>OU342743.1:148562345-149065964 GCA_910589775.1 Avena eriantha
CCAGTGTCATTAGATGTGTGTTCTTTTCATGAACCACACCCAGTGTCATTGCATGTGTGTGCTTCTCACAAACCACACATGGATCCACGAGTGTCATTGCATGTGTGTTCTTCTCATGAACCACAGCCAGAGTCATTGCTTGTCTGTTCTTCTCACAAACCACATAAGGATCCACCAGTGTCACTGGATGTGTGTTCTTTTCATGAACCACACCCAGTGTCATTGGATTTGTGTTGTTCTCACAAACCACACATGGCTCCACTAGTGTCATTGGATGTCTGTTCTTTTCATGAACCACACATGGATCCACCCAGTGTGATTGCATGTCAGTTCTTTTCAGAAACCACATAAGGATCCACTAGTGTCATTGCATGTCTATTCTTTTCATGAACCACACCAAGTGTCATTGCATGTCTATTCCTCTAAACAAACCTCAGATGAATCTACCAGTGTCATTGCATGTCTGTTATTTTCATGAACCACACGCATTGTTATTGCATGTATGTTCTTCTCACAAACCACATAGGGATAGAGCATTGTAATTGCATGTATGTTCTTTTCATGAACCACACCTAGTGTCATTGTATGTCTGTTCTTCTCACAAACCACACATGGATCCACTAGTATCATTGCATGTGTATTCTTCTCATGAACCACACCCAGTGTCATCACATGTCTGTTCTTATCAAAAACCACATAAGGATACACCAGTGTCATTACATGTATGTTCTTCTCATGAACCACATCTAGAGTCATTGTATGCATGTTCTTCTCACAAACCACATAAGGATCCACTAGTGTCATTGGATGTGTGTACTTTTCCTGAACCACACATAGTGTCATTGGATGTCTGTTCTTCTCACAAACCACATAAGGATCCACCAGTGTCATTGGATGTGTGTTCTTTTCATGAACCACACCATTGTCCTTGGATGTGTGTTCTTCTCACAAACCACACATCGATCCACCAGTGTCATTGCATGTCTGTTCTTTTCATGAACCACACACGGATCCACCCAGTGTGATTGCATGTCAGTTCTTCTCAGAAACCACATAAGGACCCACCAGTGTCATTGCATGTCTATTGTTTTCATGAACCACACCCAGTTTCATTGCATGTTTGTTCCTTCTAAACTAACCACATAAGGATACACCAGTGTCACTTCATGTCTGTTCTTCTCACAAACCACATAAGGATCCACTAATGTCATTGAATGTGTGTTCTTTTCATGAAGCACACACAATGTCATTGGATGTTTGTTCTTCTCACAAACCACACATGGATCCACTAGTGTCATTGCATGTGTGTTCTTTTCATGAACAACAGCTAAAGTCATTGCATATCTGTTCTTCTCACAAACCACATATAGACCCACCAGTTTCATTGCATGTGTGTTCTTCTCCTGAACCATAGCTAGAGTCATTGGATGTCTGTTCTTCTCACAAACCACATAAGAATCCACCAGTGTCACTGGAAGTGTGTTCTTTTCATGAACCACACCCAGTGTCATTGGATGTGTGTTCTTCTCACAAACCACACTTGGATCCACCAGTGTCATTGCATGTATGTTCTTTTCATGAACCACACATGGATCCACCTAGTGTGATTGCATGTCAGTTCTTCTCACAAACCACATAAGGATCCACTAGTGTCATTTCATGTCTGTTCTCTTCATGAACCACACCCAGTGTCGTTGCATGTCTGTTCCTCTAAACAAACCACATAAGGATACACCATTGTCATTGCATGTAAGTTCTTCTCACAAACCACATAAGGATCCACCATTGTCATTGGATGTGTGTTCTTTTCATGAGCCACACACAGTGTCATTGGATGTTTGTTCTTCTCACAAACCACACAAGGATACACCAGTGTCATTGCATGTGTGTTCTTCTCATGAACCACAGCTAGAGTCATTGCATGTCTGTTCTTCTCACAAACCACATAAGGATCCACCAGTGTCACTAGATGTGTGTTCTTTTCATGAACCACACCTAGTGTCATTGGATGTGTGTTTTTCTCAAAAACCACACAAGGATCCACCAGGGTAATTGCATGTCTATTCTTTTCATTAACCACACATGGATCCACCCAGTGTGATTGCTTCTCAGTTCTTCTCACAAACCACATAAGGATCCACCAGTGTCATTGCATGTCTGTTCTTTTCATGAACCACACATGGATCCATCCAGTGTGATTTCATGTCAGTTCTTCTCACAAACCACATAAGGATCCACCAGTGTCATTGCATGTCTGTTCTTTTCATGAACCACACCAAGTGTCATTGCATGTCTATTCCTCTAAAAAAACCTCACATGGATCCACCATTGTCATTGCATGTCTGTTATTTTCATGAACCACACTCATTCTCCTTGCATGTATGTTCTTCCCACAAACCACATAGGGATACAGCAGTGTAATTGCATGTCTGTTCTTCCCATGAACCACATCTAGAGTCATTGCATGTCTGTTCTTCTCACAAACCACATAAGGATCCACCAGCGTCATTGGACGTGTGTTCTTTTCATGAACCACATCCATTGTCATTGGATGTGTGTTCTTCTCAAAAACCACACATGGATCCACCAGTGTCATTACATTTCTGTTCTTTTCATGAACCACACATGGATCCACCCAGTGTGATTGCATGTTTGTTCTTCTCACAAACCACATAAGGATGCACCAGTTTCATTGGATGTGCGTTCTTTTCATGAACAACACATAGTGTCATTGCATGTCTGTTCTTTTCATACACCACATAAGGATCCACCAGTGTCATTGGATGTGTGTTCTTTTCATGAACCACACCCACTGTCATTGCATGTGTGTTCTTCTCACAAACCACACATGGATCCACGAGTGTCATTGGATGTGTGTTCTTTTCATGAACCACAGCTAGTGTCGTTGCATGTCTCTTCTTTTCATGAACCACACCCAGTGTCATTGCATGTTTTTCTTCTCACAAACCACACATGGATCCACCAGTATCATTGCATGTGTATTCTTCTCATGAACCACATCAAGTGTCATCGCATATCTGTTCTTATCACAAACAACATAAGGATACACTAGTGTCATTGCATGTCTGTTCTTCTCATGAACCACATCTAGACTCATTGTATGTATGTTCTTCTCACAAACCACATAAGGATCCACCAGTGTCATTGGATATGTGTTGTTCTCCTGAACCACACACAGTGTCATTGGATGTCTGTTCTTCTCACAAACCACATAAGGATCCTCCAGTTTCATTGGATGTGTGTTATTTTCATGAACCACACCCAGTGTACTTAGATGTGTGTTCTTCTCACAAACCACACCTGGATCCACCAGTGTCATTGCATGTTTGTTCTTTCCATGAACCACACATGGATCCACCCAGTGTGATTGCATGTCTATTCTTTTCATGAACCACACCCAGTGTCATTGCATTTCTGTTCCTCTAAACAAACCACATAAGGATACACAAGTGTCATTGCATGTCTTTTCTTCTCACAAACCACATAAGGATCCACTAGTGCCATTGGATGTGTGTTCTTTTCATGAAGCACACACAGTGTCATTGGATGTATGTTCTTCTCACAAACCACACATGGATCCACCATTGTCATTGCATGTGTGTTCATTTCATGAACCACAGCTAGAGTCATTCCATGTCTGTTCTTCTCAAAAACCACATAAGGATCCACCAGTGTCATTGGATGTGTGTTCTTTTCATGAACCACACCCCATGTCATTGGATGTGTGTTCTTCTCACAAACCACACATGGATCCACCAGGGTCATTGCATGTTTGTTCTTTTCATGAACCACACATGGATCCACCTAGTGTGATTGCATGTCAGTTCTTCTCACAAACCACATAAGGATCCACCAGTGTCATTGCATGTCTGTTCTTTTCATGAACCACATCCAGTGTCATTGCATGTCTGTTCCTCTAAAGAAACCACATAAGGATACACCATTGTCATTGCATGTCTATTCTTCTCACAAACCACATAAGGATCCACCAGTGTCATTGGATGTGTGTTCTTTTCATGAACCACACACAGTGTCATTGGATGTCTATTCTTCTCACAAACCACACATGGATCCACCAGTGTCATTGCATGTGTCTTCTTTTCATGAACCACAGGTAGAGTCATTGCATGTCTGTTCTTCTCACAAAACACATATGGAGCCACCAGTGTCATTGCATGTGTGTTCTTCTCATGAACCACAACTAGAGTCATTGCATGTCTGTTCTTCTCACAAACCACATAAGGATCCACCAGTGTCACTGGATGTGTGTTCTTTTCATGAACCACACCCAGTGTCATTGGATGTGTGTTGTTCTGTCAACACCCGGATTTTTAATCCTAGATGACCGTTATGCCATACCTCCCAATCCCGGGATTACCATTTTTGCGAGACATAACGGATTGGATATCACAGTACATCATCCATTACAAACCATAGATAAGGTCCTACACAAATAAGGATCTCATGATCCAATCTTAATACAACAAGCAGCGTAAATAAAAGATAAGCGTAGCGGTGGGGTCCATCTTGAGGGGCACAGGCAATGCTGGCGAAGGCAGATAGTCCTAGTTATCATAGCCGTCCTGTTTGCCATCATCTTGATAGTCTCCTTCATAGTCAGGCCATGAGAATAGCCAGGGACAACAACCATGAGTACTCTTTAAGTACTTGCAAACTACCACTAACAAGTACTATTGTTCTAGGTTAAAGTGCTAGGTCTAAGTTTAACTATAAGTTAAGTTTGAAACCTAAGCTGAGTTCTGAAGCAAAGAAATATAAAATAAAGTTCTAGAATCACTTAAGTGGGAAAGCTATTGTCATAAACACAACCTGTTGTGGTCAAGTCAAAATTTATCATTCATTTCAAGTTATTTAGAAAACATCTGACAACGAAACGGTATGGCCATTTGGACTATCCATAACCACGGGCGTGGCTATTCGAATAGTTTGACACTCTGCAGAGGTGGTACACTTTCACCACAAGATTCGATACATATGTTAGGGATAACCCTGAATCATCATACTGAGTATGCAGATAATCAAACATAACCTTCCCTTTACGCACCCTAGTATAAGCACCCCTCCTATGAGCATTGCCTCCCAACCATGACCATCAGTCATTTTGGGCACTGCATAGGTGGACATCATGAGAGGTAGCCTCAGCTCAAACCTCTCCTGCGAGGGAACTAATACTAATGCATATAAATTTCCAGCTAAGCCTTACCCAATTCAGGTAGTGTGGTTGTACGGTAAATTTGGAATGGTATCGCATCCGAATCCAACCATCAGTTTTATAACAGGGTTAAGGCTCATGCCTCAACATTTTCATCATCATAAACCATTTGTGTTTCTCAACACATGTCAAAACATCTCAATAGAATGACTCATTATTCCAAGGTTTTCATAATTCATTTTCATCAAGTGTTCCCATCTAAAGTGAATCAAGTTTTTATCTACTCTAAACTACTAAGTTAAGAGTGTTCACTAAGGTATAAAAGATGTGTTCAATCTCATGCCATAGAATGACATCTAAAGGGGTTCTAAATAGGTCAAGTTTTATACTTTTTATGCTACCTTTAAAACAAGTAATGAACTTTTTGGAAAGTAAAAGAAGTAAAGCTTATACATAAGACTCGGGGTAAATACTAGCCAAGTAGTGTAATCAAATCATGCCTAAAGCATCTTTGCTAACCCATCTAGTTTAATCCTAGCTTGCTAAGAATTATACTTGCAAGTGTTAGCTTGCATTGTTAATGGTGGCTTGCCTTGTGTTGTGCAGTGGTTGAAGTTTTCTTCTTCTTCTTGGTAGAACTCCTCCTCCTTGAAAGCTTGGTCGGTACTATCGTCTATAAATACATACGGAGTACACAATCACCAAACAATACTTAACTAGTCTAGGTAGCATTCTCAAACACACATTTGATGATCTATTATCATCACAAGCATCAAAAGTTTTAATTCAATTGTTTCAATCTTTTTATTCTAGAAAAGTAATTTCTACTCATTGAAAAATTAACTAAGATTTAATATTCACCACTTAAAATATGGGATCATGTGGACACATGTCATCACCACATATTCTATCATGTGGGAATGTGATTTAAGGGTTGGATCATGATTACTTTGGTTTAAGTTCAACATTTAATGATTTAAAATGACTAGAAATGCCTATATATCATTATTTTGGTACTAGTCCAAATTCACTGCATGTAAACCTTAATATTATTACATATTCAGATAGATATAGTGAAATGTGATTTTTGAGAGTTGGAATCAACTCAAAAGCTATCATGGTTGAATTTTGAAAAATGCTGCAAGGTGCAAATGCTTCTGTTATATTATTTTTACTAGGAGAGATCTATAACTATAAATGAATTAAATCCAACGGGCTTGGATAGATCATTTCAATACCTTTCAGGAAAAATTGGTTTCATGCAATTTGGATTAGTAAAACTCTCTGAATTGATTTTCAAACTCAGAGACAAAACTAGGTTTAAACTTAATTAGAAAATCCTAATTCAAGCTAACTGGGTCGCGCGGGAAATGCTAACGGGCCGGCCCAGTGTCACTCCACGGCGTGGGGCTCAACTTACAAGGGGGTCCACAAGTCAGCGGCTCATAACGCACGAAGCGGTACGGGGCGATGTGTGCCGTTAGATTAGAATAAGGATCAACGGTTGTGGCTTGTCGTCGATGACGGACCTGTCGCCGGCGAGCTCGAACCCTAGCGGCTCGGTGGGGGTGCATAGGGGGCATACCAGGGCTCCAGCGACGACGGCGAGGCGGGAAAACGAACTGTTGGTCGACGACGAGCTCAAGGATGGTCGAGGCAGCTCCGGGGGTGGTCACAATCAGCGGCGCCCCTTCCTCCTCTGCTGCTGGCTACTCCGGCCAAATTCCGGCGAGCAAGTGCTCGCGCTGCTCCGGCTAGAGGTGTGGGATGATCAGTGAGGTGAGGGGAGTGGAGTGGTGTGTCGAATGGAGGTGGGGGTGCCCTCCTTTTATAGGATCGACGACGAGACCGAGAGGGATGGGCCGGCGATGGTGGCGACATGGCTATGGGCGGCTAGCGGCATGGCTGAGGGTGGCGGTCGACAGGCGGTCTCCTGGCGGTGCTCTAGGAAGTGAATGCAGGCGTAGGGGCGGTGGTATGCGGTCGGGGGAAGCTGGCGCTCTAAGCGGCAGAGGCGGCGGTGTCCACGGAGAGCGGTGGCTGTGGTACGTTGGGTGGCGAACGGGCGTGTCCGTCGTGTTCCCTGGGTCGTGGTGGAGTGGTGGGCACGGGCTGTGGTCGAGCAGCGGCTTGTGCACGCGTGTTGGGTGCGGCGCTCTGGCACGTGCTCGACATGGCTCGGTGGCACTGGGCGCGTGGTTTCCTCGGTGGTCCACTGCTGCGCTTGGCTCGGGGAGGGGACAGAGGGTGGCGGTGAGGACCTGGCTACCTCCTAGACTTGACGAGAGAGAGGGAGGTGGTCTGCTGGGGCGAGTGCATGGTCGGCCGACGAGCTAGTGCTTGGGTGGCTCGGCACTATGACTAGGGACAAGGGGGAGGGGTGCTAATGGTATGGTTAGATCAAGAGGGGACAAGGGGATTAAATGGAGATCAAATGGGGGCAAAACCCTGTGCAAAATAGTGAGCTATGGTTTAGAGTTTAACCCTGCCTGCCAAGTGTTTGATTAAATGGCCGCAAGGAATAAACTTTGGAATTTTGAAAAGATTTTTGCTGGGTTTGCTAGGCATAAGCTTGAGACTCTGTGGGTGCTTGGGTTTTGAAAATTGAGCTTGTTTGAGTGGTTTTTGAAATAGTGGGATCTTCCCATATGCAACAGATTCAATTTTAAATTTCCCATTAAAATTAGCATTTGAATGTTTTTATCAGATCACAAAGTGGGCCTTGGTACCTCATTATGTGTACTATCAAGGGGTGTAAAGGTCCACACATGTTCCTATTAAGTTTTGAGTACTAGGAATAGCCAAAGTAGGCATAATAGTTAATTTGGCCAAAATGACAATTCACTTCAATTATTCATTTTGTGTTGTTCTTCTTTGGGAAAAGTTTGGGGATGACTTAGATGATGTTTATTTCACCTAAGAAACATTTTACAAGGAAAGAATCACAGAACCATGGCAATTCAAATCAATTACTAAATTAAATGCACATACACATGAATGCTTTCATTTTTAATTTGGAAAAGTTTTTGTTAACCCTAAATTTGATGATTTGGATCTTGATAAGCTTGGATTAAAGTTTTGGAATGTTACATGTTCTCACAAATCACACATGGATCCACCAGTGTCATTGCATGTATGTTCTTTTCATGAACCACACATGGATCCACCCCTGTGTGATTTCATGTAAGTTCTTTTCACGCACTGGGCCCCCGCTCGCCAGGGATAGGGTGGGCCGCGTGCCCCCTGGATGGGCCGCCACTTACTGCTGGTGAAATGGCTCGCGTGCACCGGTGATAGGTGAACATACCATCGACAAATGATTATGTGCTTGTCGGGGATGATGTGGGGCCGGGTGGGCCACTAGGACGTTTTATTACTGCCGGCGCCTTCGCTGTTTCCGCCGGTGGTAACCTAGGATTTATTACCAGCTCGGACCAGCCACCTACCAACACCTCCTCACTCACCACTAGCTCACTTTTCATGGAAACTCAACCCCAAGCTTTGCTAGCTCATTCCCCCAGTTCTCCCCACCCATTTTAGCTAATTCAACCAACAAGTTTGATATATTTGAGGAGATGTCGCTCCCCTCCCATGCATTACTAGATCTACCTAGCAAGATCTAGATCTAGATCTCTATCCACCACCTTTCCCACTTCTATCTACTGGTAGATCTAGATCTCGAGCATAAGGTCCCGACAACACATACACACTCCCTTCGGTCGACGGTTGGTGTTTCTCCGTTGCTCTTGACCTCACGTCAACTAATAGGTATAATGTGGTGGAATGTGTGCATGACTTGGCTAAAAGTCACTGGTGATGTCACTTGTGATGGCGAAAAGAAGTTGCACACATATGTGGACCTTTTTTGTGTTGTTTTGCCGATGGAATGTGCATGTACAATGAGTTGACAATGTTTTGCCGGAATGTCGATTAAGTTCCGTTCCGGCGAATTTCTGGCACTCTAGCGAGACCATTTTTAGCAAAGGTCATGCCGAATTTTTCCGTGAAAGCCGAGCCGACGGTTCTAATCTATTCTCTTATCATGCAGGCGATGATGGTAATCGAGATGAAGGAAAGCGACGTGGATAGATACGTGGAACACGCGACTGCCGACATGTATCAAAATAACCGCATGGAAATAAAATGTCTGTGTCAAAAAGGCAAACTATCGTCATTGTTTGACCCCTTGTCACGCACGGTGAATGAGCACCTGCTCAGGTATAGTTTCATGGAGGGCTACACTCAGTGGATGGATGATGAAGATGACCATGAGGAAGAGGATGACGTTCAACACGAAAATGAAGAGGATGAGGAGGGAGAAGAACGGGATGTCGCACACGATGACAACGACGGTGATGAACAAGGTCAGGAAGAAGAAGAACATGCGGACGATGAGGACAGGAGTAGTAATACCCCGCTAACTACGGCCGTGCACGACCCTCATCTTCAGGAAATTCTTCTTAGCAACGCATCGACCGACCCTAGATTCGCTAGTAGACGGAAGTCTAAGCTGGATCAATTGGAGATAGACTCGAGAACTCCGTTGTACGACGCAGGTCGTGGGCCGGAGGAGACCCACTTGAGAGTAACTCTCAATCTTTTAGAGATGAAGGCAAAATACGGATGGAACGACCCAAGCACGGACTATCTCTTACGATACTTGAAGAAGCACTTACCTAAAGATAACACGTTGGCAGGTAGCCTACAGGAGGCCAAGAAAGTGGTGTGCCCTCTCGATTTACCGCACGAAAAATACCACGCCTGCATCAGTGACTACATGATGTATCGGAACAAGCACAAGGACTTGACCGCGTGCCCAAGGTGTGGCGAGCCTCGATACAAGAGAGGGACAAGAAAATCTCCTCGAAAAGTTGTGTGGTACTTCCCTCTCAGGCCCTGTCTCCAGCGGTACTTCGCGGACCCCAAGGAAGTGAAGCTCATGCGTTGGCTCGTGGAAAGGAAGGAGGCAGTGATGAAGGATCCAGTACGGGTTGAAAACCCAGTGCTGACGCACCCTTCAGATGCAAGCCAATGGAAAGCATTAGATGATGAGTACGAAATTTCGGGAAAGAACCAAGGAACATCAGACTAGGGGCAAGCACCGACGGACACAATCCGTTCGGGAACTAGAGCAGCAAGCATAGCACATGGCCCATGTTTGTATGGATGTACAACCTCCCCTTATGGCTATGCCTGAAGAAGAAGTACATACACATGAGCATGCTAATCCAAGGGCCAACGTAGCCAGGGAGCGATATCAACCTATATCTTGAGCTATTGAAGGAGGAGCTAGCCATCTTGTGGGACGAAGGGGTAGACATATGGCACGCTCACCTCCAACAACCTTTCCGTCTGAAAGTAGCGCTGATCACGACGGTGGAGGAGTATCTCGGATATGAATATATCGCGTGCCAGGTGTGCCACGGACACAAGGCTTGTGTGAGGTGCATGGAAAGACGCCGTTTATTCAGTTGGGTAAGGAACCCAGGTCTTCGAAAACCGTCTACATGAGGACTCGGATGTAGCTACTCGAGAATGACCCGTGGAGGAAGCGTGGAGATCTGTTCAACGGCAAGGATGAGCTCAAAGTACCTCCGCCTAAGCACAGCGGCGAGGAGATCGATCATTTGCTAAAAAGCTGGAAACACTGCACTCAGCCGGGTAAGATAAAGAAGCATAAGCGGAAGCGAGGAGATAAGAAGAAGGAAAAGGAACACGGCCCATTCATGGGGGTATGGAAAAGGAGGTCCGTGTTTTGGGACATGCCTTACTAGAAGATCCTCAGTACGCCTCATAGCCTTGATGTCATGCATATCACGAAGAACGTGTGTGAAATCTTGTTTGGCACTCTGCTCAACATGCCGGATAGGACCAAAGACGGGCTAAAAGCAAGACACGACCTGAAGGCCCTGAATATCAGAGAAGAGCTTCACCCCCTATCCTCTAGGGTTGAGGAGGAGACAAACGATCGCAAGCACAAAATGGCGGGGAAGTAGCTGGTTGAGGAGGAGACGGAAGATCCTAAGGGAAAAAGGGCAAAGAAGAGTGAAACCCTGCATCCCTCATGCTTCAATCTATATCCTAACGAGCTCGAACAGATGATCGGTTGCCTCCTTGGAACCAAGTATCCCTTAGGCTACGCGGGGCTGATATGTAGATGGCGGGACCAGACGAAAGGAATCTACAGCGGGATGAAGTCTCATGACTGTCACATCATGATGACGCATATACTTCCGATTGCAATCCGAGGGATCATGGAACTGCACGTCCGTGCAATGCTGACTAGCCTCTGTAACTTCTTTGACGTCATCACTCGGAAGTCGATAACCGTCAAGAAACTCCAGAGACTGTGGGAAGAGATAGTCACCATCATATCCGAGATGGAGATGTACTTCCCGCCCGCATTCTTCAACATCATGGTCCACCTGCTGCTACATATAGTGGACGATATCGAGGATCTCGGGCCTCCGTTCCTTCACAACCTGATGGCCTTAGAAAGAATGAACGGGATCATCAAAGGATACGTCCATAACAGGGCACATCCGGATGGAAGCATCGTCCAGGGCTTTCCCACCGAGGAGTGTGTCTCTTTCTACAAGAATTATCTAAATGAGGAAAACCCACGTCCGATTGGTTTGCCCACAAACAAGCACCTCGGCAGGTTTGAGGGAGTAGCCCACCGCACCGGTAAGAAGGAAATGGACGTGGATCAGTCTGATAGGAGAGCCGACTTTGACAGGGCCAAATTAGTAGCGCTACAGCACATGTACGATGTCACGCCTTGGGTAGAAAAGCACAAAACCATGATCAAGAACAATGCTAACAGGCCAATGATGGAAGAAGAGGTATTTAGAGCGCACAACTCCTCTTTTGCGCGTTGGTTCAAAGAATAGATTGATGCCCCCGCCAATGACAAGTGTCACGGACAGAATCACTGTGGCCTTGTCTTCTGGGCCCGCACCAAACCTCATTACTTATCAAGCATACGACATGAGCGGTTACACATTCTACATGGAGGAGAGAGACAAAAGAAGCAACTATCAAAACTCAGGTGTGACGATGGAATCTTACACGGGTGAAGAGAAGAAAAGATACTCCAGAAGGATCGAGGAAATTTGGGAGCTCGACTACGTCAGGGAGAAGCTACCGATGTTCCGTGTCACATGGGCTACAGATGTCAGGAAAGAAGACGAGTATTTCACCACCATGCGTTTGCCCAACAAATACAAGACCAAGAAACCTACCACACAAAATGAGCCATGGTTACTGGCTAAGCACGTCGAGCAATGCTTCTTCATTACCAACCCATCAAGGCTTAGCTGTGTCATCGTGAGGAGAGGCAAAAGGGCCATCGTTGAAATGGATGGAGTCGCTGACGAAAAAGACTTCGATGGACTCATTGGTGACCTGATGATGGAAGACTCCGATGAAGATGATGCAACATAAACAAAAAGAAGAAGAAGGACCACGCTACCTAGGTCGTCAGCTACAACAACTCCGTACACAAGGAGTCATGATGATGAGACTCGCGGTGTCAAGTCAAAAAAGACCAAGCAAAAGGGCAAGAAGAAGAAGCAGAGTGCAAAGAAGAAACAGAAAGATTGGTGTGGTCAATAAATTAAGACTCATCATTTTATGATCGAGAAATAGTAAGATTTTATGTATAAGTGTGTACTACATAATCATTAAACTCCTACGGAGATGGCGATGGAATTGCAACTAATATAACTTAGCCATCATTTTATGTTGTTTGCCTCTGATGGAATCGCGTTACACATAGTCGCATCAAGTGACAAAAAAACCTTCCCACCGGCGAATTCTGATCCATAATCGGTCGTTATCCGATCCGGTCCGAATCCGCGGGGAAAATATGGAATAGGATATATATGGTAGAGAGGAAATCCGATCCGGTCTTATCCGATTAAACCCCTACTTATCATTTAATGTGCGTTAATTTATTTGCCTAAAAAAACTTACAACCTGTGAATTTGGGCAATATACCAGGGGTACCACACTCTGGCCCCACCTGCCAGTGACCCTAAGGTTACCATTTAATGTGCGCTAATTATTTTCCTTAAAAAATTGTGCGCTATCATTTTATGTGTGTTTGCCTCCGATGGAATCGCGCTATCATTTTAAAATGCATCAGCCCTTATACAAAAGCCTACCAATAATGCGCTGGCCCCACCTAGCAGTGACCCTAACAATACCACCGGCGAATTCGGACCAAACACTGGGGGTAGCACGGGCTGGCCCCACCTCCCAACGAATACCACTGGCTCATTCGGACAAAACACTAGGGGTAGCACGGGCTGGTCCCACCTCCTAGTGAACCTACTTTTTCCACCGGCGAATTTGTGAAAACGCCGGCGGTAAAGTGCCTGTGGGTCCCACCAGTGGGATAAGGTTATGTCCTCGTTCCCTCTCAGATCAGATCGATCCCCACCCGTCTTGAGCGTCGATCCACTGTCGTCCCCGTCGACCCACCGACCCGCAGCCGTCCGCCCTCAGCGAGGTGAGTCCCTCCCTGGCCCCCTCTACCCTCCCTTCCTCTCTCCCCCTCGCCCTCCACTACCTAACCCTCTCCACCTCTCAGGAGCCCGTGGACGGAGCCGTGCCCCTCATCGACCGCTCGGAGGAGGAGGAGACCCTCGTGGAGAAGCCATCATCATCCCGTCCACCGGATGCCCGTAGGTACCCCCTCCCTCTCCCTCTCCCTCCCTTCCTCTCTCCCCCCTGCCCTCCACTACTACTTGTTGTCATAGATGTATCTTTTGATGCTTTTCATTAGCGATTTTTCCTGCCCCAATACAGTGGAAGTTGCATTGCCAGGCGGAAAAGCTAATGAGGGTGATGTTGACGATACAGTTACTGCATTGAGGGAGGCAAAGGAGGAGATTGGTCTTGATCCATTTCTGGTCACTGTTGTTACCTCTCTCGAGCACTTCTTGTCAAAGGTGCATTGCCTTTTCCCTTTTGGCCTTATTTTCCATCCAAAGTGTTTCTTCCCTTGCATCCGGGAAACTGTTATAGTGCAACAATGGAAAGAGACAAAACATTATTTTTATGTGTCCAGCTATTATAGATATGGAACTGCACAAAGTTCTTGAAGCTAAACAATCTTGAGTCACATGATATGTCTATGTGTCTTGAGGATCATATCAAGCAGTCGACATGCCTGTTCTTTCTAGGCATCATATTTGTCCATCCAAAGTTTTTTAGTTACTGAATTACGCTCTGTCAGAAAGTTGAATAGCAAGTAAAGTATTCTTTATCTTGCAGTTTACACTAAGTATTCTTTATTACTATGATGTATTTAGGAGCCAACTACAGTATCCCAGCCTTATGAACATTTGTTTTATTGCTCTTTTTCAGATGTCACACAGTAGCCTAGCCTTATGACTTGTCAAATATATCTGAAGAGTACTTTGGAACTTGTCATATCATCAAACGAAGTTCATTTGAAAAGATTCTGCCAACTGCTGGGATCCATATTATTATGATCTTCAGTAGAAGCTAACATCTTAAACTTAATTTCACGTCTGCTCCGCTGCTATAGTAAGAACCTAATATCTTTTAAATGTAAACCAAGTAATTGAGTTGCACCATTTGCAATGGTAAATTTTCTGATCAGTGGGTTGTGTCTTATTTAGTTCCAACGTTTACAAGCCAAGTCGAGAACAATTTATTGTACCACCCCTCACTATTTTGAGTTTCTACAAGATGCCATTTTTTAATTTTGAATTGGTGAACTTCGATAGTTTCATTAAGGTTAATATTCTCAGTGTCTTTGGCAGCGTCTTCTGGTAGTTGTTCCTATTGTTGGCATACTCTCGAATATAGAAGCATTTAAACTTGTTCTCAACATCCATGAGTACAACAAGTATATGTGTTCATCAGAATCTTGCTCTTTTCATTATTGGTGTGTGTGCTGTATTTCTTAGATATTAGGATCATATTTAGCTAACTAAAAGTAAGTGAATCATCTGCTTTTGTCTAGTGTAATACTAGGTAGAGTCAATCAGTAAAGAATCAGTACATTGATTTTAATACTAGGATATCTCAGTGTATTTTGCAACATATGATTTTAACTGTTTATTGTATGGTACCCATCGAACTTGTTGCAGCGAGGTGTGAGGCTAAACTTCTCATAGAAGATTGGGAAGGTGTAGTTGAGGACCTAAAAGAGGCTGCCCAGAAATCACCACAGGTGAATTTTATGTAATTTTGCTTTGCTATTCGGAATATATGAGAGTTAAACTCATTTTGCTCCCATTATTTTTTCAGCATGCCAATTAGATTTTTTTCAACTTTCATCTTTCTGCGTTTGAGTTACTCCATTGGAAGTTGTGAGATGGATTCCATTGGAACTTGCTGTGAATGTTGTGCAGGTACATTGAGTCCAATGTTTCACCTGTATGTCGATTAACTTCCGTTTCGGCAAATTTCTGGCACTCAGGCATGACCATTTTTAGCAAAGGTCATGCCGGATTTTTGCCGTGAATTTGTGTATCTAAAATCCTTTCTTTTTGCTTGTGTAGTGCTTGGTATAGCCATGTCGTCTTCTGGAAACCGCAATGAAGACGGTCGGGGCCAGCGAGACTTAGAGGAGCACTACAGGCTCATGTCCTAGGACACAGAGCTGGAGGAGGTAGGGGCGAAAAAGACGATGAGACCACTGATGATGGCGGTGGGGAGATGGGCGTCAATGATGGCCTTGATAGCCGTCATGAGAGGGGCGACGAGACCACCGACAATGGTGCCACCGGGGGTGGCTCGAAGACAACGACCGAAGCGAAGAGGGAAAGGAAGAAGTGGCAACCAAACACGGTCGGCGCCACAAAGGAGACATTCACAGCGGTGAACCCCAAGACCGGTATCCCTACGGAGCCAAAGGATCTCGCGAGGGGGTACGGCCTCCAGCTGGGAGCTATCCTTCGGGATGTTGTCAATGTCAACGAGACGAAACTCCGAACAAAGAAGAAGAAGCATCTGCAGGACCAACTCCTCTTGCGGCTGCATACGTGGTACCTATTCCCCGAGGGCTTCACGAGCCTAGATCCCAAGGAGAACATTGTGAACAAGTTCGCCCTCAGCAGGTTCACCAGGAACCTTAGCAGTTATAAAACCATGCTAAGAGGGATGATTGCTGACAACGAGCCATGGGAAGAGATCAAGCGCCACTTCCCATGGCTTACACCCGAGGACTACATGCACTTCCTGGAAAACGAGGACCTAGCCAACACCAAGGATCAGTCAGCCTGGGGAAAGGAGCTGGCGGAGAAGGACATCGGTTGCCACCGTCTCTGTTGCCGTGGCCACGGCGGCAAGGCAGACAAGTGGCAGAAGGAGGACCAGACCTACGTAGAGAAGGGCATCGAGAACCCTTGGGCCAAGTACAAGGACCCGCTCTTCAGGGCAGTTGTTAGGTCCCAGTACCGTAAAGAGATGGACGGGAAACTTTTCACCAGCCCTACAGTGGTGGAGGGTGTTGTCTTTGTCATCGACCCGAAGGTGGTGCAAGTTGAGAACGCAGTGGTAAGCAATTTTACCAGCTTACTAGTTTCATACCGCTCACCACAACTCCATCTCTAAAATTCTTCATGCTACTTCTTGCAGTTCGCGGAAGAAGAGAACGAGTCTGGCTCCTCGTCCCAGGCGTCGACCTAGATGTCGACGGGCAAAGTCCCGTGGGACAACCCTTTTATCAGGGGCTTGAACATCATGAAGGAGAAGCCGCCATTCAAGAGGCCAGCAAGAGGCCGTGTCCGCGGCGCCGGAGGAGGTCACCAGCATGTCGATTATGGCTTGGATGTGCCCACCACCAAGGACTCGCTATAGGCGAAGAAGGACTGGGAGCACGCGGATCTATTGGAGAAGGTGGCCAACTTGGAAGCAACCTTTGACCAACGCATCCAAGCCGAGGTAGAAACCAGGGTCCAGGCAGAGGTGGCCAGCAAGGTCGATGGCGTGGTGGCTAGCCGGTTCAATGAGATCATTTTTCCTTGAATGGTGGCGTCGATCTCCACTTACTTCGCCAACGGTCAAACGGGACCACTCCCGGTGATCAGCCTAGACGGCAACAACTCGGGCAACATGCGGCCTCCTGGTACACGGGCTCAAGATGCGCCTATATTGGTGACTCCACCCGCCAGTGCCAATGCAGGTGCTAGGGAGGATTCGCCAGCCATGGGGGCAGCCAGCAGCCCCTCGGTCACTTGCATGCCTAACCCCGGTCCCTCGACGCGAGGCGAGCTCGACACTTATGGTAATTAATTGAGCCTCTACGCAAGTTAATTACTTTGTCGCTCCCCTCTTTGACCTACACATGCATGTTTCTTCACAGGAGCAAAGTGTTCCTTGCACCATGCTCATGTATGTGGACAACAAGCTCAAGGATGTTGCGAGGGGACGCATCATGAACCCAGCACATCGGACGTTCCACTGCAAGCCTATGGACGATAGCGTGCATCAGTGCAAGGTGGATCGGTCATTCCCTGGATGCGCACACTTAGTTCCTCCTCATCAACCCCCGGGTGCCGAAGAAGAGCTGAAGGTTGGGCAACTGAAGAATCATGTCCTTCTATGGCTGAAAGCCCTACTTCGGCTGAAGACTACCAAAGAAAGAGTCACTCCAACATTTGTGCCTGCGACGACAAGTCAAGAAAGGATCACTCCAGCGTATGTGCCTATGGCGGCAACCCAAGAAAGGGTCACTCCAGTGTCTGTGCCTGCAGCGGAAAGCCAAAGGGTCACTCCTCCACCTGCTGATGATCCTCCCAAGCCCGAGACACATGAGCATGACAACGTGGTGGACATCGATAAGGCTACCATCAATTCTCTCATAGCTAATTTGGAGGCTCCCATCGATGTTGCTCCTTCCGAGGCACCCACCCCTGATACCATGATGAAGAAGAAACTCTTCTCTTCTCAAGAAACACTTGAGCCGGAAGACGCTACCGCCTTCACCGCTCCGCCGCATGCTAAGGTTACCCCGAGGACACTCCGTGAAACGGCCATGGAGGTGATAAGACAAACTAGCACCCCTCTGTTCCATAAGTAGGGCGGCAGGAAGCAGAAGTCGAAGCATGGGAAAGACACTGCAACAAGCAAGAAAGTGGTTCTCGACAAGCTGCCGACCAAGTGGAGGAGGATGCATTTCCTTGGTGAACCCATCCTGCCAGACAAAATTATCAAGACGCTTACGCCGGACCTATGTAGCCTGCATGAGCCTGTTCGGTATCTAGAGCAACAGCTTCTCAAAGATAAAAATCCCTCGTACCCGCTCTTCACGGTCAGGGTGCCCACTAACTGTGGCTTTGTCGCCACCACCTCCGGCAAGTTGTTCTTCATCACGTATGAAGACATCCTCAAGCTCTTCCACATGTTACGGCTCGATCGAAACGTGGTCCGCCTAGTATCGTTAAAAATGGTGCACGATATCATCTTGGAGAAGACCCAGCACCTCGCTATCATGGACCCCTTCTACATGACTGTAGGCACTATCGACAAGGAACAAGCGTTTGTCACGAAGTATATCACGGATTTCTTGGTGGCGAATAAAGACAAGTCTTCCTTTATCCTTCCATACTTTCCCAAGTAAGTAGTTGGTCGCTAAACTTCCCGCTATTACATTCTTTCGTGAATTTCCTTAATAGCCGAGGATGATGGTTTATTCCAACTGTTTTGCGCAGAGAGAATGGGTGTGTCCTCATCGCCTTTCAACCGTATTATTCCCATGTCATCTATCTCGACTCCCGGAGAGATGTGCAGAAAGACTACACCGACGTCAAATCTACCCTTGATAAATCCCTCAATGATTTCAGAGCCGTGGTTGGCCCGCTCAAGTATGAGAAAAGATCCAAAGGCATCTATGTGAACTCCCATGTAACCAATTTCCCCTGCCTTAAGCAATCGTCGACTGGGATGGAGCCCTGGTTCACCATCCTAAAGATGAGGGAGTACGCAAAGGATGAGGAGCAACTCTTGACGCCATCCGGTCTCGAGAAAAAGGGAAGAGACGTTACGGAAACGACCGATGAAAACATCAGAGCCGAGTTCTGTGCCATCCAGCGGGAGATTGGCACGATACTCAAGAGGGGTGTCTTGACTAGAGGTGCCACATTCAACTACAGCGGTATCCCACTGACTAATGCAGAGATTGAGGACTGCTTAGCTGCGGTCGCCAATGGGAGGACATTCACCACGCTAGGTGGCATCAATCCCTTCCCGCCGAAGCCGAAGAAAACCTGATCGAGTCACAAACTTGTCTCCTGCAAATGTTAGTCATAGAATTACGATTAGTTTATTTTATGCATTTCTTTTTACATACCTATCTTTCCATGCAAATGTTAGTCATATAATTACTTAGATATATTCGATGCTTTTGATTTTTTGCATACCTATATGTTATATCTATATTATGAATATGTGCTAACAACACTAACATTTCTTTCTTGTGTGTGTGTGCGCAGATGCATGGTATGTCGTGTACGAGGGCAGGGTTCCCGGAGTCTACAACGACTGGGAGGATTGTAGGAGGCAGGTCCACCATTTTTGTGGGAATAGTTACAAGGGCTATGCCACATTGGAGGAGGCAGAAACTCGCTGCGTGAGGTTTCTAGCACGGTGGAGGAGGGAGATGTGGAGGAGCCGGTTGACCCCCTTCGTCGTGATGATGCTCGCAGCCACTGCCGCCTCTCTAGTCTATTTGCTAGTTGGAGTCCAGTAGGTATCTGTTGTGTGAACTATGAACTGTTTGAATGTGTTAAACTATTTGAATGTGTCATGCAACTCCGGAGACTTGTAATATTAGGTCATATATGGTTACTTTCTACACTTGTGTGAACTATTTGAATGTTATTGATGCATGGTTTGAACATATGTGTATTTCCTGTATCTTCTATGTGTATTCTGTTATTATCTTGTGTATTCTATCAATATTACAGTGTATTCTATGTGTATTTCGATTTTATTTTTTTAACTCCTGATAATATTACCCCTGGCGAAATAATGGTTCCATCCCTGCCGAATAACCTTTTTCCTGTACTAAACTACCACCGGCGAATATTAGAGGCGCCGGCAAGGCGTACTTACCCCCGGCGTTTGGAGGTGCTCCCCGGCGCTGCATCATATTACCACCACGAAAAACGAAGGCGCCGACGATGCGACCTACCCCCAGCGTTTGTAGGAGCTCACTGGTGGTATATGCATACTACCACTAGCGAATTATGAAAACGCTGGCGATGAGGACTTACCACCGGCGAGGTGGTTGCCAGTGAGCACCGAAGCGCCGACGATGAGCCTTTTCTGTTCGCCGGCGGTAGGGTTTTCAATACTAGTGGATCCACCAGTGTCATTGCATGTCGTCATTGCAGGTGTGTTCTTCTAAACAAACCACACATGGATCCAATAGTATCATTGCATGCCTGTTCTTTTCATGAACCACACCCAGTGTAATTGCATGTCTATTCTTGTAAAAACCACATAGGGATACACCAGTGTCATTGCATGCCTGTTCTTCTCATGAACCACATCCAGAGTCATCGCATGTATGTTCTTCTCACAAACCACATAAGGATACACCGGTGTCATTGCATGTCTGTTCTTTTCATGAACCACATCTAGAGTCATTGCATGTTTGTTCTTCTCAAAAACCACATAAGGATCCACCAGTGTTATTGGATGTGTGTTCTTTTGATGAACCACACATAGTGTCATTGGATGTCAATTCTTTTCATAAACCACATAAGGATCCACCAGTGTCATTGGATGTGTGTTATTTTCATGAACCACACCCAGTGTCATTGCATGTTTGTTCTTCTCACAAACCACACATGGATCCACCATTGTCATTGAATGTGTGTTCTTTTCATGAACCACGACTAGAGTCATTGCATGTGTGTTCTTCTCACAAACCACATAAGGATACACCAGTGTCATTGCATGTGTGTTCTTTTCATGAACCACACCTAGTGTCATTGCATGTCTGTTCTACTCACAAACCACATAAGGATACACTAGTGGCATTGCATGTCTGTTCTTCTCACGAACCACATCTAGAGTGATCACATGTCTGTTCTTCTCACAAACCACATAAGGATACACCAGTGTCATTGCATGTCTGTTTTTCTCATGAACCACATCTAGAGTTATTGCATGTCTGTTCTTCTCACAAACCACATAAGGATCCACCAGTGTCATTGGATGTCTGTTATTTTCATGAACCACACCCAGTGTCATTGCATGTCTGTTCTTCTCACAAACCACATAAGGATACACCAGTGTCATTGCATGTTTGTTCTTCTCATGAACCACATCTATAGTCATCGCATGTTTAATCTTCTCACAAACCACATAAGGATACACTAGTGTCATTGCATGTCTGGTCTTCTCACAAACCACAGCCAAAGTCATTGCAAGTGTGTTGTTTCCACAAACCACATATGGATCCACCAATGTCATTGCATGTGTGTTCTTTTCATGAACCACAGCTAGAGTCATTGCATGTGTGTTCTTCTAAACAAACCACACATGGATCCACCAGTATCATTGCATGTCTGTTCTTCTCATGAACCACATCTAGATTCATCGCATATCTGTTTTCACAAACCATATTGGGATCCACCAGTGTCATTGGATGTGTGTTCTTTTCATGAACTACACCCAGTGTCATTGGATGTGTTTTCTTCTCACAAACCACACATGGATCCACCAGTGTCATTGCATGTCTATTCTTTTCATGAACCACACATGGAACCACCCTATGTCATTGCATGTCTGTTCTTTTCACAAACCACACATGGATCCACTAGTGTCATGGCATGTCTCTTCTCTTCATGAACCACACCCAGTGTCATTGCATGTATGTTCCTCTCATAAATCACACATGGATCCACCAGTGTCATTGCATGTGTGTTCGTCTCATGAACCACATCTAGAGTCATTGCATGTTTGTTCTTCTCACAAACCACACAAGGATCCACCAGTGTCTTTGCATGTTTGTTCTTTTCATGAACCACAACCGATGTCATTGCATGTGTGATCTTCTGACAGACCACACATGGATCCACCAGTGTCATTAGATGTATGTTATTTTTATGAACCACACCAAGTGTCATTGCATGTCTGTTCTTTTCATGAACCACACCCAGTGTCATTGCATGTCTGTTCTTTTCATTAACCACACCCAGTGTCATTGCATGTGTGTTCTTCTCACAAACCACACATGGATCCACCAGTGTCATTGCATTTCTGCTCTTTTCATTAACCATAGTTAGAGCCATTGCATGTGCGTTCTTTTCACAAACCACACATGGATCCACCAGTGTCATTGCATGTGTGTTCTTCTCATAAACCACATATGGATCCTAACCTTAGGAGAGCACTAACCTTAGCCCCCCAATGGGTGGCCATTAGACCGAGTCTTCTAGAGGGCATGCCCTAACACAGTGGTTCTTCTTGACGATTGTTACATACCATTCGATCAGCGCGCTTGGATGATTGGGATGGTCTTCGTGAGAGCGATCCACGAGTAGGCTGTTCTGCGGCATGATTGGCCACGCTCGCTCTAGACAGACTAGCAACACCGGGCGCTCCCCTATTGCGAGTGTCACGACTAACGAGTTAAGTGGGCCATATCCCAGTGTCACGTCCCCATTACTTCTCTTCATCCCCGTACTTCTCGTCCTTCCCCTCGAAGCCACTTTCCCCACTTCACTCCCATCCTGCTATAGTCGCAAGCCGATGGCGCCTCCATCCCAATCCCCTCTCTGGCAGCCACCCCCCTCCCCTCTCGCCATGGGTTCAAGGGGAGACGGTAAGGAAACGTGTCGTGACGATAGGGACAGTGATTTCGATGTGATTCATCTCATCTCTATCATTTATGGCCAGTTATTTACTTTTTGAGCTAGATCTACTCTGTTGACTCATGCGCGTATGATGTGTTAGGCCAACCAGACGATGTATGACTCCGACTATCACGGTTTAGCGGATGAAGACAGTCCTCTGCTATGTAAACATGGATATGTGCCCGCTAAATTTGTAGCAATCGAAGGACGAAACACAGGCAGGAGGTTTCTATGGTGTCAAGGACATCGTGCAATGATGCAAGGCGGAAGTTGTGGTGTTGTCAAATGGGTAGATCTAGAGTGGCCCAACTCGATGTAGAAAACATTGGACAAACCATGGGAAATGACTGTTGAGCTGAAAGAATCCGTATTCAGCTCACTTCTTGACAGTGTTGAGATGAAGCTATCGGAACCAGTTGACACAACCAAGCATAAGCGAGATCTCAGGACGGTGCAAGACAAGGTTAGCAAAGTCGAGAAGGAGAGGGACACGGCATTGGCCCTGAAGGCTAAAGAGAGCAAGAACTGACTCAAGAAAGGAATGATCTTCACCAGGCCAAATTCATGCAGTTCACAACTACGAGTATTGACAAGTGCACGAGGAAGAATGCAGAGAAACAATTGAAGCTGTGCATGGAAGATGCTAAAAGGAAGGAGTAGACGATTCGATCCTTGCTCTCGCAGGAAGATGCACATCGGGCTAAGATTAGGAAGATCAAGGAGATGTGTGATAACTAGTTCTATTTAGCTTGAGCTCCGTGCCTTTTTAAGTTGTAATAGTTGTACTTGTTGACCTAGCGGTCTGAATTTGTGGTCCCGGAGTCCTGGGAGGAAAAAATTGGTCGCCCATTAATCTGTCTTAACCCTGCATTACTTCCTTTTGTTTGATCATGGTGGTATTCTGACGTTGGTGGTTTGTTTAAACGTAATCTACGTGGATTTTGCTGCATGCAAATGGCACAACCACAATTTATAAAGTGGAAGCATGTACACCCGGTTACTGGAGATCCGAGAGCTTCGCCAAATGCAGGGGATGCAGGAGTAGGGAGGCGGTGAGATAGACGGGCTCAAGATTAGGCCAGAAAGTGGTACCGATTTCCTCCTCATTTGGGCATTATTGGTTGCTATTGATGTTTATGCTGCCATGTCATTGTGTGCAGCAGCTGAAATAAGTTGCTACTTCGTGGAGTGTAGCAGATTAAATAATTTATTTCTGTGCCACTTACATTCCGTCGTATTTGGAGACATCCTGCCCCTTAGCAATCGTGGAACCGATGTTGCGTGTTTTCAGATAGTAGTGGCACAATCACAATTTCGGATTCAACTACTGTCTCGAGCGTTTCCAAACCCTAAGTCGCAGTACATTTTACTCAGAGAACATGGGTACATTGTTTCGCCCAGCAAAGTTCCACACACAGAGATCCAGAATTTAACCGAATTACATATATAGGTTCAAGTTCAACACATTACTATCCATCTTCATTGCCAGTAGTCTTCTTCCGCAGCCTGGGTACCAAGCCTTCACGTCCACTAGCTTCTCCATTTCCTGCCTTCTTCCTCTTCCTCGGTGCTAATTTTCTTAGCTTCACGTACTCTGGATCGCCGGGACAATGGGCACCAGAATCGTGTCCAGCATCATCTTTCCACTCGTTTTTAATTTCTTTGGGCAGCAAAATGACTGACCCGGCAGTCATGTTTTTAACCTTGCGGCGCTTCCTGTCAAAGAAACAAGACTATTGCATAACTGGCCAATATCTACAGAGTAAATAAAACAAAAATTACAATTCAGCACAAACATGCGAACCCCAAGAGACTTTTGCTTACCAGGAGCTAATTGGGTTCGAGCAACCACCCTGTCCAAGAATAGAAGGGCGACTCCCAGTTGCAGTAGCTTCCACATCCAGTAGATCACAATTCAGCTCAAACATGCAAGCCGAGGCATACCTTTTCATCAACCCAATTAGCTGACTGACACACGTTAGAGGAACCATGATGCCACGTTCATCCATGAAGCTGGACTTTGTAGTGTGCTTCGGCCATAATTTATCATGATTATGCAGTGTAGATCTGCACAGGCGCTTCTTCCATCGTGATACAATGGTCCATACCACTTGCCCTTAGAGTCATAATTGAAGAGGACTACCGTAACCAGGTAAGGGTGGTCTGTGGAGATCCCACTTGACAGAAAACTGTGGACAAAATATGTTTTTCAGTGTTAGGCTAACAAACAATTCTAGGTTCAGTAGCCAGCTAGCAGTTATAATTAGTGCGAATAGCAAAGAGAAGGGTAGCTCACCCGCTTGTAGCCAGAACTTCTTCTTCCTTGGTAGTAGATCTTCCATCCTCCGAGCTACTCGGCTCGTTGGCGGCGGAGGCGGGCTAGAGCCTCCCAACGACGGCTACGGCATGCGCCATTGGAGCTCGGGATCAACGACTGGGCGCATCAACTTGGCACCAGAAGTCAAATGTCCGAAGGGATCGTCCTGCCTAGAGGGTGGATTCTGACACCGCCGATGATAGGGGAAAGGTGGGATTGGATTTGTGAAATTGGTCAACTCATCCAATCCACTTAGTTCCTCGATTTTCCTAAGAGGTTGCCACGTTGGCGCTCGCGTCACGGACAGACGACCGACTTGAGGGTCCCGACCATATACTTCACGGGGCAGTTTCACGGAATTTTTCAATTTGGCAGGGGTGAGATGAGTTTGCATCGAAATGGCCCCACTCGGTAGTTGGTGGCCCAACATTTCGAAACTCACCAATTTCAGGAAACTTAGGTACCGCCATAATTTCGCCCGGGAACTTTGGTATCGCAGATGAACAGGCCCATCCCTCTCGCCGGTGTATAAATAGAGGCCACCTCCGCCTCAATTCACCACACCATCTCACTCCCCACTCCTCACAGAACCTCCCACATCTCTCCCTGGAGCAAGGCGAGCACCACATCGCCGGAATTTAGCCGGAGCCCGCTGCTTCAGTGAAGGAAGGGCGCTGTTGATTGGAGCCACCCTAGGAGCTGCCACGACTACCATTCGAACAGCCGTCGTCTACAACATCGTTCGCCCCCATCGCTGACCCTAGCTGGAGCCCTGGTGAGCCCCCACGTACCCCCACGGTCGGGTTAGGGTTTGTTTCTCGTCGGAGTTGTTCGCCGGAGACGACGAACCATAGCCGTATATCCTAGTCTAATCGCACGGCCTAGATTGAAACATACCGATTCAGGTTAGATAAGCCACTGACTAGTGGGACCCCACTGTCAACAGCTCGATGCGCCAGCACAATGCAGTTGGGCCGACCCGTTTACTTTCCCGCGCAAGCCTATCAATTCAAATAGGATTTTTCCAATTTAGTTAAAACTAGATTTTGTCAGTAAATTGAAAAATCAATTCAAAGAGATTCACTGAACCAAATTGCATGATTCCAATTTCGTTAGAAAGATATTTAAATTATCTATCCAAGTCCATTGGATACAAACCATTTGAAATTATAGATCACCTATAGTAAAAATAACAAGACAGAGACTTTTACAACTTCAAACATTTTTGAAAAAGCAACCATAAATTCTTTTGAGTTGATTCCAACTCTCAAAAAACACATTTGACAAGATCTATCTGAATATGTAAAAATATTTAGGTTTACATGCAATGATCTTGTACTAGTACTAAAATAATGCTATATAGGCATTTCTAGTCACTTTAATTGTATTAAATAGTAATTTTCAACTTTGTAAAATATGACCAGCACTTTAAATCATATTCCCATGTATTAGAATATGTGGTGATGACATGTGTCAACATGATCCCATGTTTTAATTGGAGAATATTAAATCTTAAGTATTTTCAATGAGTAGAAATTACTTTTCTAAAATAAAATAAATAAGATTAGGTCTTTATTTCAAGTGATGTTTGTGATGATGCTAGATCATCTAGTGTGAACCTTAGTTTTCTAAATAGAAATAGTTAAGTATTGTTTGGTGATTGTGTACCCCGTATTCATTTATAGACGCTAGTACCAACTCGGGATACGAGGAGGAGGAGTACTACCAAGAAGAAGAAGAAAACTTCAACCATTGCACTACTCAAGGCAAGCCTAACACTACAAGTTAACTATGCAAGCTAACACTTGCAAGTTTCATAACTAGGCAAGCAATAACTATGCAAGCTAACACTTGCAAACTTGATAACCTATGCAAGAGGCACTAGGCATACTTTGGTTATGCAACCTTGATTATACCAATCCCAAGTTTTACTTGCAAGCTTTATTCTTTTACTTTTACCAAAGTTCTTTACTTTTATTTAGTTCTTTGTCAGTATTGGAACAATAGTATAGATACCATAAAGAGTATAAAACTAGGCTAACTAGTTATACTTAGATGTCATCAAAAGTCATAACAATAGAGTTGGATAGTTACACTTGATTAGCACCCCTCATTAGTGAATACTCTCAAGCTTAGTGGCTAGTACTAAGCATAAAAGTCGATCACTTTAGATGGGAATAGTTGGTGAAAATGATTATGAAAACCTTGGAATGATGATTCATTCTATTGAGATGTTTTGACATGTGTTGTGAAACACAATGGTTTGATGATGAAAATGTTGAGGCATGAGCCTTAGCCCCTTTATAAAAACTGATGGTTGGGTTCGGATGTGATACCATTCCAATTTTACCGTACAACCATAATACCTGAATTGGGTAGGGCTTAACTGGAAGTTTATATGCCTTAGTATGGGTTCCCTTGAAGAAGAGGTTGAGCTGAGGCTACCTCATGATGAATGTCCACCTATATAGTGCCCAGGATGGCAAATGGCCATGGCTAGGAGGCCAAGCTCATAGGGGAGGTGCCTATACTAGAGTGTGTAATTGAAAGGTTATGATTGATTATCCGCATACTAAGTATGATAATTCAGGGTTATCCCTGACGGATGTATCGAATTTTGTGGTGAAAGTGTACCACCTCTGCAGAGTGTCAAGCTATTCGAATAGCCACGTCCACGATCATGGACAGTTGGAGTGGCTATACTGTTCCGTTGTCAGACGTTTTGAAAAATGACTTGTGAAGTGAACTATGACTTTGACTTGACCACAACAGGATTGTGGACATGAAAACTAGGTTCCCACTTAAGTGATGTAGAACATTAAATTAGTTTTCTTTACTTCTAAACTCAGTTTGAGATAAGCCTGGCTTTTTGCAAATAAACCTAGAGATTAAGATTCCTATTAGAACTACCTTACTTGTTAGTGATAGTTTGCGAGTACTTAAAGAGTACACATGGCTTTGTCCCTTGCTATGGCCAGACTATGAGGAGGACTACCAGGATGATGGACAGCAGGAGGTCTACGACAACTAGGATCATCTCCCGTCGTCAGCATTGCCCGTGACTCTGAAGATGGAGCCCCTAGTACGTTATTTTTACGCTGCTTGATTTGTATTAAGACTGGATCATGAGATCCTTTATTTGTAAGACCTTTATTATGGTTTGTAATGGATGATGTACTATGGTACCAATTCTATTATGTCTCGCAAAAATGGTAATCCTGGGATTGCGATGTATGGCATAACAGGCATCTGGGATAAAAAATCCGGGTGTTGACATATAGCCAAATTGATGGAGTGCAAGACTCGGCTGCACTTGTGGAGATAATCCGCCGCACGAGCCGGGGCTGACATTGCCCTGTAGTTCGTCTAGTCATGGTATGAAGGGATAGACTTGGGCATGCTCACCTGCATGCGCACCGGATCAAAGTGGTCCGAAAATTCAGAGTGCATTGCTCATCACAAATCCTGTGCCAACAAGCTTATCCAGTACTCCTTCTGCCCTTGGAATGAGGGGACAAGCTACCTCGATGTATTTGATGATGCTAGTGCTTCCGAGGGTGAGGAAGACGAGGAAAAGCGAGGGTGAGGCCTCCAAACTTGGTAATGAAGCTAAAGATCCAGAAGATGGAGAGGCTAACCCTGAAGATGAGGCTGAGGCTAGCGCCCCGCCCACAAACTCCAAAGTACCTCCACCATCGGCCGGTGATTTGGCTTCCGCCCCTGCTCCTTGAAAACACTTAACCATATTTGTCAGATCCCCGGAATGCCTGGTGAAGATGTATTTAAGTACTGTAGTTTGGTTTGGCTACAATCATTGTTGTTTGCTACTAAGTTTTTTAATGTCGGATTATCGTGGGCGAACTCCCCGAGTTTCATTTTCTTGTTCCCCCCAATTTTTGACTCGGCTCGCGTCCACCTTGATTTGGTTTTTCGAATTACGAGTCTGAGGTTCAAAAAAATTGACTTAACAATACTTGAAACTTTGAGACTAGCTCAAACTAATCCGGCGAGAGACGACTAAAGTAAAGAAGGGGTTAGTCTGAATAACAAATGTCGGTGCACTTAGGTTCTTTCCCTTAGTCGTTTTTCATGTGCTTTGCAATTCTAAACTTGTTCTCTTGCTTGCCATGAAGCCAATTCTTTTTGGACAGCAACAACGTCGAAGAGTTGGGTTTTTGGTGCTCACAAACTACTAATTAGGCTAAGGTACAAGTAATGTAAGCCAATCGACGTATAAAGAACATCTAAAAAAGAAAGATAGTTATTATGGCAGTCCCGGACTTTCTGCTGGGGGTGTCGAAGTTTCATTGATAAGCTCGTTGTTGTCATACATACCGACATACAAGTGGCTCGGATACATTCACCTCTTTTCTAGGTGTAAAAGGGACGAAGTAGTGCTACATTCCACGGTCGCTTAGATTCTTCTCCGGACATGTCCGCCTTGTTCTTCTGCTATGGCTGTGCATCGATATGATAGTAGGAATCATTGTGCAAAGCCTTGCTTATAATGAATGGTCCTTCCCATGGAGGGGATAACTTATGCATGCCAGCGGTGCGCTGCACCTGCCGAAGTACTAGATCACCTTCCCGGAAAACTTGCGGGTTTACTTTCCGGCTATGGTAGCATTGGAGATTTTGCTGATATATGGCGGATCTGGACAAGGCAGTTCTCTCGCTTCTTCTAGCAGAACATCGTTTTGCTAGGCTTCGCGCACTTTAGCTTCTGTGTATTGGATGACTCTTGGCGAATCATGGTCTATGTCGGCTGGTAATACAACTTCTGCCCCATACACTAGAAAAAATGGCGTATAGCTTGTTGATCAATTCGTAGTTGTTCTTAAACTCCATAGTACCGCTGGTAGCTCTTCTATCCAGCACCCCACTGATCTTTGCAGTGGCTCCATGAGACGGTGTTTTATCTTGGACTACACTAGTCCGTTGGATCTTTCCACTTGCCCGTTTGATGCAGGGTGGGCCACGGAGGCTACATCTATTCGGATTTTCTTCTCTCGGCAGAACCTCGCAAATACTCATTCAGCAAAATTCGTGCCATTATCAGTTATGATATTGTGGGGGTAGCCATATCTCAGGATTATATCCTTGAGGAACTTCACCGCTGTTGCCACATCAAATTTCCTGATTGGCTTCACTTCAATCCATTTAGTAAATTTGTCCGCCATAACTAGGATATGGGTTATTCCTCCTTTAGCCGGCTTAAATGGTGCTACCATATCTAGGCACCATACAGCAAATGGCCAAGTGATTTTTGATATCCGACCTTGGCAGGTGGGGTTTTGTGGCATATCTCTGACAGCCATTGCATTTCCTTACCAAATCTTCTGCTTACTCCAAGGCACTTGGCCAATAAAATCCATGTCGGAAAGCCTTTGCCACTAATGCTCTTGAAGATGCATGGTGGCCACATTCTCCTTGGTGGATATCCCGGAGTATGTCAAAGCCTTCCTCCGGGTCAACGCATCGCTGCAGCACTGTGGTTACACTTCTCTTGTATAGTTCGACATCGATAATGGTATAGGCCTTTGCTCTTCTCTGGATCTACCTTGAGAGTACCTCATCATCTAGAAAGATTCCCTCTTTCAGGAAGTCAAATATTGGCTTGTCCCAAGTGGGTATAGCTCGGACGGTTGCCTTTGCATATTCCCTCAAAGTGATGTTCAAGGACTGTTGTAACTCCGCTACCTTCTTTGCGTCAGCTAACATTTTCTGCCTAGTTTCCTCCAACTCAGCTTGTGCCTAAGCCGGATCTACTACATGAGCTATAGGCGTCGCTAGGCTATCTATTGCTTGTTGGAGTACATTATCTAGCCTCTCTAGTGGAGGAAACCTAGATTTTGCCTGTTTTGTCATGACTTCCGGCTCTAGCGCCAGTCCTTGCTTGCTCCCATGTCTGGCGCGGCCATCATGACCTCAACGCTGCTAGCGGGGCGAGTGATATGCACACCATGAGTCACGCTGAGAGGCGGTTCCCCTACCTCGACGACGTGCCGCAGACGAACGTAGGACTCGTCCATGTCGACATAAATCTTGTGCGCACCAAGCTTGATGAAGAGGCCGTTGCGTGAAGGAGGACGCCTGCCGAAGCTCCCTGCGTTGTCACTGACATAGTCCAGCACTCCAAAGCGCTGAACCAGGCCAAAAACGACATGCTCGCCGGTGTTGGAGATGCTCCCCGTCCGGATTTTCACCCCTGCTAGCACCGCTAACCCCACGGTGGGCGCCAACTATCGTGGTGGTGGCATGGCAGATGCCATGGATAGGTTAAAGATGGGTCCAGTGAGTGCTAGGGGAATCTAGGGAGGGAAAATATGGTGATTCCACGCACAGATTTTGTTGTATTTCCTCTATCAATGGTGGTTACAAGTGCTCCTCGAGCTTTTCGTGAGAAGGATACTATGTCTCTTACTCCCCACAACCTAGCTCTAGTGTTCTACCTTTGACAGAGAAAATGACCGTTCCCCTTCTTTGGAGGCCCTGGTGCTCCTTATATAGGGGAGCCCGGGATACAAAGTTAGGGCACACGTGGTAGCATATTCCCCGAATATGCCCCTTGGTTAAAGCTAGATGCTTCTTTATTCTCTTTAATGGTTCGTCCGGACTATGGACGTAACCCACTACGTAATCCTTGCCTTTTAGTGGCACCAGCCACGGGCTACATCAGCTGACACAGCCCGCGTCATCTTGGTTGCCCCTGCCCCGCTGGTCCTCCCCTCTCCTTTGCTTCGCTCACACTACAGCTAGCAAAGGCCACCTTTGGACCAGCGGGAGATTCCTTCCTTCTATTGGAAGCCAACAGGTAGTCTCGCTAGGACATGGCTAACCCGGCTTCGAGGGTATCTGCGTAATAGATAGACAAACATGGCCGACATATATTTTATGTCGGTCAGGTTAAGGCTAGGGAGATGCTCCACGGTCCGGGTTACTCTGTAGGTCGGCCTACCTTGAGGTGACCCAGCCAACACTTGCTTTGACCGTGTCGAACCTCGGCTAACTCGACCTTTATACCCCGGCGTGACCCTAGCCGGGGGTATCCCCCCAACATACAGGGTAAGCGTACGCATCGATTGGTATTACCTACGCATCCTAGGGAAGCCGATAGGGCGAGTTTGTCATTTGGCCGGCGAGCACCGCGACAGTTGCTCGTCGCCGACACTGTTCCGGTGACCATTAGGTAGTGGCGTTGTCCTTAATCGACTCGCTCGGCCACATCCAAAAACCAATCATAACATCGCCAAGTGAGGCCCCAACTTCGAGCAGTATCCTCGCCGTGTTCCAGCATGCTGACGTCATGACGATGTCACGCCCACGTCATACCCTGGTCCCATTGGTTAGTTTGACCTCGTCAATTGTGTGACATGACAATTGAATGAACCTGGACCCATAGGTTAGTGATGGCTAGGATTGGGTGCGGCGTAAAAAGTTCTAAAGTGAGGTTGACGTCATCAGTGATACAGTAATTCATTTAGGTACTTTATTTTAAGAAATCCAGAAAATGATTAAATCTTGTTAAATCAATATCTTTTGTTTTATATATCAGAAAATATATATTATATATCAAAATGTTCATAAAAATAATTTCTATGATATAAACCTGTTGTCATATTTTATTTTCCAACTTAAATAACATAATAATTACTATTAGTAAATAACCTATTAGGGATAAATATTAAATAAATATATTCTATTATTTAAAATTCATAAAAATAAGTATAATATATCAAAATTCTTAGAAAAACAAATTATACATTTATAAACTTATTTTGTACATTTTTGTGATAATTAACTAAGTAATTATTATTTATTTAGTATTATAAAGTGATCAAATTTATAAAAATCATATCTTATTATTTAAAAACCACAAAAATATTTATAATATACCAAAATGATCACAAAAATAATATCTACATGATAAAAATATAATAATCCACTTTTGAATTAAATTAGTGTTTAGTACTCTAATAAACATGAATTGAACTTATTTCGTAATGGATGATTCATAAAAGGATATATATAATTGCCAATGGTTGTCATATTATCCATTAAAGGTCTAATAATAGTGTTAATCTTAATTAATGCTACTATGAAGTAAAAATAGTCTAAAACATTCGAAATACAATATTTGTTCACAAATAAGTGTTTATTCCAAAGGGACTTTATCAAATATAAATCCTCAAGAATAATATTTTGACTTATTAAAACCTTTACTATTATTCCACCACAAGTTTATAAACATATTAAAAATCCAAAGGTAATTTAGAAGTAGTTAAATAATATTGTTTCCATATTACAAATTATACCCACTCATTTGTAAGAAAATAAATGATTCTATTCAACCATAATGTTAAGAAAACATGACTCAAATACAAGTATTACCCCTCTTAGTTAACCTTAAACAAACATTATGAAGTGAAAAAATTATAATACCATATAATGACCAAAATAGATAAGTCTCAACTATTAATGTGGTCCTTATTCAAATGAAGTAATTCTTTCTTCTTTGAGGACTATAACTATAAAGAACACTTAAGAGTGTTAGCTTTAAGTTAACTGCTTTTACTTTGTAAAGTAATATATTCCTCAAAAGTTATTCCTTCAAGAAACATTAAAAGTAATCCCTAAACACTTCTTGAAAGCTCTAATTGATTAATGATCTTTCTTAAGAAATCTTTTAGATACCATGCCCCATTTGAGTGCTTTAGTATTGCATGCTACTTGTTATATTTACTTATTGTTTCACACACTCTCACAAGCCTTAATAAGAAGCACAAGTGTGAAATTGATATAAAAGTGAAACACATTTTAAAGAAACCATTCCTAGTTTCTGAACCCTAGATCAAATACGATTAGTACGAGCGTTCGCATTATCAAATGCATTACATTACTTATGCATCGTTGCATCTTGCTTCTTTAAACATTAGTCCTTACCGAACCAATGATGCTATTTACAGAATTTAGATCTTATAGTATCTTGAAGACCGTGAGTGCATAATCTTGCAATCACAAAAGGCAAGTTCACACTTGCTCATGTTCTTTGGTTATTTTCTATCAAATGCTTGTAACTCAAATATTGTCATCACCTGCATTCCAAAAAGGTCAGAAAATAATATTTTCATAATAATATGATTATGGATTATTTACCAAGTGGTAATAATCTATTGATATAGTTCCAATGGTAAAAGAACATAATATTTAGGACTTAATAACCAATGTCACTAGTGATACTAGCGCCATATATTACGCGTTAACCATGAGATTTGGAATGGGACGGAGAAGTTAGCTGGATCTTCCTCCTTTCGCATGGACGGATGACCTTATCGTGAAGCTGCAGATTTCGCGTGGGGAATCCAGCACATGGGTGGGACCCCATAGTTCCCCGTGATCTAGGTGTCTAGATTATCTGTGCATAGCTATTGGTGGCTCCCAGACAGAGCTGCTTAAAGAGTCTTCGAGAGGCTACCCAAAGAGTAATGATGACCCACAAGTATAGGGGGTGTATCGTAGTATTTTTTATAAGTAAGAGTGTCGAACCCAACGAGGAGCAGAAGGTGTTGACAAGTGGTATGGATCAGGAATTCTCTGTAAATACTTAGCAAACATATTGTAGGGGTTTTTGATAATGTAGATAAATAAAGTATGAGTACATAAAAGACAATAATAATAATTGCAGCAAGTGGCCCAATCCTTCTTTAGCAAAGGACAAGCCAGTTGTATTACTTAAGATGACCAAACATTCTCAAGGACACATGGGAATATCATCAAGTGCTTTCGCTTCATATAGTTGATTAATCTTCTTTAGTTGGATAATTCTTGTGTGGGTGAACCTATGGTAATGTACTGACCTTCCTCGGACCAATACATACTTGTGATTATACCCCTTGCAAGCATCCGCAACTACAAGAAAGTAATTAATATAAAAACCTAACCACAACCTTAAACTTTGAGATCCTACACTCCCTTGTGCAAAGGTTTCCTAATAGGGGTTTAGGTTTCTGTCACTCTGACAACCCCACGATTAGTAGCCAAATACACAATGCATTCCCCTAGGCCCATAAAGGTGAAGTATCATGTAGTTGACACCACTAGAAGAATAACACCACAACTTAAATATCAAACCATTGAATCTTTCTCAACATAATTCCGCTACTAACAACATGACTTCTCCCATGTCCTCAAGAACTAAACGAACCACTCACGAGACATCATATGGATCAAGATCAAAGATTAAATAATGATAAGTAACAATTTGAACATAAACAATAATTCAATGGTTCCACTCAATAGCATCAACTACAACAAGTAATCAACACCGGGAAAGTTTCCCCTAAGAACTATGCAAGATTCAACCCAATTATTACAGCGGTATGGATTGATGGTGATGGTGATGGTGCTGGTGGAGATGATCATGGAGATGATGATGATGATCCCGATGAAGTTTAGATTGATGACGGTGTTGATGGCGACGATCTCCCCCTCCGGGAAGGAATTTCCCCGGCAGATTTTTGCCTTGCGGAGAGCTCTTTCTCTCTCTGTAGTTTCCGCCCCGCAGAGGCGGTAGAACCTTTATGTGGTCGCTCCCTTGGGTCTTAGGGTTTCGGGGGGAATATATACGTGGAAGGGCGATGCTGTAGGTAGGCTAGGGTGGCCACACCACCTAATGGCGCGGCCAGGGCTGGCCTGGGCTAGGGGGTAGTGTGGCCCCCCTATGGCCCATCTCCTCTCCTCCTTCTGGCTTCCTTCATCTTCTAGAAAAATAGGAACTTCCGTATATTTTCTAGGATTTTCTGATCTTCACCAATTTTGCACCTAGCAGTGCCTTTTCCATCAGAATCCTAACTTCAGTGGTTCATCCTCCAAAAGTCATCAACCATGCATAAATAGACGAAATAACATAAGTATCATCTCTTAATATGAAATATATCAATGAATAACAGTAGATTATGATATAGAATAGTGATGCAAAATGGACGTATCAACTCCCCAAGCTTAGACCCCGCTTGTTCCCAAGCGAAAACTGAGCTCAATAACATGACCACAGGTTTATGGAGTGAAGTGTCGATGAAAATAATGCGGACAAGAAGAATCACATTCATCAATACACAAATCATAATAGAAAAAACTCACGATTATATAACTTAACTTGCAATGAGTAAAGAAAACACAATAAATATACACAAAGTAAGTCATAATTGGTAATGGCAAACTTTGTTCTTGGTCAAAGAACGGTTAACAAATTGTAGGAATTCAAACATAATGGGGTTTTCAATGATAGGTTTCAAAGTAATATTCACTAAGATAAGAGCAGTGTGCAAAACAAGGAACATAAGAAACATGATTGAATATGTCATAATATGAATGATTGAATCACAACAACTCAAATGCTTGCTTAAGATAGAAAGGGATAGGTTTACTGACTGAACTGAAGAGTAAAAGATAGGCCCTTCATAGAGGGAAGCAGGGATTTCAAGTTTCATAAAGAGCTTCCAAAAATTATGGTACTTACTAGCTTTCAGCACTAATTGCCCCTATCATAAGCATATTGAGGTGATTAAGGTTAAAGTGACACAAATATGAGGATATGCTTGACAAGTTATAAGTTGAAATGTCATGCCCCTTTCTTACGAGTACTGAACCTCATGCTACTCAACTTTAGTCACAAGTAAGTTCTTGTCATTATAAGTACATGTGTATCATGGAGAACCGCAAACGGGGTAACCCTTGCCCCATGATACATGAGCTATCCCATATCACAATGACAAGACAACAGACAATGAGCATCTCAGTGATCTTTTAATTTGCTATTTGCATAGGTTTTTATTGAGGATGCTTCACAGATTGCTCACTATGGTTAGGCTGCAAGTTTCCACCATGATTAGGCATGGCTTAGGCTAGCCGCCCAGGTGTTTCTCTAACACATATACAAACTCCATGAGCTTACAAGATCCCCTTTTTATTTCACACCGCCAGGATCCATAAACAAAAGAACATGATATCAAATGAATAAACTGCAATGTCGAAAGCATTCCCCATGGTAACATGGTTCTGCTAATCCACAACTTATAAAGCGCAAGCATATACGCAACATAGATGGACACAATGGTTCAAGTTTATTAAGTGCAAGAATCTAAAGTGTGCCATCAAGTTTGTGAGAGCTTTAATCACAAATTTTCACATAAAAAGTTTAATTTGGAAGGTAGATAAAAAACAGGAATTACTTGGAATAGCAATAATGCTAATAGGTAGATATAGTGGACACAAATGGCATATGTTTTAGTTGAAGGATTGGATGCACAAGAAGCATTCCCTCTCAGTGCAGGATTTTGGCTAGCAAGGTGATACGTTGCAAACATATCTATAATTTTTGATGTTCCATAATTGTTTTATATCTACTTTCTTATGTTTTGTCCACACTTTGGAGTATTTTTATACACTTTTTGGAAATAACCTATTAACAAGATGCCACAGTGCCAGTTGCATGTTTTCTTCTGTTTTTGGTCCCAAAAAGCCAGCAAATGAATATTCTCGGAATTAGACGGGACAAAAGCCAAAGTCAATATTTCACCGAGGGGAACACGGAGCCAGAAGACGAGATGGAGAGGGGCCAGGGGCTGGCCACACCATGTGGTGGTGCGGGTCCCCCCTGACCGTGCCACCAGGTGGTGTGGGCCCCTGGTCCACCCTCTGACATCGCCATTTCACCTATAAGAAGCCTCCGATGTAGAAACCCTAAATAATCAAGCCTCCAGCCATGAAAAGTTCCGCAGTGCCGCCGCCACCGAAGGGAGATTCGGGGGACAGGAAGTCTCTGTTCTGGCACCCTGCCAGGACGGGGAGGTGCCCCCGGAGCCATCTCCATCGTCGTTGCTGATTCCCATGATGATGAGGGACTAGGTCTTTCTCGAGGCTAAGGGTTCTACCGGTAGCTATGTGTTAATCTCTCTCTCTATGCATGATCAAATTGTGATCATGAGCTTTATAATCAAGTAGATCTACCCATCTACTCTAGTGCTTTAATAGATCTCTGCTCTCCCCATGTGTGTGAAAGTGACAGCGTGCACACCATGGTGGCACTTAGGCTAGAGATTACAAATAGTTGTTATGAGTTATATTTGGAGTTGGATGTCTCTATGAAATTGTGGTGTTTGTTGGAACCATCTAGCGTTCAAGGTGACAGTGTGCGGTTATCTAGATGGGGAAAGTGAACTTTGAGGAGTGATTTTATAGCCCTACCATGGATTAGAGTGTCGATCGGTTGAGTAGTTTCATGAAGAGAAGATATTTATATGAGAGTATTCACTAGTGAAAGTATGATCCCTAGGCCTTGTTTCTAAGCATTGAAACACCATTTGCAACTACATTTGTTACATGTTTGCTTACTTCCATCTTTATTTCAGTTTTCCTTTAGTATCTTCCATGCCATCAAAGCTATTTTCTGGCACCGTTACCACTTATAATTATCCATACCACTTGTATTTCACTATCTCTTCGCCGAACTAGTGCACCTATACACCTGACAAGTGTATTGGGTGTGTTGGAGACACAAGAGACTTCTTGTATCTTGATTGCGGGGTTGCTTGAGAGGGATACCTTTGACAACTTCCTCCCTGAGTTCGATAAACCTTGGGTAATCCACTTAACGGAAAACTTGCTACTGTTCTACAAACCTCTGCACTTGGAGGCCCAACAACTGTCTACAAGAATAGAAGTGCGTAGACATCACAAGGCTGGGTATCAAGCATAAGAGTTGAAGGAAACAAACATACATACAAGTGATAGAAACAAACATGCAATATTCCTTGGAAGCACAAAAGATCTTAACTAGAGAATACTAAGCTTATGAACGAAACAAGAAACAAAGATGATGAAATTATATCTCTAAAAGCACTTTTCTCTTTTTCACTCAATTCTCAAATAGTGTTACTACTAACCAGAGCTAGGTTTGCCAAAACCAACTAAATTTACTTAATGATACCAAGGTGATACCAATACTAACAACAAGATCAATCATATAACAGAAATTACAAACTAAAATAGGATGTGCAAAAAGTAAATGATAGAACTTCTCATTAATATTCCATAACGACAACTCAGACGAAGGGAAACATAGATATCTAACTAGAGGAGAGATACTTCCACAATGCAAACCATCCTATATGATAACTTCTCTATTCATGATATGACTCTACTAAAAAGGTAAAAATATAAAACATAATTATATGATACCACGACACTCCCCCAAGCTTGGCACAAACCAAGGGGATGCCAAAACCTGATGACGAATTACTCCTTTGGAGGTGGTGGTGTTGTGATCATGATCGGAGTGATAAAATCTTCCAGCATCTTGTGAAGTCTGTTATTCTCCTCTTGAAGTATATCCACCTTTCTCCTCAGGACTCGATACTTACCGCAAAACTCATCAGTGGCTCGTAGAGCTTCCACTACTGCAGGGTAGGACCTGAGGTCTAGAACTGGAGGGATCAGCCCCTTCATGCATGCTGGCACGTTCTTTACTTCCTCCTCAATGCTCTGATCCATGTCTTCTCGCCTAGCTGTGATCCTTTCTTCTTCCACCCATCCCACGAAAGTCCTCTGCTCAAGATTGTGATGGAGCTCGCGTCGGTGTCGCAGCTCATAGTCCTCTGAAGACGAATCCTGGAATGACATCTGAACAGAATAGATCAAAATGAAAACAAGGTGAGAACATCATATACGGACCTCGGGGCATCCGGGGGGTTATATATTCCAAAGTTTAACAAGAAAAGGAAGGTATAGGGAGAAAACGGGTCGGAGACGGGCTCCGGGGTGGCCACACCCCCTGGGGCATGGCCAGGTGGGCCCGCGCCACGGGGGGTGTGTGCCACCTGGGCTCCGTTTTCGTCCCTATTTTGACTCATTATCTTCCACGTTGGATAAAAATTGCAAAAATATAAATTGTAAGGTTTTCTGTGGACCTTTTCTTACCAGAACTATTACCTATTCGAAAACGGACTCTGCAGGTTTCTGAATTTGGTCTTTAATAAATTTTTCCGAAGTCACCTTTTGAATAACATCAATATCTTCATTGTAAGAATCTCCAGAAATATAGTGCTTGAGTCTTTTGACCATTTTTCATCTCATTACATCATTTCCTCCTACCACTTGAAAATTTCTTTCATACAAAACTTCACACAATCTTCATTAGAAACATTAGTGAATGCAAGATAATAAACCTTTAGGTTCAATTTCAACTGAAATCTACCAAAACATAAACTACTGAAGCAACTCCTTTTGAAATCCCAAAAAGAATTCAAAAAAGAAATCGATTTAAGAGGCAAATGCAGAAATGGCAGAAATCTGTCAAAACAGACCAGCACGTAAAGGTATTTTTTTTCGAAAATCTTCTCTTTCTCAAATCAAAAAGTGCAAAACTAACAAAAGTTAAATAATAACCCGGGGCATGCACACAAAACATTACAGATCAGTACGACGTTCTGGGATTTTTCACGATTTTTTTAAAGCGAAGCACAAAAATCTGTTTCAGAACAGCAACTTCCCCAATCTTACTTCTCTCTCATTAGAGGTTGATCTTGACACAAAAGCCAAACAAAAAGGATAAGGAGAGGTTATTACCGAAGTAATAACTCCCAAGACTCAAATAAACAAAAATAAACGGAAAGCGAAAATATAATGGGTTGTCTCCCAAAAAGCTCTTCATTTATAGCCATTAAGATGGGCATGATAATTTCAATGATGCTCACATAAGAATATGAATTTGAGTAAAAGATAGCATCAAGAAGCAAATGTACACATATTTAAGTCTAACCCACTTCCCATGCAAGAGAATTTTGTAAGAAAATAAATTATTGAAACCAGAGGCTACTAGCATAGGAAGGCAAAACAAGTGCAATGTAAATACTTTTAGCATATAGTCAGGAAAGTTAATATTATTGAGATACATAAAAACACTTTTACCTCTCTCATAATAACTTTCAGTATCATGAATAAATTTACCGATATAACTATCTCATGAACCATTGTAGCAATGATCACTTATTTTGGTAGAAAATACAGCGACACTAGGTATCCTAGTTCTACTAGGGTTTGAAACAATATTAGAAGTATCCTTACAAAGGATAATGTGCCCATTTTCTACATTTTTAGTGACAAAGTCTTTCACATTTGCAACTGCAGGTTCAACATCAATTTGTTCATCAGGTTCTACAACTTTCTTTGTACTTTTGTTAACCATAATTGCTATCATAGAATGTTCCTTTACCTTAATTGGGAAAGGTATTTTCTCAATGTAAGGTTCAGGTAAAAATATGATTAGCAGTATAAACTTCAGTATTTCTTGCAGTAACACCATTAACAATATCTTTACATGGCTCATGATACTTGTTCCATTTCTTTTTAGGAATGTCAATATAAGAAGCAAAGGCCTTAAAACAATTTGCAATACTTTGAGAATCAAGACCATAAGCATTACTAATATTATGAAAGTCATCCGTTCCCATAAAAGATTTAATGTATTCATAATCATAATTTATACCTGACTTTCTTCCTTTATCATTCTCCCATGCGTCATCATTGTCTTGAATACAGTCTAGAAGATCCCATTTAGCTTCTTGTTCCATACGTGTAAATGATCCAGCACAAGAAGCATCAAGTAGATCCTTATCATGAAGAAAAAGCCTTGCATAAAAGTTATTGATTATAATATTGTTAGGGAGCTCATGAATAAAACATTTGAGCATTAGTAACTTCAATCTCCCCCAAGCTTGAGTTGTACTCTCTCCATCACGAGGCCAAAAGTTATATATTTGATTCCGATCTTTATGAATCTCACTAGGAGGATAAAATTTGGAATAAAAGAGAGGTACTATTTCCTCCCATTCAAGATATTGGCCATTCTTTAGCAGCTTATACCATTCCTCAGCTCTTCTTTCCAATGATAACGAGAATAACTTCTTCTTAACTTGATCTGTTGTAATATATGCACACTTAAACAATCCGCATAATTCATGTATAAAAAGCAAATGAACACCGGGATGGACTGTCCCATCTCCAAAATAGTAGTTATCCATAACACGATCAACAATTTTTGTAGGTATTTTAAAGGTATCATTTTTAGCAGGTGGTGGTTCATCTACTACCTTAGTAGTGGTACTAGCATTATGAAATAAGAAACTAAGTGAACTATCCATATTGAAATAAAGTAACTAACAGAAATAGAAATACTCACAGTATAAGTGTCCTTTACCAGTTCCACTCTTCAATAGCGCTTCACTCCCCGGCAACGGCGCTAGAAAATAGTCTTGATGACCCACAAGTATAGGGGGTGTATCACAGTATTTTCGATAAGTAAGAGTGTCGAACCCAATGAGGAGCATAAGGTGTTGAAAAGTGGTATGGATCAGGAATTCTCTGTAAATACTTAGCAAACGGATTTATAGGGGTTTTTGATAATGCAGATAAATAAACTACGAGTAAATAAAAGACAACAATAATAATTGCAACAAGTGGACCAATCCTTTCTTTAGCAAAGGACAAATTGGTTGTATTACTTAAGATGACCAAACGTCCTCAAGGACACATGGGAATATCGTCAATTGCTTTCGCTTCATATAGTAGATTAATCTTCTTTAGTTGGATAAGTGTTGTGTGGGTGAACCTATGCTAATGTACTGACCTTCCTAGGATTAATACATACTTGTGAGTATACCCCTTGCAAGCATCCACAACTACAAGAAAGTAATTAAGATAAAAACCTAACCACAGCCTTAAGCTTTGAGATCCTACACTCCCTTGTGCAAAGGTTTCCTAACGTGGGTTCAGGTTTCTGTCACTCTGGCAACCCCATGATTAGTAGCCAAATACACAATGTAGTCGCTTAGGCCCATAAAGGTGAAGTATCATGTAGTCGACATTCACATGACACCACTAGAAGAATAACACCACAACTTAAATATCAAACCACCGAATCTTTCTCAATACAATTCCACTACTAACAACATGACTTCTCCCATGTCCTCAAGAACTAAACGAACTACTCATGAGACATCATATGGATCAAGATTAGAGATGATATAATGATAAGTAACAATCTGAACATAAACAATAATTCAATGGTTCCACTCAATAGCATCAACTACAACAAGTAATCAACACCAGGAAAGTTTCCCCTAAGAACTTATGCAAGATTCAACCCAATTATTACAGCGGTATGGAGTGATGGTGATGGTGCTCGTGGAGATGATGATGGAGATGATCATGATGATCCCGATGAAGTATAGTGATGGCTCGTGTTGATGTAGAGCTCGTTGGGAACCCCAAGAGGAAGGTATGATGAGCACATTAGCAAGTTTCCCTCAGTTATGAAACCAAGGTTTAATCGAACCAGTAGGAGCAAGGAAACACCCCAAAGGTGTTGCTAGCTGAGCCTTGGCAGGGCGCACTACCGGTGCTAGTAGCAACGTGGAGACATGCACAACACAACCACATAACTCTGTCCCCAACTTGCGATGAGGTTGTCCATCTCACCGTGTTTTGCTGAAAACAAAGGATTATACGTATCGAATGGAAGGAAGTAATAGTTTGCAGAAAGTAAACACAAAGCAGTAAACAGTTTGTAGATTGTATGTAAAAGAAAAGGACCGGGATCCATAGTTCACTAGAGGTGGCTCTCCTTAAGATAGATAACATGCTGGGTGAACAAATTACAGCGGGGCAATTGACAAACATCGAGAAAGCAATACATGCATATACTAATCATCTTGACTCCTTTGAGACTTGATTGGGAATTACAACATTATACAGAGACCGCCATCCAACTGCATCTATGACTAATAATCCACCTTCAGGTTATCATCCGAACCCCCTCCAGTATTAAGTTGCAAGCAACAGATTATTGCTTTACGAATTGTGTGTAAAGTAAACAATACGATTGTTCTATGAACAAAGGATTGTTGTTTTCTCCCTAGTAGCAACAACACATCTAGTACCTTAGAGATTTCTGTCACTTCCCCAGATTACTAGAGGCATGAAACCACTATCGAGCATAAATACTAACTCTTGGAGTTGCTAGCATCTACTTGGCCAAGATACCTACTAACAACGGAAAGCATGCAAGATCACAAATAACAAAGACATGATAGAATCAATAATCAATCTGAAATATCATCTCAATATCCATCGGATCCCCGCAAACACAACATGCAGAATTACAAATAAATGATCTTGATCATGAACGGAGCTCACAAGATCTAAACATGAAAGCACAAAGGAGGAGAACCAGCCATCTAGCTACTACATGGATCCGTAGTCCAAGGATGAACTACTCACGCATCACACCGAAGGCTTGCATGGTGATGAAGAAGGCCTCCAGGGTGAATTCCCCTCTCCGGCAGGGTGCCGAGAAGAGCTTCAGATCCCTCCCGATCTAGGGATGGAGACGATGGCGGCTACAGACTCTTTCGTGGATTTTTGATCGGGTACTTAGGGTTTTCGTCCCGAGGGCAATATATAGGCGGAAGGAGAGGCCGAGGGGGTGCCGGGAGCCACCACACCACCCCCTGGCACGGGCCAGGCCTGGCCGCGCGGCCAGGTGGTGTGGCCGGCCCCTGGCCCTTCTCCGTCTCGTATTCTGGCACTTGATCCCTTCCGGAAAAATACGCACTTTGGCTTTTGTCCCGTCCAATTAAGAGAATATTCATTTTCTGACTTTCCTGGAACCAAAAATAGCAGAAAACAGGCAGCTGGCACTGTGGCTCTTGTTCATAGGTTAGTCCAAGAAATCATATGAAAAGTACTCCAAAGTTGGAACCAACACAAGAAAGTGGAAACCAAGCATGGAACATCAAAAATTATAGATACATTTGCGATGTATCAACATCCCCAAGCTTAACTCCTGTTCTTCCTCGAGTAGGTAAGTGATAAAAATAAATAATTTTTGAGGTGACATGCACCATCAAAGACTTGATCAAAGTATTTGCAAAATACTCAAAGCTGGGATCATAGTACTTCAATCATAACATGAAAGACAAAGTTCTTGCAATAAGAAAAGAGACTATGATGCAACATGAAAAGGTACAAACAAAAGATTCATGAATAACATGCTTTGCAAGACGTTTGTTTGTTTCACATAAAGAAAACATAGCATAATAGTATTCAGCTTGTCCCTCAATAGAGTAGCAAATATAAATGCATAGGACACCTTCAAAGTTCATAAGAGTGACTAGATACAAATAGTTTAAAACAAGCAATATCAAGTTATGCATCAATCAACTAGTCTTGGGACAATGCACATAGAACTAAGAATGGCCAATATGCTATCAAAGTAGGTGCATAAAGGTAGAAGGTGGAGACTCAATGTAATGGTGGAAGAAAGGCCTTCATAAAAGGAAGTAGGGATTCAAGTCTCATAAACAGCTTCCAAAAATTATGGTACTTATAGCTTTCAGCTCTCATTGCCCCAATCATAAGCATCTTGAAGGTGATCAAGGTTAAAGTGACACAACTAAGAGGATATGCTTGACAAGTTATAAACCGAAATCTCATGCCCCTTACTTACGAAGACCGAACCTCATGCTACTCAACTTTAGTCACAAGTAAGATCTTGTCATTGTAAGTACATGTGTATCATAAAGAACCGCCAACGGGGTACCCCTTACACATGATACAGGAGCTATCCCATAATCAAAATGACAAGGCAAGCAGACAATGAGCATCTCAGCTATCTTTTTATTTGCTATTTGCATAGGTTTTTATTGTGGATGCTTCATAGAGTGCTCATTATGGTTATGCTGCAAGTTTCCACCATGATTAGGCATGGCTTAGGCTAGCGGCCTAGGCATTTCTCTAACACACATACAAACTCCATGATCTTACAAGTTCCACTTTTATTTCACACCGCCGGGATCCGTAAGCAAAAGAACATGATATCAACGGGGTACAAAGTATAAGTGCAATGTTGAATGCGTTCCCCATGATACATGGTTCTGCTAATTACAACTTATAAAGCGCAAGCATATACGCAACAAAGAAGGACCCAATGGTTCAAGTTTTTTAAGGGCAAGAAAAGTAAAGTGTGCCATCAAGTTCATGAGAACTTTAATCACTAGTTTTCTCATAACAAGTTTAATTTGGAAGATAAACAAAAACATGAATATACTTGGAATATCATAAGCTAGTAGGTAGGTATGGTGGACTCTTTGGAATACTTGGTTTAAGGAGTTGGATGCATGAGTGGAACTCATACTTGGTCGTGGAGGCTAGCAAAAGACTGGGAGCGACAAACTAAGAGAGCAGTAATGGCCATAACCATGTAGAGCGACAAAACATCATTGATCAAAGCATAAAGTGATACTACAAGTTGAAAACTAAAGGATCATAAAGGCTATGGTGACTTGAGATAGTCATAACATGGTGTGAGCATGCTCCAAGTCAACCCAAATAAAGCATCAAAGGAGAATACAACTATATTATGCGTTAATATGCTAAAACAACGGATGATTCATCCAAGGCACATTAAGCAAGCTCAGTTGTTTATAACAAGTCATGCTACAGCAAAGAATACTAAGCATAAAGCCAAAAAAATATCAAGCATGGCATGACAAAGCATAGGCCACAGTAAAAAACGAGCTCTTTTTACCATATAAGTATGAACTTTCCCACTCTTTTCCAATCCAAACCAAACTATTTGCAAACCAATGTATGAAAGAGGGGGTACAACCAGTTTATTCAGAAAACTAAGCAAACTAAGCAAATGAAAAACCAAAACAAAAACAAAAAAGAAGACGCTCCAAGAACAACACAACTGTGCAAGAAACAATAAAAATGAAGCGTTTGGAAGAAACCTGGGATTTTTATCGATGAAGAAGGGGATGCCTTGGGAATCCCCAAGCTTTGATACTTGTACTTCTTGGATATTTCTTGGGTGACACGCGTGGCATCCCCAAGCTTGAGCTTTATTCCATCCTTCATCTCATTACTCATTCCTTCCATAAACCTGAAATTTTTCTTCATACAAAACTTCACACAATCTTTATTAGCAACATTAGTGCACTCAAGATAATAGGTCTTAAGGTTCAGTTACAACACCAAATAAACTTTCGTTAGAACACTAGCTACTGTAGCACTTCCCTCAAAAAGCTCAATTCCCCAAAATAACTCAAAAAGGAACTAACAAGAAGCAAATGGAGAAAATGGCAGAAATCTATCAAAACAGACCAGCAGGTAAAGACGAATTTTTTCGAAGACCTTCTGTTGCTAAAATCAAAAAGTGTTGAACTAACGAAAGTTAGATAACAACTTGGGTCAGAAGCACAAAAATTCACGCCTCAAAAAGACGTTCGGAGATTTTACAAGAATTTTTACGGTGAAGCAAAGAAATCTGTTTCGGGACAGCAACTTTCCCAATCATTACTTCTCTCTCATTAGAGGTTACTCTTGGCACAAAAAGCAGATAAAAAGGATAAGGAGCAGTTATTACTGAAGTAATAACTTCCAAGACTCATCTAAAACTGTTGGTTTATCTCCCAATAAGTACTTTTCTTTAACGCCTTTAAGTTAGGCATGATAGTTTGAGAAGATGCTTACATAAAAATATGAATTGAAGTAAAAGAGAGCATCAAGAAGCAAATTCAAAACACATTTAAGTCTAACCCACTTCCTATGCATAGGAATCTCGTATGCAAATAAATTCACAAAGAACAAAGTGACATGCATAGGAAGATAAAACGAGAATAACTTCAAAACATTCAAAACATAGAGAGGTGTTTCAATACCATGAAAAAACTTTTACAACCATGTTTTCCTCTCTCATAATAATTTTCATTAGCCTCATGAATAAACTCAACAATATAACTATCACATAAAGCATTCTTTTCATGATCTACAAACACATGATTTTTATCAAGCTCAAAAATAGTGGGATTAGAACCAAACCCACTTTTAACAATTCTATAACAAGATGACTGATCATTCAATATAGGACCATCGTCTAGAGCTTTATCATAAACATTTTCTAAGAAAAAATATTTAATACAATGCATTTCAAAGTTAGGCACAAATAAAGTATTATCATGGATAATAGGAGCATAATTATTATCACAAGTTTTACCCATAGTAGATATTTCAAAAGAATCCACAGGAACATAACATTCATCCTCCTTTGGTAAGCATGGGGGACAATCAGAAAATGAAAGGGATAAAGAGTTACTCTCATTAGAAGGTAGGAATGGTTAGATCCATTCTTCCTCCTTTTGTCCATCACTCTCCTCCTCTTTTTCATCTAATGAGATTTCAGGTTCAGCCATTTCTTCTTCCATAGGCTCCTGCAAATTGTGCACACATTCTTGTGCATGACTGAGTCTCTCTTTATAATCAATGATATAACAATTATTTCTAAAATTTTCTATGCAATGATTAAGGATAGAAGATACCATATCTTTAAGGTCTTTACAAGCAACACAGGTTTCATAGTTTTTAGACATGAAGGATTCTATTTCAGAAGCTCCCATAAACAAAATGAATTGTTCTACTTCTTCAAATCCAATATGAATATAGTTATTCCAATGATAGTTCATAATTACTAATTATTTACTAAAGCCACATTGGAATTTAAGATGTTTAGTGTCCTGTTCAAAGCAACAATTTATATCATGACGTTTAAGCAAAATTTTAGCAATTAGATCCAACCTTTTAAAACGGATCTCATGACTTTACCCTTATAAGATTCTCTATACCTTATAAAATCTTCCATGGAGGTTCTAGCAGGCGGTGGTTCATCTATTACCTTAGCAGTGATAGTAGTGTTCCCAAATAGCAAACCGAGTGGGCTATCCATAATGAAATAGTGATTGGAGCAGAACTAGACATAAAAACAACTTGAAGTGGGAACTAACATTTTTTGTGTTTTTAATAAAGAAAGCAAACCAGTACAAGTAATTTTTTTGTGTTTTTGATAAAGAAACAAGCAAAAAAAGCAAAAAGAAACTAAGAAAAATGAAAATAACAAAGTAAAGAGATTGGTTATGAGGGACTCCCCTTGTGAAGATGTCCTTAACTCCCCGGCAGCGGCGCCAGAAAAGTCCTTGATGGCTCGTGTTGATGTAGAGCTTGTTGGGAACCCCAAGAGTAAGTTATGATGAGCACAATAGCAAGTTTCCCTCATTTATGAAACCAAGGTTTAATCGAACCAGTAGGAGCAAGGAAACACCCCCAAAGATGTTTCTAGCTGAGCCTTGGCAGGGCGCACTACCGGTGCTAGTATCAACGTGGAGACCTGCACAACACAACCACAGAACTCTGTCCCCAACTTGCGATGAGGTTGTCAATCTCACCGTGTTTTGCTGAAAAAAAGGATTAAACGTATCGAATGGAAGGAAGTAATAGTTTGCAGAAAGTAAACACAAAGCAGTAAACAGTTTATAGATTGTATGTAAAAGAAAAGGACCGGGATCCATAGTTCACTAGAGGTGGCTCTCCTTAAGATAGATAACATGCTAGGTGAACTTATTTCAGCGGGGCAATTGACAAACATCGAGAAAGCAATACATGCATATACTAATCATCTTGACTCCTTTGGAACTTGATTGGGCATTACAACATTATACATAGACGGCCATCCAACTACATCTATGACTAATAATCCACCTTCAGGTTATCATCTGAACCCCCGTCCAGTATTAAGTTGCAAGCAACAGATTATTGCTTTACAAATTGCGTGTAAAGTAAACAATACGATTGTTCTATGAATAAAGGATTGTAGTTTTCTCCCTAGTACCAACAGCACATCTAGTACCTTAGAGATTTGTGTCACTTCCCCCGATTACAAGAGGCATGAACCTACTATCGAGCATAAATACTAACTCTTGGAGTTGCTAGCATCTACTTGGACAAGATAGCTACTAACAACGGAAAGCATGCAAGATCAAAAATAACAAACACATGATAGAATCAATAATCAATCTGAAATAGCATCTCAATATCCATCGGATCCTCGCAAACACAACATGTAGAATTACAAATAGATTATCTTGATCATGAACGGAGCTCACAAGATCTCAACATGAAAGCACAAAAGAGGAGAACCAGCCATCTAGCTACTACATGGATCCGTAGTCCAAGGATGAACTACTCACGCATCACACCGGAGGCTTGCATGGTGATGAATAAGGCCTATAGGGTGAATTCCCCTCTCCAGCAGGGTGCCGGGAAGAGCTTCAGATCCCTCCCGATCTAGGGATGGAGATGACGGCGGCTAAAGACTCTTGCGTGGATTTTTGATCGGGTCCTTAGGGTTTTCGTCCTGAGGGCATCTAATAGGCGGAAGGAGAGGCCGAGGGGGTGCTGGGGTCGGCCAGACCACCCCCTGGCGCGGGCCAGGCCTGCCCGCGTGGCCAGGTGGTGTGGCCGGCCGCCACCCCTTCTCCGTCTCGTATTCTGGCATCTGATGACTTTCGGAAAAATAGGCATTCTAGCTTTTGTCCCGTCCAATTCCAAGAATATTCATTTTCTGACTTTCCTGGAACCAAAAACAGCAGAAAACAGGCAGTTGGCACAGTGGCTCTTGTTAATAGGTTAGTCCAAGAAATCATATGAAAAGTACTCCAAAGTGTGGACAAAACACAAGAAAGTGGATACAACCAAGCATGGAACATCAAAAATTATAGATACATTTGCAATGTATCATCTAGCTCGATGACAGTGTTGATGGCAACGATCTCCCCCTCCAGGAAGGAATTTCCCCGACAGATTTCTGCCTGCCGGAGAGCTCTTTCTGTTTCTGTAGTTTCCACCCCGTAGAGGTGGCGAAACCTTTATGTGGTCGCTGCCTTGGGTCTTAGGCTTTCGTGGGGAATATATACATGGAAGGGCGATGCTGGAGGTGGGCCAGGATGGCCACACCACCTGGTGGCGCGGCTAGGGCTGGCCAGCGCCAGGGGGTGGTGGGCCCCCTGTGGCCCATCTCCACTCCTCCTTCTGGCTTCCTTCATCTTCTGGAAAAATAGGAATTTCTGTATATTTTCTGGGATTTTCTGATCTTCGCCAATTTTGCACCTGGGCAGTGCCTTTTCCATCAGAATACCGACTTCAGTGGTTTATCCTCCAAAAGTCATTAACCATGCATAAATAGATGAAATAACATAAGTATCATCTCTTAATATGAAATATATCAATGAATGATAGTAGATTATGATATAGAATAGTGCTGTAAAATGGACGTATCAAGTAACCATGGTAGACCTTCTTGGGGGATCGTGTCTTCATGCGGGGTCGCAGAGAAGGGCAATGATTGGCTTGGATCTTAGACTGGGTCTCATACCAAGGAAGTGTGAACGAGCCTATAACTTGGATGTGCAACAAAGTTAAGGTCTCTCATGGGTAAAGCAACGCACCTCTGCAGAGTGCAAGAACTATGACATGTTACTCCCTGTTCGGGGAAGGATCTATGAATGCGGCAGGAAAGGAAGCCCACGAAGGTTCTGGTCAACATGTGAAGGCTGTTGGACATAAGTTTCAGAATAAAATGATCCTTTGAAGAAATGTTTACGAAAACCTACATTGCCTACGACATTTGGTCTGTAGCTGTAGAGATAGTGCATCATACACTCCCTTTTAGTGAACTTGCTGAGTACGCTCATACTCAACCATACCTTATTAACCCTTCCTAGGTTCTAAACCATTGAAGGCAATGTCAACATCAATTTCTTCTCAAGAAACCATCATCGACATCTCAAGTTCTTCAATAAAGTCAATGAAGTCAACATATACATCAACCGAAGTGAAGACAAAGTTCTTAAGTAGATAGTAGTAGATTCTCTAGCCATAAAACCTATTTATATAGAGCATTGCAATAGCAGCAATGGCAAGACAAATAGTTTAGATACTAGTCTTAGTTACTAGATAGTTCTAAGTTATTATTTCTAGTTCTTCTTTGTAAGAAGTTCTTTCTCTCTCTTTAACCTAGAGTGTTCTATGTATCTTTTGTAAAGAGTCGAGTTGTAATCTATAGTCATGTCTTGGACCTGCTGTGTTTCTGTTGTACCACTCCGAGGGATGTAATACTAGTGAACGGTGTTTCATTGGTGTTATGTCAATGACTATAGTGTAGAACATCATGCAGTGGTATGCTAGGTCACCGGACCCCTTGATGACACCTACTTGTCCCTAGTATGGTAGTTGGTGCGTGACACCATACCCCTTGAAGAACCTATTTTAGCCGAAGCAAAACTACAGGATGGGAAGACCCCAGAAAAGTTTTACAACAAGTGTTTATGGTAAAACCTTGGTGAGGTTTGACCTACCAAGAGAAGTTTTAGAAAGGAAAAAGGGTTTTTGTTTTACAAAATGCTGAAAGAAAGATGGAGGAAAAATGTTTACAAAACCACACCCGGTTCTTTGCAGCTTTAGCTATAACAACTTAACTAGTGCAACCACATTACTCTGGAATGGGACAGGGCTAGACTTGAAGTTTGCTACTTTGGTATGGGAATTCTCATAACTGCTTATAATGGATCACCTCCCTCTAATGCCGGGGTTCCTTTACAAAAAGGTTCAACTATTAGACATTCACTTGGAAGAATTGTGAACTGTCCTTGGGAGCAGCCAGGCGATACTATGAGACTCTCATTGAAAGTGCCCACTCCGGAGGAGTCAGAATGCACACCGGTTGGCCTGTGGATCCCCGATGTCCCGGTGTTGAGAGGAACAACTCATATGGCATTTGGAGAGTCTTGATCGGTTACTCGACCCATGACCAGTCAGGATTAGGGCAGGGTACCCGGATGGTGTGGGTAAAGTGTACAACCTTTACATAGTGTAAATCTATTCGAATAGTCGTGTCCGTGGTTATGGACGGGTTGGACAAACTACTGTAGAGTGGTGCTGGTTTAGATTTCAAAAAGGACTTCGGAAAAGCAAAGGCTTTGGAAATGGTTTTACCATGGGATGGTCGGAAAGGAAGGAAAGGAGTTTGTTCATGGGATGACCGGAAGGACAAAACAAATGGGTGACCCAGTCCTAGTGTTTTCCAAAACTTTCAAAAAGGTTTCCAAAAATATTTACAAAAGTTTTCAACAAAGATATGTAGATGATATATCTACAAGAGAAACTATTTGAGAAGAGAAATTCTTTTGGAGCCCTCCTACTACCACAGCCATATTGCATATCATCTTGTTATTATTATTATCTTAAGGTGGTTTGCAAGTACATTAAAAGTACTCATTGCCATTGTCCCTAGCTATTAACTTGGTCAGATATCGAGAAGAAGGTGAAGATGATGACTATGCGAGCTAGGAAGTTCTCCTAGTCAGTTGCCTGCAGGTAAAGGCATGGCTCGGGCTCTATGCTTGATGAAGTTCCGCTGATAATTATTGTTGTATCCATAATGGCATGTAAGGTATGACATGTATCTACTTAAATAATGTATGTTTACTTTGATACATGTCGGTTATGTGCCATGACTAACTGATCATGGGATCGTGGTGGATGCATAATAGGGATTCTTGGAGGATTCATCCGGGGGCCCCACAGACTTGGTATCAGAGCCATCCTGACTGTAGGAGAACCTTAGTTCGCATGGTCATTAGACAGGAAAACTATTTTGGAAACACCATCTTTCGAAAACTATTTTCTCAGAAGATTTTTGAAAAGTTGTACCTCTTATCCTCTCCTAATTTAAATGATTTTGAAAATGGTTTCCTCTATCTCTCGTTCAAACTTCAAAACTACGGATTTAAAATGAATAGGACCTAGCACCAGGTGAATGCAGTGAGAATGAGATGAAGAGAAGCAACTACCAGCAAACACAAGGAGACTACAAGATCGCCCTACCAGCAGAATCCGCATAATTAGAAGAAATCAAGTGTTGCACTACCGAGAAGCTTCCAATGACTCGGCAAAGGATTCATAAGCAAGATAGTAACCTCGACCCCAATAACATGACAATTAAGATTAATAGTCCTAAGATAGGATTCCCCTATATCACGACTAGTTAACTCCTTGGTCTCTATAGTAGGTTGTGTTTTCTTGCCTAAGTGCGTGATGTGTTGCTTGATGTGTGTTGTGTGCATTTCTAGGTTAGGAAGAACATCTCAATCCCCTCGCTCTGTTCGCTTTGTATGCGTGTTCTTGTTTTCTCTGACCTCCGTAAAATGTGACTCGAGGAGCGATAACCCACCTATTAACTCAGGAAACACCCCTGTTAGTTGTTGCTAGTGAGACCCATACGAACCTCGGGAGTATATGAGAGGAAAGGCATCGCAAGAACCGGGAGTTCGACATCATCAAGTCAAAACAACTCGAAGACCTCTCCTCAGTAGGATGGCATACTTCATCAAACTCACTTCTCAAGACTCGTCTTCAACACTACGCGCCATCATTCATCTGCCACCTATAGCAAGAATCCTGTTAAAGACAGAAGTCGACCACTGAAGGATCCTCACTATCCATCAAAAACCACAAGACTTATTAACTAAGATAATAATTGAAGACCTGACTACACTAACCTTCGGTATATTAGAGCTTCTGACAGCCCAAAAGAGACTAACTATTCTTAGTCGACCCCTCTGCCCAACTGACGGAAAGTCCCTCACCAATACTCCCAAAATACCAAAGACAAGGATGCATGAAGACGAAGAGTCAATCCCGCCATCGAGCAGAAACAACACAAGGAATTCAAGTGAAGACAACTCCTCTGAAGCTGGATGCCCCTACTTTTATGAAAGACTAGAAAGAAGAGTCGTTAACCGCTAACTTGCTCCGACCTAACTCCATAAGGCTTCATTAGGAAACCACCCGACCAATTTTTGCGTAGGACGTCACTCGAGGAACTTAACTCAAGACCCAAGGAGATACCACCTTCTTTAGCATCACGCCAGCACTTCAAGACATAAGATCTACACCCTTTTCAAAAACCCTTAGTGAATCTCTATGGTGGAAAGACTAAGACTTTCTACCAGAAGATACTCCAGAAAGAGTACCAGATCTGACGTGTTCTACCAAGCATCAATTCATGAGTCTTCAGATGAGAAAATAACTGAAGATTTATGATTCCCCTCTGCTACTTAGCTGAAGACCAGCCTAAAGGACCACAGATTCTCTAACCCGGTTAGTTCTAAACAGTTTGAACAATCCGCTAGTTTAACTACTCCAATAGGCTAAGTACGAATACAAGTAGTATATAAGCCTCATAACACCTAGTTTGCGGACGTCATCAGAAGGTTTCAACTCCGTGAAGAAGATTGTGATATCCATCTAACATCGTCTAACGACTCCAAGAAGGAAGGACTGCATTAACTCCGAGCCACCCTAGTTTAACTCGAAGGGGGAAAGACTGCGTATTCCCCATAAAAGTAGAATGCGATAAGCCCCTAAGGAAAAAACGCCGAAGATCCTTATAGAAAAGACATCTGAAAGGGAAATGGATGTCGCCTAGAGGGGGGTGAATAGGCGTTTTAAAATTATTACGGTTTAGGCTCTAATAAATGCGGAATAAAACTTAATGTTTAATTTATCAAGCCAAAACCTATATTCACTAGGTTCAGCTAAGTGCACCAACAACCTATGCTAATCAAGACAAGCAACAAGGTGATAGCAAGATATAATTCACAACTATCATAAGGAACTCTGTGCACTTCATATCACTCTTGTATCTACTACATATCATAGTTAAATCAACTGGCTATTTTAATATGAGGCACATGATGGTTCAGTTTGTTGTTCCTAGGACGGTAACTGAACTGTTGAAATAATTTGGCTGTTCATGAAAAACCCAAAGTATGATGGCTTGATTCATTGTTTGTTTGAAATGATCTGGCTAGTCTATTCGAGGCACACAATTGGTCTATTTTGGTTGACTGAGGCACTCTCTTTTTTGTCTATGATTAAAACAGTGGAAGATTTAGTTGTGTAGTGCCTAGCTAGTTTGTGAGAAATATAATGGCCTAGTTTTGATATTCGTTGTATTCATGTTCTACACATTCTAGTTTGATTAGTCGACATGAGGTCCTTGGGTTGATTACTCGCATTGTTATTTTTGTCCCATGAAATATTTTCAAATTCATTTGAAATGAACTTGTGCTAGTTTGTTTCCCAAGTACGTTGTTTAAGTAACTTGTTTTGTCTTGGTTTCAGCCTTCTTCAAGTAGAGCAGTCATTTCACAGAGCAACACATGCTCGCATCGGTCCATGATGCTAACTCGTACAGTTATTTAGGAAGAAAGAGATGTATGAGGCACCACTGTTAATTTCTTGCTTCCTTATTATATCACCGTATTGACGCATTTAAAATTCATGGTGTTATGTTTTCCTGGTAATGCTATTATAACGTGTTTTTTCTTTGTTTCAGGCTGTTTCACAAAGCAGTAGTGACATTACCTATTGCTCATGGCACACCGCTTCGACTGATCCTCTTCCAGCTAAAAGATTATTTGGGAATGCCCTCCAAGATGCCCTTGATATTGTTGAGCAAGAAGCCAACAAAGCAGATTCAGTAATCACCATAGCACGCAAAGACTTATATGAATCAAAAAACATGCAAGTTTTGATGCAGAATGTACTTAATAATCTCCTCTGCAACTCTCATGGGAAGTTTGTTGTTACATGTCTCACTATGCAAGATCCATAGTGACCTTTTCTTTAACACTAGTCATGGTGTTTTTTCACTTGTGCTGGACTCTGATGCAACTTTTATACTTCATTTAATTACTGTTAAGTTTTTTGAGAATTTTAATAATCTACTGTAATTCGCAGTTGTAACTTTTTTGAGGATTTTAACAAACCAACCATCTATCAGAATTACTACATGTACACAAAAAACAGTTAAATTGTAAGAGGTACACCCTTCGTCTAGATATATAAGACGTTTTAGCTTTGTGAAATGAATGTATTTAGACGACTATTGTGTATAGATTCAGAGTGAATTTATACACTAAAAGTCATCTAGGTACATTCATTTTAAAAAGCTAAAATGTCTTATATTCCTAAACAAAGGGAGTACAATACAACATAAGATCTTTCTTCAAACAACAAGAACTTCCATTGTATCATAGACGTTCACTCAACAAAGTAAACACACAAAGAGTAGCCCAGTAGAGAATACAACTGGATAGACCGATATTTGTCGGTAACAAAAACATCACCGGTGTAAGAAGTCATGTTCCTGAGTTACCCGAAGATGTAAGATGCCGAGAATGACCCTTCACCAAAGATCGGACGACTCCCTTCCTTCGTGCCCTCATTGACCCACCGAATGGTGTGGTTCTAAAGGCTTGACGTAAACACCATCAATGACAGGAACATCGTCACAGTGATAGAAGCCACCTGCTCGGTCAGTATCTTTGCCCTCAGGCGCTTGATAGCACTCGAGAAGGGGTTGTACAACCGAGTCTTGTAGGGCTACACCCTCTTTCCTAGCACAAGGAGGCCGCTAGTTGTGCTACCAATGTAAAAGTAGTCTTTCGGATTATCCGGTCAGGGCTAGAGAATTTTCCCAGGACGGATAATCCGCCCCAAAAGGGGGGGCCAGATAATCTTCCCCCAGGAGAAGTCGCTAAGGGAGCCGCGACGCGACACTTTGTGTGGGGACAGACATTTCTCTGGATTGTCTGGCCAGGGCCGGTGTTTTTGCCCGGGCTGGATAATCCGCCCCCAGGAAAACTGGCTAAGGGAACTGCGGCGCGACCTTCTGTGTGGGGGCATAATATCCCCCGGATAATCCAAGGCTGGGGCGGAGTTTTACCCCCGGCCGGATTATCCGGCCTTCACTTGGGCTGGATAATCCAGCCCTAGACTTCACTAACGGATCCGTTTGGACAGGGGGGAGAAAACCCCAAACCAGCCCTCCTATCAAACTTCTTGATTCATCGAAAATGTTCTGGTCTGTTGCAAAAGCTCTCATTCAAGATCTCGCACTTCAACCACCCGAAGACTTCGATCTTTGGGGGAATTAAAGGAGGAGACTTCATTCATTGACATCACGAATCAAGCGCTTGACTTCCGCTCCACTCACTTGGAGATTTCTTGATCTAGTGTTCTTGTTAATATCTAGATCTAGTGTTTCGATATTGATTACATTTGTTCTTGTGGCAGCTTGTTGTCATTACGGGAGCCTCCAATTTGGTTGTGGATTTCTGCCCTGCTAGTTTTGTAAAGGCATCGATTCCGCCTTGAAGGGTACCAATAGTGGAAAGGTGGATCATGCCTTTGGTGGCGAGATCCATCGGAGAACATGGTGAGGCCTATTGTGGTGTGGTCTTCTTAGTAATGCCCACCTCTCCAACGCAGATGTACTTCCCTTAACAAGGAAGGAACTACGGTAAAACAAATCATGTGTCTCCACGTGCTCCACTACGGTTTCCTTGTTCCTCACTCTTCTCGCCTTTCCTCGCTAGTAGTTAGGTTTGCATGTAGGGAAATTCTTAGTACGTGCATATCTAGAGAATTTACCTTTTGTGCCAAGCCTAAAATTGAAAAAGCATTAAAATTTGAAGTAGCACCTATTCACCCCTCCCCCTCTAGGTGCCCATACGATCCATTTATATTTCCCCTGTACCAGCTCATGAAGAAAACAGAAAAGTTTGTTTGGACGCCGCAGGTGGACAAGGCCTTCCGCGACCTCAAGCGCATGTTGTCCTCTCCACCGATATTGGCGGTGTGGGGTCCCCCGGATTCAACACCCGAGAAATCCTTGTTATGTAAAAAGCCACGTTCCCATGATCAGTGAGCCGTGGAAAATAATCGACAAGTATCATTACAGCATCCGAAACATAAGAATCCAAGACTTACAGAGTGCCCTTATGGCTACACAACCTTCAGCAGGGAGCTTCATCACACGCAGGGCGCATTCAGGCCCCAACTACAGGCGACTGACTGGGAAGACAGCCTAGCTCGCTGGACGTCACCTTAATCTTCCGCTACCAAACCTCTGAGAGCCTGGCCAAGTAAATAGCCAGGGACAATGCCATGAGTACTTTTGAATGTACTCACAAACCACCAAGATAAGTTAAATAAGGAAATGCAATTTTGGCTGTGGCGAGATAGCTCTATCTAGCGGTTCTTTTTGAAAAAGCCTAGACTATCACTTGTAGTTATGGCATCTCCATTACTTTGTTGAAGCAGAGTTTTGAAAACATGCCTCGGTTTTATAAATAAGCATATCCCCATAACCTTGTTGAAAACCTTTTTGAAAACAGTTTTGGAGAAAAACCCTTTTTAAACCTCTTTGACCTCCTCTGGTCAAAACAAAACTTTAAACTCAGGTACCCTCGGAACCTCCATACTTTCATCCATTTTTCCTAAAACCACCATTTGGGTACTCCTAGCCATCACCTTTCCAACCATCCTTGACCGTGGACATGGCTATTCGAATAGATTATACTCTACAGATTTTGCACATTTTCCCCACAAGAATCAATACATCCACCGGGATAAAACCATGGCCCTCTACACACGGTAGATGGGGGTTCAGATAATCAAACCTAACCTTTCGCTTGTCGACCCTAGAAAAGGTTGCTCTTCCTTTTGGTTTTTTTCTCCCCAGCGCGAGTATGTGGCTCCCAGCCATAGTCCTGCCTTCCGTACACGCGTATACCCAAACCGCAGCTTGGCGTATACCTTAACTTGGTGACTCCACTTCCTTCCGTACCACCTAAGTCATACCGTCTGTGGGAGACCCAATTGTTGCACCTGCACTCCTACCAAGACAGGCTCACTCTTGCCGAAGCAAGCTACAGGCTCCAGATCCGTAGAAATATTAGCGCCTTCCCGGAATTCAAGGGATTTCTCCCAATAAGCATTGTACAAGCTGCCTCGGCTAAAGAAGACAAACTACAAGCAAAGCCCCAGCACCTGGGGTAATGTGGTTGCACGGATAAAAATTGTTCCGGTAAAGGCGTAGAACATCCCTTCTCTTTCTATTATTCATTTTCTCATTTCTCAACATCACAACTTCTTTAGTTAAAACATCCGCTTGGAAGGATGGCTCTTTTCAAGGGCTTTACCAAGCAGTTTTGAAACATTTGTAGTAGGGTAAATCCCAAAACAATTTATCCAACAAAAATCCGTGGTTTCCAACAAGGTAGGATGCTAATCATAATCACCTCGATCTAAAGGGGAGTAAATGGTAGGTTTACATTAGGGTGGGTGCCATGAGGGACACCAAGTCATAACTTGGAGGAGCCAAGTCATTAGCGTAGTATTTATAAAACAAGACATGCCGATAAATAATGCAATTTATAAAGGAGGTACAAAACAGGTAATAAAAAGAGTAGGACAAGTATCGGAATTCGGGAATGGTGGCTTGCATGTGATCAGCGATAAGTCTCTGGACTTCCTTAGATAACCAAGAATACCCACACACAAAAATAAGAAGTCCCCTTTCTTCTCGTCGTCAAAGAATCACACTATCGCCGTCATCTAGTATACATGCAAGCAGACAATACCACAATCAATACAAGGCATACAGGAAGAAAACCATATAGCAAACAAACATAAGGAATACTACTTAACTTAGTAGGTTTTGGAGAAGTTGGGTACTAGTAGTGGAATTACTAGATTGCCATATAAGTGTTTTCCCTTGGAAGATAGTTGTCAAGGCTATTTACCAAGAACATGGGGTGGGGGTCTGAGGTCTTTAGGATCCCAATGTGGAACAATGATATCCTTAGATAGGTCTTGACAAAACAAGACCAACACAAGTGGTTACACCAGGTTATCACTTACCTAGATTTAGTTATGCTTTTTATAGTGGGGTAAACTCTAGTTTGAGGAAATAATTCACCAGAATTCATCTGGAGGCCCAAAAATTATTTCCTTGGGAGGTTCGGTAGGGCTTGATATACTGGTTCATTTAGAGTTGGAATCACTCCGAAATAATTACCAGAATGCCCTCAGGAAATTCCCAAAGGCAGTTCTGTGGGATTTTTGTCTTTTTGACCAGATTTATTTTACAGAAGGTTTTAGTACGATTCCAACTTCACATGTTAGGTATTTCAAATACCTTTTTGTAGAAATTGGAATTACCCAATTTGGATATCAGTAACGACTGGAGTGATTTATTTAGTGAAATGAGTCTACACAGAAAAGTTTAATTCATTAAAATTGAACCAGAAATCAATAAAAATTGAGTTGCTGGGGTTTGATAGAGGTTGATATGGAGTTTTACTAGGCCAATACCCATTTTGGTTTGGCCTAGAGAAATTCCTAACGTCAGAAATGCCCTGTTTTTGTTATTTTTGCTACTGGTGGACCGGAGCTCAACTTGGCATGGGACCAATGCTTGATAATAGGTATGGGGAATACCTACCAGGTAAATCTTCTGTGAGTCCAATTGGACCATTATAACCTCCTAAGGGATTTAATGATTACAAAAGGTACTATTTACTAGGTGAAAACCCAAAAAAAATAATATTGTTTTTAGCTAGGTACAAGTTCTGCAGGTTCTACAAAACAGGTCAGAACATGTACAAATTTGTATCTAGCCAAAACTAGGCATTTTACATTTTTTGAACTATTTAAACTAAACATCAATTTGCAGCTCTAGAAAAAAATTAAATTTTTTTAAAAAGCAAAGGAAGACAGGAGGGTGGCAAGCCAGATCTAGAGGGAACTAGGCCGCGACGCTCGGATCCAGCCCACTCGCACGCCGACACGCGCGGGCGGCGGTTTCAAACTCCCGCGGGGCGGGTCCTGTTCGTCAGCGAGGCCGCGGAGCAAAGGGGTATGGAGCAGTGGGAGCTGCTCGATTAGATCGAGATCGACGTCTCTCGGCCATCTTCCACCTGGCGGTTAGGGTGCCAGGGCAGGAACCCTAGGGAGAAGCTGTGAGGGCGCGGGAGGCTCACCAGAGGGGTGGGGAGGCGACGAGGGACAGCGGGGGCGACGCGGCCTAGCGTGGGGAGTCGAACGATGGGCGGCAAGGCTTGGTTCCGCGATAGAGATTGGTTCGCGCGATGACGCCCGCGGAGCTTGCTTCGGTGCTCGTTGGCGACGACGGTAGGGGTGTTCCTAGGAAAAAATAATACTAGGGTTAGGTAGAGGAGATCAAGTAGCTTGCAGCACGGTGACATGCAGATATGGAAGAGTAGAGGAGGGAGCAACCCGAGCAGATCTTGGAAAGGGACCGAGGTGCATTTTCTTCTTCCTCCTGGCTAGGACAGAACAGGGGAGAGGGAGTGGTGCTCGGGGGAGGTGAGTGGGAGTCGGAGGGAGAAAATGAGTCGAGGGGGAGGTGTTGTGGTGGCCTCTGGCCATATAAACGGAAGGGTGAGGTCCACGGTGGAAATAGCCCATGGAAAGCTTGGGGGAGGGGTGGAGCTCAGGCATTGGTCCGATGGGGCGGTGGGAGCTCGTGTAGAGGTAGTGGGGAGGTGTGAGACGCTCCTGCCAGGCTGCAAGGTATAGGGGGAGTGATTAGACCACTCTCTCTCTAGCCTCAGGCATAGGAAAGAAAAAGAGAGAGAGGGGCCTTAGGTCTAGCCATGGGCAGCTGCCAGGTGGGGTAGGGAACAGCAGTGGGTGCAGATACACGCCAGATAAGTGGAGAGGGGAGAGGGTGGATGTTGTTTGTGAGATATGGGAAGATACCCATTAATGACAAGATCTTCTCCTCTCCTTCTTCCAAGTACTAAAGACAAAAGAAGAGATGCTACAGTGGAGGTACTGTAGCACACGACCAGGGGTGGTTTAGTTTGCTGTGGAGAAGTACTGGACAAGTGTGAGGAAGGTTTGAGTTGGCTTTGGTCATGGTTTTGAATGTCTTCATTTTTGGCCATCTTGATGATAATGAAGAACCTCATGATTTTTGATCTTGGAAAGCAGAGGTGAGGATGCTGGTAGGTGGATATGGTCCAGGTACATATGCATGAATTATTTGGAAATTATTTGATGAAGTTTGGTCCACTTTATATCACCTATTCAAATCGGGCAGAAAAGGTTTTTAGGAATTTATTTGGTATTTTTGAATTGGACAGGTGGAGTTTTTGATGTGAGATGATTCTAAATGTGAATACACACTTAGGAGAATTTTCCCAAGATTTATTGTGGTTTAAAAGTATTTAGAACTATTATTATTCCCTTTTCTGCCATTTAAGAGAATAGGCAAAAAGAAATAATAAAGCTCTTCAAAAATATTTATTTTTGAAGTGAGAAGATAGGGTATTATATATGGGTCTCAATTGAGCCAAAAGTTGGGGAAGTGCCTTGACAAAAACCAAACTTTCCATTGGGGAAGGAGTTTTGGAGATTTTGTCTATTAAGGGAATTAAATAGATTTGGTCCATAATAAATATGGATAAAATTTGATAAATCTTGATGATCAAGGTATATGATGTATATAAGGTGTAGAAAGCATTTGCAAGCTTGGGAATTGGGAACCAAAGGTGATTTTGGTGAAAAACTAGAGATTAAGGATCTAGGGTAAGGTTGTTTTCATGCCACCAAAACCTTGTTATATCTTGGAGCTCAGATCTCACCTTGACGCAACGGATAGATGGATAGTTAGACCAAGTCATATAGATGATCATTGCATAAGGATTTTGGATTGGTTACATTAGAGGTGGTCTGGAAGTGATGGCAAACTTTGTTGAAAATAAGACTGCCATACCAGATGAGTCATGATGCCTTATAAACCATGTGGGTTTAAGGAGCACAACGATCCACTTGGAACAAGTGAAGTATATGTTGATAGAACTATATGATTAGAACACAACCATGCAACAAGTTGGTCCATATAAGGTTGGATGATGGTGTGAGCTTCTGTCAAAGTAGGCATGATGACTAGATTTACAGGAAAAGTTATTTTCTTGCCTGCAAAACCATCAAGAACAAGTGGGTTGGAGGATGATATAACCAAGGGAAAGAGTGGTACTTGGTAGTACTTAGGATGGTTAACAATATGGTTTAAGGGCATTCCCAAAAATGCACATGGTTTGAGAAAGGGGGCATTCAAAAAGGTGATGTTGGAAAGATTTCCAGACTTAGTTAAATGTGGCAGTTTTGAGGATTTTGACTAGGGTATGAGAGGGGATGTTTTTGAGGGGTTGCAAGGTACCAAAGCATCATCAAGTGGATGATGTTGAAGTGTAGAGGGAGTAGAAGGGATCCATGCTTGGTATTGTTCTTCATTGACTTGGAAGCTTCTAGAATGGATCACTGCAGAATTGATCTGGTTAAGGATTTTAGATGATCACCTAGTATCTAGAGATCAGATCCACCTTGTATTCTTGCTTAGGGTTTGGGGATTTTGAGGTTTATTGATCCTAGAGGATGAGATCCTAGGGTATCTCATACTACTTCTAAGCAATAAAGTCAAATAGTAGATCAAGGAAATTCATTAGACAACAGATCAAGGCAACTCATCTTATAAACTAAGCAAATCCACTACTGGGGTTACCATCAAGCCTAGCTTGAGGTAAGGTTGGGGCATTTTGAAGAGGTTGGATTTTGAATAAGATGAGAGTCCTTGGTACCTCTACCAAGAGTAGAACTCAAAAGCTTAATAAAAGGTTTTGGAGATCCTAGAGGTGGGAGTAGTTGAAGGTTCTGTCTTGAAAACATAAGGAGGTTATAGCCCTCCATAGTTTTGTCAATGGAAGCTACTAAACTAGTTTCGGTTATGCAAGCATCTTGGCTCAGGTTTTGAAATGCCAGAACATTTGAGAATATGTAAAATAAGCCAGGATAGTTTTGTTAAATAGCTTTTGTCAACTGATGGTGAGGTAAGGAGTATCATATGGTATACACTCACATGCAGAAGTGCAAACAAATAACAAGAAAACACTGCACCAATGAACAAGAAAAAGTTTTTGTTCCCCCTGATTTTTCCATTCTAGACAACTAATCAGGGTTGCTGAAATTGGGATGTTACAGGCGACCCCAACCGTGAAGGATCCAATGTATATGTATATTGCAGCTACCAACCGGGTCATCAGCGTCGTACTGGTGGTGGAGAGGCCAGAATAAGGAAAAGGACAGCCGGTCCAACGGCCTATGTACTACTTGAGTGAGGTAGGCTCTCTATCAAAGCAGAACTACCCCCACTACCAGAAGTTGGTCTACGGTGTGTACATGGCCGCCAAGAAGCTAAATCACTGCTTCTAAGAGCACTCCATCCGGGTAGTAGCACTTGCCCCCTTGGGGGAGATCATCGGCAGCAAGGAGGCCACATGCCGAGTGGAGAAATGGGTGATAGAGCTCACCGCACACTGCATCAGTACGAGCCAAGAACGGCGGTCAAGTCTCATGGCCTGGTGGATTTCCTCGTCGATTGGGCGGAAACACAGTACCTGCTTCCGTGTCCTGACTCCACACATTGGAAGATGCACTTTGACGGCTCCAAGATGTACGGTGGGCTCGGAGCCGCAGTCGTCATCACCTCTCCAAAAGCAGACCGGCTAGAGTACGTGCTGCAGATCCACTTCCGCACGTCGAACAATGTCGCCAAGTATGAAGCGCTCGTTCATGGAATCAAGATGGCAAAAGAGATCAGCATCAGGCGCATCCTCTGTTTCGGCGACTCTGACCTAGTTGTGCAGCAAGTATCAGGAGATTGGGACGCCAAGGATGCAAATATGGCACTAGACCGCTTCTTCATACAACAGCTATGCGCCTATTTTGAAGGATATGAGTTCCACCACATGCCTCGATCAAACAACGAAGCCACGGACGCACTCTCCCACGTAGGCTCAACAAGAGCAGCAATACCGCCTAGAGTATCCCTCGAACATCTGCGCAAGCCCTCCATCACGCCATTGCCGGAATCCGACTCCATCAAGTTGGACGCGGACCCGGGGACTGCCGACTCCATCCCGAGGACTGCCAGGCCGCACCCAAGGACTGCCACGCCGCACTCGGGGACTGCCGCCTCCATCCTAGGGACTACCACACCGCACCCAGGGACTATCGGCTTTGTACTCCCACCCGGTAGGCCGCTTGACGAGCCCGAGCCGACCGAGAGCGAGGAAGTCAAGATGATCATCTAAATGGTCCCTTCCATCCGGGAGACACCGTCATGGGGCAAACCATTCATGAACTTTATGGTCAAAGGGGAGCTACTAGACGAAGAGGTGGCGGCAAGACAGGTGAAGCGTCGAGCAAGCGCATACACCATCATCAACAACGAGCTTTACAAGCGCAGCGTGGGAGGAATATACCAGCATTGTGTAAACCAAGAAGAAGGAATCCGGCTGCTGGTGGACATTCACCAATGCAAATGCGTCCATCACGCATCGTCAAGGGAAATAGTGGCAAAGGCATTTCATCATGGATTCTACTGGCCCACAGCACTAGAGGATACCGAGAAGCTAGTGAAGGCATGCAACGGCTGCCAATGATTCGCTCAGCAAAAGCAGACTCCATCATCAGCACTCAAGACGATCCCGGTCACCTGGCCATTTGTCGTCTGGGGCCTAGATATGGTGGGCCCGTTCAAAACAGCGTGATCCGGCATGACACACTTACTAGTGGCTGTGGACAAGTTCACCAAGTGGATCGAGGCAAAGCCAATCAAGAAGCTGGACAGACCAGCTATAGTCTAGTTCTTCACCAACATCATCACAAGGTTTGGCTACCCAACAGTATCATCATAGACAATGGCACCAACTTCACTAAAGGGGTCTTCCCGCATTTCTGTGGTGACAAGGGCATCCGCCTGGACCTGGCCTCCGTTGCACATCCCCAGTCCAACGGACAGTGCGAGCGAGCAAATGGCCTGGTCCTAGTCGGAATCAAGCCAAGAATAATCGAGCAGCTAATGAGGACACCCGGCTGCTGGATAGAGGAATTGTCGGCCGTACTATGGACCCTGCAAACAACTCCCAACCGCTCCACCGGCTTCACACCATTCTTCCTCGTCTATGGGGCAAAGGTAGTCTTGCCAACCGACATCAAATTCGATGCACCGTGAAAGCTGTTGTACACAGAACAACAAGCACAGGAAGCACAAGAAGACATCGTCGATCTCCTTGAGGAGGCTTGAGAGCTGGCCTTGTCCAGGTCTGCCATCTACCAGCAGAGCATGCGACGCTACCATGCCAGCCAGATCCGCAACGTCTTGTTCCGTGAAGACAACCTCGTCTTGCGGCTTGTATAAGACACCAAGGGGATGCACAAGCTAGCTCCGCCTTGGGAGGGGACAACAACTCATACTACCTAATCGATGCCCGCCAGCAGGCTAAGAACAAGATGGACCGCTCCGGCGAAGAAACTGAGTGCCCGTGGAATGCAAACCTGCTTCGCCTATTCTACACCTGCCCGACTGAACCCGGACCCGACAGCTGCCCTCGGAAGTTAGCCGAATAGCCCAAACGGCCGCAAACTCTGAAGGGATGAAGTACTGTATGTGGTCCCAAGAGACCCCTCTTTGATTCCGACTGCAGATTGCAAGCCAACTGACAGACATGGCAAGAGCGGACAAACTCGAAGGCTCGTATAAGAAAATCCTAAGGAAAACCAGACGTCTGGACATTCCGGCTGCACTTGCTCACTTGAAGCCCATAGTGAAAGACCGAAGTATTGCGAAATTACGCCACCTAAGCAAACCCTTTCATCCGGCCAAGAGCCAACAAGGGCACAACTTTAAAGGCCAATGCTCGCTAAGAAAAGGACTAAGCTACCAGCCTTGTGCGAAAAGGCAAATTTTTCAAACAAAATAGAAGTTAAAAGACTATGTTCGTTCTACACATGACTAACACACAGTCTATTTATCATGTTTCATCTTCCGCACGAGATGAAGTGTTGCATCCATAGGCCAACTCCGAGACGGCAAAGAACGAGCTTCGGGCCACCTGGATTCTCCAGTCGGCCCGAACCTCGGGGACTACACCCTGTGGGTGCGCTCGCGCGCCCCCACATAGGAAACGTACAACAAACAAACATTCAAAGGAGCTTCGGCCCGCCTAGATTGTCTAGCCGGACCGAACCTCGGGGACTACACCCTGTGGGTGCGCTCGCGCGCACCCACACAGAAGAAAGCACACAACAAGTGCAAGCACAAATATAACATCACAAAAGGAGGCGAAGCTCCAAACAGAACTTGTCAAACGACAAAGGGCAAGTGTTCACCACAGAATACCACAAGCGAACAAAGTTTTCAGACAAAATACAAAAACCCCCAACATTCTAGGGATCAGGCCTAAGGGTCATCAGAAGGTGTAGAGGCACCCTCTGGGGCGTGGGTGGTAGACGCATGGTCGGCAGAGGCAGAGTCCGACACAGCCGGGGCGTCGCTGCGCATCAGGCTGTAATGGTAGCCATCACCGCCATACGGGTCGGCAAAGTCCTGATCCAGCTGGACGAAGCTCCCGATCTTCACGCCGTAGGAGCGAATGTCAGGAACTTCTGCCTAGAGCTGGTCATAGCTGGTCCCTTGGCGAAACCCTCTAGAGAAACTTCGCAGGTCCACATCTAGGTACCAGGACTTCAGCAGTGCCAAGACCATCTCAGCACCACTGCGAGCAGCCTAGTTCCCCACCATGTCCATGAGCTCCGGGGCATCGACGAGCGTCCTAGCCAAGGCAGCCATCATACCTGGGGGGTCGACATTAGGCCAGACATAGTCAAAGACCTCAAGGGCAACACCGTGCAGCCAGTTGGCCTCCTCGTTGAGCACCATCACCAGCTCTACTGGGTGCAGGTCGTGGCCAACATCCGCCTTAGAGATGCACGCCAAAGATTGGTCGGTTGCCTCAGGATACTGAGTTTTACAAGGAAAAGGAAAAAAATTCAATTATCCGGTTGAGGTAAAGAAGGGAGCAAGCCCGCCAAATGGAGCACTTGCTGACGACCATCTCGGCGATCTGGCGTAGCTCCCCTAGAGCCGACTTCTCTCGGTCATGGGCGGTCATCAGATCCTCTGCCTGGCGAGCCTGGATCTGCTCAAGGTTCTTCAGCGCCTCGGCCCGGATCTCGGTGGTCTTCTTCGCCTGGCCAGCCTTGATCTCCATCTATTGTTGGTGCGACACCAGCTGGTTGATCTGGTCCTAGCGCGCCGCGTTGGACCCCTCAGCCAGGCGACCTCAGGCTGCAACCTCTCCACCTCGCGGTCCCTATCTACCAACAGAGTTGCAGGGGGTACCCAACGGTCAACAAGAAGCACGAAAACTCACGCAGCCAGGTCCTGCAAGGTCTTGGCGGCTTCGGCAAAGGCTTTCTGCGCAATATAGCAGAAGGGCTGAGAAGAGAATGACAAGAAGGGCAACAAAAGCAGGGATGGAGGAATCATCTACCTCGAGAGATGCCCCAAGCACCCTGGCTTTGCCAAGCCCCTGCTTCATCATGTCCACCAGGTCATGAACCTGGCCAAGCGCGATGGGCGCCGACTCGGAGAGTTGCGCTAGGACGGAGTCCGATGGTGGCACAGCCGGAGCCAACCGGATTCTAGTGATTTGGAGCTCATCGTCATCACCAGCGGCAACGCGCGACGCCCCCAGAGGCTCTGATCTAGGAACCACCTCCCTGCCTCCATCTCTAGGCGCAGGCAGTGGAGGGCCCTCCGCCTCGGCTCCTCCACCTGGTAGGTGGCAGAGCCTGCCTGAGCATGGCCCGGAGCAAGGAACATATCAGCGACACGGGACACACCAGAGGACCGGTGCAAGACCAGTGAACCAGCCGGCGGCGCCATCTCCACCGCACCCGTCGCAACCTCGGCCGCGTTGGCAGCAGAGGCATCGGCTTCGACCACCTTCGCAGCAGAGGCAAGTGCCTCGGTCGCCTTGGTAGCAGAGGCATCAGCCGGCCCCTCAGCCCTAGCCGGGGCAGGGTCAAACGCAGTGGCGATGGTCACAGAGCCAGCAAGAGACATCACATCGCTAAGAGAAAGTCAAGCGAAGCACCATAACTAAAGACAAAAGAAACAGGCACGCCAGGCAAGGACAACAAGGGCACATACCCGGTGACGCTCGGCACGACGGCAGTGGCCCTCGGGCGGCGGCTCCTCTTCCCCCCTCCCCCAGCTGGAGCGACGCTGGTCGAGGCAGCACACTTCCCGCGAGCCCTCGATGCGGTAGACTCTGCCAGGTTCGCATCCTTGCCATGGGCAGCTTTTCCAAGACATAGGAACAACGTCAGGAGCATAACAAAGGAAGACAATAAAATTTTGGGTACAAACAACAACCCACCAGGTGCAAACTCGCAGCCCTCGTTGGCCCGAGTAGGGAACCGCTCCGGCTTCATCGGTGGATACCTCAGCGGCTTGCGGTCGACGGTGAACTTGGGGAGGTCATCCTCTCCCATACCGTCTTCAGCTAGCTGCGCCATAAAAATCTACTCAATAAGGAACATAAGAATTAAGAAGAGAAGTTTCTTTGGGAAAAGATCTGCGCGGAGAGAAAGGAAGAGGGCCTGACCTTCGGGGCAGCCGGCTGTGGTGGTACAGGCGGCAGGAGAAGACCCAGTTCTCTATCAGCGTCTCCTTCGTGATGGTGGCAAGCCTCTCTCGAAGGGCCACAAATGGCACCTCCACCTAGGAACCCTGGGTAGGATCCAGCGGCCCGGACAAGTGGCAGATCTTGTGCGACCGCTATTGCAGCGGAAGGACGCGGTTCGTCCTCCAGGATTACAAGATGTCATGGGCAACGAGCTCCTCCTTCTCCACTAGCACCATCACCCGGACAGCCATCCGCTCCATGTCGGCCTAGGCACCCAAGTTCTGGACAGTCCAAGCCTTCAGGCTAGAGGGGACATTCAGAACACCGACACCATGATCCAGTCAACGTCGGTGTGGTTGCGCAGATAGAAGTATGTCTGCCTTCAAGGTTGCTGCCAAGAATGCCAAAGATGCCCGTGCTCGCGCTCTTGGAATGAGGAATGGTGTTAATCTTGCCTTGAAGTCCAAGGTTGTGGAATATGAGGAAGATGAAGCAAGTGATGAAGCCCTTTCTATGCGCCACCCCGAAGATGTCAAGGTTGCTCATGGTGAATACATGGCCTTCTATGCAAGGATTTTTTGAAAAGATCCTGCCAAGGCCAAGATGGAGATGGAACGAAGAAGCAACCCAAATGGTAGAAAATAAAATGGTTCAAGATTGAGAACTTGCTTCAACTGTCGAGATCGCTATCATTTTGATGCCGAATGTCCTTATGAGAAGAGAGAAGATCATCGTGGTGTACTTATATTGAAGAAAAAGTCAAAGGCCCCTTTCAAGAAGCCTTTCGTAAAGAAGAATACCACCAACAAGAAGTCAGGTGACATTGCATTAATAGCACATTAATAGTTCTCATCCAATGATGAAGATGAGGAAGAAGAATAAGAAACATCAAATGGTGTGGTAGCCATCGTCACCACCTCTACACCCACCTTCTCACTCTTTGACTCTCCAAATGAGAATATCTCTAATAAGAAGTATCGGATTTATTGTCATCTCCTCTCTCCACCTCTGTGATCAATGATGAATTGAATGATGATATAACTATTGAGGTGAAGGAGGAATTATTTGCTTTCGATGTTTATATGACTAACTTGAAAGGGGAACACAAGAAGCATTTTGTGAATCTCTTGAATCAACTTTCTCACACACAAGAGCTTCTTGGTGAGAGATGCAAACTTGGGAGAGAGCACATTCTTGAGATGGATGATTTAACAAGAGACTAGGGAGTCTATTGAAGAAGATACTAGGGAGTCTATTGAAGAAAAACTTGAAGGCCTCGATGAGGCAAATGATCAAATTATTGCTAAACTCATTAAGGAACGTGATCATGCCATTGCTAAGTATAAAAAGGCTAAAAGGACAAGATTGAGTTTGGTGTTGTTCATGAAAACTTGCCGAGGATTTTGAGAAGCTCAACAAGGCTCACAAGGCCTTGGAAAGTGAACTCTTGACTCTCACAAAGTCTCGTGAATAACTTCAAACTCAATTGACTAATATTGCTTCAACTAGTATTTTCATTCCCTCTAGTAGTACGAACATCCTTGAAGAAAATTCTAGGTTGAATGGGGAGCTTGCAAAGGCCACCTTCTTCGAAGGAAACAAGTCTCTTGATGACTTTTGAGTAAACAAAGGTCAAATAATGAGAAAAGAGATCTTGGCTATGTGTCCAAGGCTAAGAAGAAGAACAACAAGAATAAGAAGGCCAAACCCGCACAAGCAAAAGACAAGACCATTATGGGTAGTAGTACCACAAGTGTCAAAAGTATGTCACAAGATGACTTTTCTTGAAGTGTTAACCCTCACTATGTCCTAATGCGTAATTCTTATGGTGATATTTATGCACAGTTTGTTGGTCCATTTGATGGTTATATTTGTTGGTCTATTTTGGTTCAAAGTGGGTGCTTGATAGTGGATGCACAAGTCATATGACCGAAATCAAGGCGATAATGTCAGAGATAAGGCAAAATCATGATCAAATAACCATCACTTATGCCAATAAATCAAGAGCTAAGGTAATGGGTCTTGGCAAGGTTGTGGTTGCACATGATACTACTCTCGTGGACGTCATGCTTGTTGAGACCCTTGGCTATAATTTACTTTCAGTTCGTGCTCTTGGAAAGATGGGATTTTCCATCTTTATTGATAATTATATTGTGGTTCACTTGTGGAGCAAGACTCTAAAGTTCGCTTTCATTGGGTATGTCTAAAATGACTTGTATGTGGTGGACTTTTCAGAGAAAACCACTACAAGTGTGATGTGCCTATTCGGAAAGGCCGATGTGGGTTGGCTATGGCATCACCGTCTATCCCATGTCAATATGAGAACTTTGCAAAGTCTCCACAAGGGTGTCCATATTGTTGGACTAAAAGAAAATGTTTTTTCCAGAGGTGTGTGCAGCGCTTGTGTTGAAGGAAAAATGCATGATTCTCCCCAAAAACCCAATAATATTGTAAACTCCAAGAGCATGTTGGAGCTTCTTCATGCGGATCTTTTTGGTCCTCCATCTCATGCAAGTCTTGGTGGGAAGAAATATTGTTTGGTGATTGTTGATGACTACTCAACATATAAGTGGGTTTATTTCTTCAAACTAAAGAGCGAAACCCAACAATTAGTCATCGACTTCATCAATATGGTTCAACATCAATACAATGTTCTTGTGTTGGTAATAAGAAGCGACAACGGCACCGAGTTCAAGAACTACATCTTGAATGGGTTTCTTTGTGATGAGGGGATAAAACATCAATATTCGGCTCCATATACCCCTCAACAAAATGGTGTAGCTGAGAGGAAGAACCAAACACTAATGGATATGGCAAGGTCCATGTTGGTAGAGTTTAAGTCTCCATACAAATTTTGGGCAGAGGCAATCTCCACTTCATGCCATGCATCAAACTGTCTCTAACTCCGCAAAAAGTTGATCAAGACTCCATATGAGATACTTACCGGTAATAAGCCCAATGTTTCATACTTTTGGGTGTTTTGTTGTAAGTTCTTCTATCTCATAAAAGGTGTTCATTTGTCCAAATTTGGTTACAAAGATTTAGAGGGTATTTTTGTTGGCTATGATCTCGGTTCCCACACTTATAGAATCTGCGATAAACTCTTCAGAATTGTCATAGAATCTTGTAGTGTGGTTTTCGATAAATATGATGGCCCCCAAGCAGGGCGTGTTGATTTTTGTGATGTAGATGATGAAATACCTCAAGCTATCATAATAAGAATGGGTGTGGTATTCATCCACCCCATTGAGGAACCCCTTGTGGCGAATCGAGAAGAACTATGCTCTACTCAAGTCGAGCCCTCATCTTCACAGCATCAACAAGCTCCTATTGATTAAGCAAATGCTGACGCAAGCAAAAGACAAGCTGAGAACCATCTTCATGTTGATTAGGATGGAAGCTCTAGGCCGGACTATTTGCCCTCTCCATTGACCGGATTGTCTAGTCCTATGCAATCAATTGCATAAGACAGATTCATTCAGTCATCTACAAGATCATCTCAACACCGAACAAGAAGTATGCCAGATCAAGACCAAGATCAACATGTGCCTCATGTTGATAAAAATGAACCCACTGTTAATCAAGGTCAAGCTAGAGGACAAGACGAGGACCAAAATGATGAAGACATCCCCACAAGAAACAACAAGGAGATCGAAACTCGTCGCAAAGCTAGAGTGGACAGAATGTTGGAAAGAACATATGAATGTTCTTGGTGATCTAAGGAGTTGAATGTCCACTCAAGCTCAATTTAAGAATTTTGGTGAGCATCAAGCTCATATATCCATGGTGTAGCCCAAGAAAGTATGGGAAGCTCTTGAGGATTCAGATTGGTTAGAAGCAATGCATAATGAGCTCCACAACTTCGGGACAAACAAAGTTTGGAAGTTAGTAGAAAAGCCCAAGGAGTGTGATACATTGCAAACGTATCTATAATTTTTGACGTTCCATGCTTGGTTTTATTCACTTTCTTGTGTTTTGGCCACATTTTGGAGTACTTTTCATATGATTTTTTGGACTAACCTATTAACAAGAGCCATAGTGCCAGCTGCCTGTTTTCTGCTGTTTTTGGTTCCAAGAAAGTCAGAAAATGAATATTCTCGGAATTGGACGGGACAAAAGCCAAAGTGCCTATCTTTCCAGAAGACTCCCGGAGCCAGAATATGAGACGGAGTGGCGCTGGGGCCTAGCCACACCACCTAGCCGCGCGGGCTGGGCCTGGTCGCGCCAGGGGGTGGTCTGGCCGCCCCAGACACCCCCTTGGTCTCCCTCTTCGCCGATAAGTTGCCTTCTGACCTAAAAACTCAGGGGGGTTCGACGTTTTTCTAGAAGGAGTTCCGCTCTACCGCCACCACCAGATTCCACGAAACAGCACCAGAAACTCTGTTCTGGCACCCTGCTGGGACAGGGAATTGGAGGAGATCATCCCCAGCATCATCACCATCGCTTCTCCATCGACCATCCATCTTTCCCCCATCTATGAGTGAGTAATCCCCCGCTGTAGGCTATGGGGATGGTAGGGATTGGATGAGATCATTCATGTAATGGCATCAGATTGTTAGGGCATGGTGCCTAGTATCTTTTATTAGTGCTTTATGACTTTGTTGCGACTTGTTGTGCTTAATGCTTGTCACTAGGCCCCGAATGCCATGATTTCAGATCTGAACATGTTATTGATTCATTATGATAGTATTGTTTATGGTCTTATCTGCAAATTGTATACACACGTTGTTGTCCGGAACCAATGGCCCCGAAGTGACAAAAATTGGGATAACCGGAGGGAATGGCTTTGATGTGAGGATCACATGTGTTCACGGAGTGTTAATGCTTTGCTCCGGTGCTCTATTAAAAGGAGCTCCTTAATTGCCAGTAGTTCCCTTGAGCCCCCCCCTGCAAACGGGCTGGCAGGACAAAAGATGTTGTGCAAGTTCTCATTGCGAGCACGTATGACTATATATGGAACACATGCCTAGGATTATCTAGTACTTGGATGCTTTATCTTATTTATCTGCAATTGCCCTATGTTCTGATTGCTATGTGAATTGTCTTTTCCATGCAACGCCCGTCCATTCATCCCTATGCCTACCGCACTCAAATCCTACTGTTTACTGCTATTGTTACTTCTGTCTTTACTTTACTACTGTTGCTACTTTGCTATTCCTACTACAAAACTGTTGCTACTGATAAACTGTTGTGAGCAAGATTGTTTCCAGGTGCAGTTGAATTGACAACTCATTTGTTAAGGCTTATAAATATTCTTTGGCTCCCCTTGTGTCGAATCAATAAATTGGGTTTCACTTCCCTCGAAAATACTACGATACACCCCCTATACTTGTGGGTCATCAAGACTATTTTCTGGCATGTTGTCAGGGAGCATAGCTTTATTTATCAAGTCTACTTGGAATCACTATTGTTCAAGCTAAGTTTATTTCTGCATTGTTTGCTTGTTTCTTTATCATAAATATATAAAAAAAGTAGGTCCTACTCTAGTTGTTGTTTTTGTTGGTCTATTATTGTCTTGCTTTATCATGCTTGTGGTCAATGGTTGGTTTCTTTGAAACTGAATCTTATTGGTAAGGTGGGTTCACGGAAGATCAAAAATATTATTATAAGGAACACCGCTTGTCACAAGAAGGGAAACACTTATGGGAACAAATTGATAAATTGTATACCATTGCTAGAAACGTGTGCTCTACTTATAATGTTACTTATTGCTTTGATAAATCTTGTTGCTGCAGGAGGTACAAACACCTCCCTTTTCAATGTGAGTATAATGATAATGTTACCATATCTTCTTATGTTAAAGGAAATTATGACTTTATGATGTGGAACAAATTGAGGAATTTATTGCTTAGAAGGGTGCTTTTGAACTTGCTAGTTTTCTTGAAAATATTGATGATTCACCTTACAAATATGAGGTTTATGGTATACTTAAATTTTGCTTTGATAATTACAAGGATGAAAATGGCTATATTCTTGAAGAAGAAATTGATGAACCTGAAATCTCATTATATGAAAAAGAGGAGGAGAGTGATGAACAAAAGGGGGAAGAATGGATTAGCTACCCATGCCTACCTTCTAATGAGAGTAACTCTTTATCCCTTACATTATTTTATTGTCCTCCATGGTTACTAAAGGAGGATGAATGTTATGTTCCTGAGGATTATTTTGAAAATGTTTATGATAAAGCTCTAGTGCTTGTAGATCATGAAAAGCATGCTTTATGTGATAGTTACATTGTTGAGTTTATTCATGAGGTGACTAAAAATTATTATGAGAGAGGAAAATATGGTTTTAGAAGTTTTCATGGTATTGAAACACCTCTCTATGTGCTGAAAGTTTTGAAGTTACTCTTGTTTTATCTTCCTATGCCTGTCACTTTGTTCTTTGTGAATTTATTTGATTACACGATTCATATGCATAGGAAGTGGGTTAGACTTAAATGTGTTTTGAATTTGCTTCTTGATGCTCTCTTTTACATCAACTCTTATTTCTTATGTGAGCATCCTCTCAAACTTTCATGCCTGAAGATGATAATATATCTATTATTCTTGGGAGAACTTTTCTTAAATACTGCAGGAGCTGTTATTAATTGTAATCAAGGGAAGGTGACCTTCAATGTTAATGACAAGGAACATACTATCTATTTCCCCAAGAATATTGATATGACTTATGGTTTTGAATTCAATTGAACATGTTCAGGGCATTCAAGTTGGAGAAATATATTGCCCCATACCAAGAAATTTTTTTGAAACTATTATGATTGGGACCATTGCTATCAAGGTTGAGGTAACATAATCATTAGTGGAATACAAAGTTTTTTCTCATATGAAATTTTTTTGGTAGCAAGACCTGATCAACCTTGTTAACAAAAGGATTTCATTGAACAAAACAATGTTTTCACTATGATTATCTCCACTTACTTCTATTCTATCTATTTTAGTTTTTGGTTATGCCTAACTTAAAGGCGTTAAAGAAAAGTACTTATTCGGAGATAACCCAAAAGTTTTAGATGAGTCTTGGAAGTTATTACTTCAGTAATAACCACTCCTTATCCTTTTTATTTGCTTTTTGTGCCAAGAGTAACCTCTAATGAGAGAGAAGTAATGGTTGGGAAAGTTGCTATTCCGAAACAGATTTATGTGCTTCACCGTAAAAATTCGTGTAAAATCTCTGAACGTCTTTTCGAGGCGTGAAGTTTTGTGCTTCTGCCCCAGGTTGTTATCTAACTTACGTTAGTTAAACACTTTGTGATTTGAGCAACAGAAGGTCTTCGAAAAAATTCGTATTTACCTGCTGGTCTGTTTTGACAGATTTCTGCCATTTTCTGCATTTGCTTCTTGTTGGTTCCTTTTTGAGTTCTTTTGGGGAATTGAGCTTTTTGATGGAAGTGCTACAGTATTTAGTGTTCTAATGGAAGTATATTTGGTGTTAGAAAAACTGAACCGTAAGACCTTTTATCTTGAGTGCACTAATGTTGCTAATAAAAATTGTGTGAAGTTTTGTATGAAGGAAAAAATTCAGGTGTATGGAAGGAATGAGTAATGAGATGAAGGATGAACTAAAGCTCAATCTTGGGGATGCCACACGTGTCACCCCAAGAAATATCCAAGATGTACAAGCGTCCAAGCTTGGTGATGCCCAATTCATCCCCTTCTTCATCAATAAAAATCCCAGGTTTCTTCCAAACGCTTCATTTTTATTGTTTCATGCACAGTTGTGTTGTTCTTGGAGCGTCTTCTTTTGCATTTTCGTTTTGGTTTTCGTTTTTTTTTGTTTGCTTAGTTTTCTGAATAAATTGGTTGGACCCCCTCTTTCTTGCATTGGTTTTCAAATAGTTTGGTTTGGATTGGAAAAGAGTAGGAAAGTTCATGCTTAAGTGGTAAAGAGAACTTGTTTTTTACTATGGCCCATGCTTTGTCATGCCATGCTTGATATTGTTTTAGATTTAGGCTTATTTTCTTTGTTGTAGCATGACTTGCTATAAACAATTGAGATTGCTTAATGTGCCTTGGATGAATCATGCGTTGTTTTAGCATATTAAAGCATAGTATAGTGGCATTCCCCTTTGATGCTTTATTTGGGTTGACTTGGCACATGCTCACACCATGTTATGACTATCTGAAGTCACCATAAGCCTTTATGATCCTTTAGTTTTCAACTTGTAGTATCACTTTATGCTTTGATCAATGATGTTTTGTCGCTCTGCATGATTATGGACATTATTGCTCTCTTAGTTTGTCGCTCCTAGTCTTTTGCTAGCCTCCACAACCAAGTATGAGTTCCACTCATGCATCCAACTCCTTAAACCAAGTTATTCCAAAGAGTCCACCATACCTACCTACTATCATATGATATTCCAAGTATATTCATCCTTTTGTTTACCTTCCGAATTAAACTTGTTATGAGAAAACTAGTGATTAAAGCTCTCACGAACTTGATGGCACACTTTACTTTTCTTGCCCTTAATACACTTGAACCGTTGTGTCGTCTATGTTGTATATGCTTGCACTTATTTGTTGGAAATTAGCAGAACCATGCTTTCATGGGGAACGCTTTCAACATTGCACGGGTACTTTGTACCTAGTTGATATCATGCTCTTTTGTCTATGGATGTCGTCGGTGTGAAATGAAAGGGGAGCTTGTAAGTCCATGGAGTTATGTATGTGTGTTAGAGAAACGCCTGGGCCGCTGGTCTAATCCATGCTGACATGGTGGAAACCTGTAGCGTAACCATAATGAGTTGTCTATGAAGCATTCTTCTTATAAAAAAGAGTCCGATGTTGAGAAAAAAAAGAGAAATAGAAAAAAAGAGATTATGAAACGAGGAAAGAGAGAAAAAAGCACAATATTCCCATGGTAAATAAGAAGATTGCTGAGATGCTCCTTGTCTGCTTGCCTTGTCATTTTGATATGGGGATTCTTCCGTATCATCGGGCAAGGGGTACCCCGTTGGTGGTTCTCTATGATACACATGTACTTACGATGACAAAGAACTTACCGATGACTAAACTTGAGTAGCATGAGGAGCGGCTCTCGTATTCAACGGACATGAGATTTCTAACTTATACTTCATCAAGTATATACACCATAGTTTGTTCACTTTAACCTTAATCACTTCAAGATGCTTATGATAGGAGCAATGAGAGCTGAAAGCTATAAGTACCATAATTTTTGGAAGCTCTTTATGAGACTTGAATCCCTACTTCCTTCTATGAAGGCCTTTCTTCCACCATTGTATTGAGTCTCCACCTTCTACCTTTATGCACCTACTTTGAGAGCATAGTGGCGATTCTTAGTTCTATGTGCATTGTCCCAAGACTAGTTGATTGATGCATATCGTGATATTGCTTGTTTTAAACTATTTGTATCTAGTCACTCTTATGAACTTTGAAGGTGTCCTATGCATTTATATTTGCTACTCTATGAGGGACAAGCTGAATAGTATTATGCTATGTTTCCTTTATGTGAAACAAACAAACGTCTTGCAAAGAATTGTTATTCATGAAACTTTTGTTTGTGCCTTTCCATGTTGCATCATACTTTCTTTGTCTTATTGCTAGAACTTTGTCTTTCATGTTATGATTGAAGTACTATGATCCTAGCTTTGAATGCTTTACAAATACTTTGATCAAGTCTTTGATGGTGCATGTCACCTCAAAAATCATTCTTTCTTTCCATGCTTGGTTTTATTTACTTTCTTGTGTTTTGTCCACACTTTGGAGTACTTTTCATATGATTTCTTGGATGTAACACCCTCGAATCGGCCCTATGCAAGTTTTAGCCCTTTCCGCCAAACCCACATAGAAACGATTCAAGGATGCCCACCAGGCACTTTCGTGCGGGTGGAAAATGAAGTAATACCATTACACATTAGTCCTTGATGGGACCCACAGAATAGATATATATACAACAGCGACTCAACGAGTCAAGAATACAGATATACAATACAAAGATCCAAATCAACTTGAAATCGATACAACGTCCGAGTACGGACAAGAAGCAAATTGGGCTAAGAGCCCTGAAGAATAACCAATGGCATCGATAACCCTACCCAGGCCAAGCCGGAAGGGTAACCCTGCTAACGACGTCGATCTCACACCTGCTAAAACAAAAGGGGTGCCCACAAAGGGCAAAGGAAAAAGAGGAGAGTCAGTACTGGGGCCAGTACACGACGAGGCTAGAATTCGGCGGCTCTCGCCTACAGAGGTATGGTGGACTGAAGCGGTAGCGCAGCAGCACTAAACAACCTATAGAGACTCAGTAAAACTAGCGGCTATTAGAGAGGGATAAGAAAGATCTATTCGGATCCAACCTGATACTAACACCAAACATACCCATCCTGGTATTTCCCCGTCGAGACCAAACGAGGAAGTCGGACCAAGGAACTCACACATTTGGCAATTTTATTCATTCGATTATAGTTGAAGCACTTACTAGTCATATATAGATAGCATGAGTCATCCTAAAGCATAAGTAGTGGGCAGTTTTAATCACCATTCCGTTATAGTTGGAACATTTACTAGTCAGATATTATTGTCCTGAGGAATCCCAAACCCAGCAGTTGTTGGCACTTTTATCACATTCCATTGGAGTTGCAATACTTACTAGGCAGGTATAGTATGGCACAGATCACCCCAGATTCCCCCAGTTGTTGGCATTTTTATTATCCATCCCATTGTAGTGAAGTTGATTACTAGTCACCTACTAAGTCAAATTTATAACACTACTTTAGTTATGCTTGTCTATGATCGAGATACTGTGCTCCAAGTCATCCATAACCGCGGACACGGCTTTCAGAAAGTTTTACCCTGCAGGGGTGCACAAATAGTAACACACACTCGATCAACCTCGGAAAAACCAACTCAAAACCCAAGGAGGCTTTCACGACAAAGCAATCGCAGGATTCATAACATATTTCAGGGGGCCACCCCACTAAGCTACCCACAACGAAGTTGGCCGGCTCCAGAACGGACCCAGGGTTTGCGAGAACGGCTATAAACAACTGGGAACCCGAAAGTGTGACTGGGCTTTTCGATACCGCGAAATCGTGCCGCGATCCAAAACAGTACAGGTGCTCCACGCACAATCTTAAATAAAGAGGTAAAGCATGGCATAAGTACATGATAGTAATAAAGCCCCAAACTACTTTGTGGCCCCAAGAAATAAGAAATGAATCCAGCTCTGGCTAAGGGGGATCCCATAGGGTCTCCCGGATGTGGATAGTGCGAATAGTCAAGGAACAGGTATCAAGTACTCGGGGTCCTACGGGACACAAGTGAGCATGGAAGAACCAAATAACATATATTGCTCACCGATGCCTCTGCATTAGTTATGTCTAGCAATTTAATAGTTGTATTTAAAGTCGTGATCATCTCCACCAATAAACATCTCCACCATTCCAACAACTGTGGTACTCGACAACACGAGATCGCACCTGAGCAAGCAACTACGACTTGCAAGGCCAGCTATCTACCAAACAATAGGTATTAGGAGGTGTCCATGGCAATATAGAGGTTGCACGGGGTATAACTGGTGCACGAAAACTAACGCATCGCGACACAGATAGCAATAGATCAACAGGAGGAAATAAAGACTATAAATGCAAAATAGGTAGAAGGGGGAGAGATGCTCGCCTAGGAAAACACTGCCGGAGATATATCCGAAGAACTTGTCGAAGCTCACATCAACTCAACGGCCTAATCCGTGAAGAAGCAAAGCACTAAAAGAAACACCGGATACACTATTTAATACTACTGCAGAAGATCCGGCATGATTATGATATGATGTATGGCATGGCAAATATGCAGTGCAATTAGGCAATATTAAGCGGAACCGGGGTCCCGATAATTAATTAGAGGGTTCAAGTTATTTAGATAGCCTGCAATTTAAATGTTGTGTTAACAAGGCAAAACATGGTATCAGTTCGCTGCACAAATTTAAATGGAGATGATATAAGACTAGAATAAGCCGCATATAGTCTCCATATTTAATTATGAGTGAATCGGCCTAATGCCCCCAAACCACAGAATATGCATGCGACTATGCACAATTTAATATGCAACAAAGTATAGATGGTAATTATAAAATAGGTTTCTCGGAAAGGAGATCACATTAGGGGCGAAGGTCTTGGTTCTAAGAGGGTCGGGTCCGGCTAGATCGGTCTTCGGGGTCGGAGCTTCAGGGTCTGGTCTTCGGATCCGGGATCAGTCTTCAAGGTCCATGAAGGAGCTTTGCGATCCGATTTTCAAGGGTTGGTGGAGAACTTGGAACGACGTCGAGCAGATCTTGTTGTGGCACTCCGATGCTCTTTGGACAGTGTCACCGTGATCCTTGGGATTCGCAAACGAGGTCGAATTGGCCGAGGTAGCTCAACTCACCACACTGCTACCAAAACCAAGCACACATGAAGTACCACTAGCATCACAGAGAACCAACACGGCATCAAAACTTGGCAGCAAACGACACACGTACTGTCTCTACCTGCAGGGACAATAGAGCAAGGCATCCTGGACACGGGAACCTCGGGAGCGTCGGGCACACGAGCAAGGACGCCCGGGAACATATGACGGAGTAAGGCGACCAGAGGCGGCCGTGGTACTAGGAGCTTGCGGCGGCGTGGCCAGGGTGGCCAACGGCGGTGGCCTGTAGGAACCGGAGGAAAAGGCGGCAGGGTGAGCTGCTGCCAGGGATGGTTCCCGATGTCTACATGGCTCGCTGGAGGCGCGTGGCTCACGGGGCCGAGAGACTGAGGCGCCAGGGAAAGGTCAACGACGAGGCAGGGAGCGGGGCCGAGCGAGGCACCAGACGAGGAAGGGGAGGACGCACACGGTGCTGCGTCGGGCGGAGGAGGCCGGCCGCACGGAGAGGAAGGCAGCCGGCGGCGGCGGCGCCATGGTGCAGGAGCTCGTGGATGAGGTCCATTGCGGGGAACAGCGGAAGCAGGGGCGGCGGCGGACCCGGGTCACTGGAAAGAGGGAGGTCGTGGCGGCGCTTGATGGCCGTTTGGCGCGCGGAGGGGCAGCCTTGGCCGAAGAACAGGGGCGCTGACGGGGGAGCTCCGCGGGGCTCTGGCCGGGGGCGACGACGAGCACAACCGGCGAAGGAGGAGACGCGGAGGCCGGCGGCTTGGCTTGCTGGCAAGACCGGCGCTGTGGCTTGGGAAGGGGCGCGCGGAGGGGCTCGGCAGCGATAGCTTCGCAGCCAGCCTCGCTGGCGCCAGAGAGAGGCCAGCGCGGACAGAGGACACGTGGGCAGGGGCGGCTGCATGCAGACGGAAAATGAGGAGGGCGGGGATTAGGGTTGCGTGCGGGTCGGGAGTCTGCATCGGGTAGTGGGGTGGGGACAGGCTGGTCGGGCGGCGGACCAGGTAGTGTGGGGATGCGAGGCTAGGGCGGTGTGCGGTTGGTGGGAGCGAGGCGGTGAGGATAGTAGGGTAGGGCTACGCGGTGTGGGAGTGGACGGTGAGGTGGCGGGCGGTGATTGGTGGGAGTGAGGTGGAGGTGGAGGCAGGTGGCGACCAGGTGGGTGGGGAGGCATGCAGGGTGGTGGGCCAGGGGAGTGCGCGCGCGGGTGGTTGGCTCTGCTGGCTGCGTCGCACGCGTGTGTGTTGCGTGTGTTTAGGTTAGGTGGTAGTTGGGTCAGGGTTAGGGTTAGACTGGTTAGTCTAGGGTTAGTTCTAGATCTTTAGGGATAAGACTGCCGGGTAGTAGGTGGCATGGCCTACGGGCCGGCTGCCTCCCCGGCGATTTTTAAACATGTTTTTATTATTTATTTGTTTTTATTTGTTTTAAACAAAACATTTGCAAATAGGTTTTTAGACAAATAAACTATCCGGAAAAAAGACCGGTGTTTTAATTTTGAATAAAGACGGGGGATATTTAGAAAAGCAAAATAGACTTTTAGAAAATAGTTTTAGGTTAAAAATATGCATGATGACATGACGATGGTCAAATGCAACGTGGCATGATGACATGAGCATGCGGTCATGACGATGCAATGCACAAAAACAACGCGATTTTCTAGAGTGGTTTTGCGAGATGCCACAATTCGACACCACTAACAAGGATCTCGCCCTCGAGATCCGCCTCATTGTACCATGAAGAAGGTCGGCGATCTGAATCTTCTCGCTTTGTGTAGATCCTCGCGACACCACTAACAAGAGGTCGTTGTCCTTGATCGTCGAGATTACACTCCTGGAACACAGGGCGAAGGTAGAGGCATCAGAAGATAAAGCCACCTCTAACTTCCGAGGACAGAGTAAAATTGCTGGATCTACCGATTCAATATACAAGAGCGAATGCTAAGAGTAGTCAGATGGTGATCAGTCCATCGCGCACCCAAAGCATTACTCTGCACATGAATAGGAGAATTATGCAACCAACTCTCGGAATCAGACTAAAGATCTCGACAAACAAGGTTCAGAACAAGAGGGGTGATGCAGACTCTGCATCGGATCTAGCGTAGATGATGTCGTCGCGTCGGAAAACACCGGAAGGCACAAAGAAGGAACAAAGAATGGTACCACAGATAAAGGATCACTCAGATAGCATGAAGACCGGATGTAGCAACACCGTTACCAAAGGAGGAAGCGAAACCTGAAGGTACGATGGAAACCCGACCACGAGAAATCCTGGACTCGAAGAAAAGACGAGAGAGCAGATTCAAAACACGTAGAGGTAAGAGGAGAATAGCAGAGGGGTAAGGAGTAAAAGCAAACCTAATCAGATCTATCCAACCGATTTATTTTCAAAATAGTTTTGACACTCTACTTCGGCCGTTAGCTAGGTTATCCTACAGGCTAGACTTGTGTGGTATCGCAACTGCTGAGCTCTGATACCACTCTGTAACACCCTCTAATCGGCCCTATGCAAGTTTTAGCCCTTTCCGCCAAACCCGCATAGAAACGATTCAAGGAAACCCACCAGGCACTTTCGTGCGGGTGGAAAACGAAGTAATACCATTAAGCTACCTGCAACGAAGTTGGCCGGCTCCGCGATGGACCCAAGGTTTGTGTCAATGGCTGTAAACAACTAGGAACCCGAAAGTGTGACTGGGCTTGTCGATACCGTGAAAACATTCCACGATCCAAAACAGTACAAGTGCTCCACGCACAATCTTAATAAAGCAGTAACATGGCATAAGTACAGGATAGTAATAAAGCCCCAAACTACTTTGTGGCCCCAAGAAGTAAGAATGAATCAAGCTCTGGCTCAGGGGGGTCCATAAGGCCTCCCGGATGTGGATAGTGCGAATAGTCAAGGAACAGGAATCAAGTACTCGGGGTCCTACGGGACACAAGTGAGCATGAAAAACCAAATAGCAAATATTGCTCACCGGTGCCTCTTTCATTAGTTCTCCCATTACTACTCAGGTTATGTTGTTTAGGTACCTCGTTATTCATCAGACACTCACATACCCTACGCAAGCTTTTCTACGACTCGCATGGCTCAAACAACTCCTGTAGTAATGGCTCATGGGATGGAGAAAAAAGCTTCGGTGGGGTTTAAAAGTAAAGGCTATGCAGTACTTGGGATTCAATTTAATGCAATCACGACTCAATGATGCAAGAGTAAGATAGAGGCAATAGGTACTATATGTATGCAAGCATGTGGTAGTGTTTGCCTGGCAGCTCAGTTGAAGCGAGAGACGGATCTGGGTAGAACTCCTGTGATTCGTGGTAATTCTCCTGCTGGGCGTCTATTCGAAGAAGAACCAAACAAACAAGGGCCAACATAAATTAAGTGCACAACCATATGAATTAAAATGCGACAAGCAAACAAGCATGCCATGATGAATGTTGCACAATTTACATGGCATTAAAGTAGCATGGCAAGGGTGAGGTGTGGGTACAAGAATAATTCATTTTATTATTTGTTTAGTCAAGTTTTATTGCCATGAACAGTTCTGGTTTTTAAATATGGCATTATGCATGCTTCAATTCAGAACAAGGAGCGCATGAATAGAACGGGCTCGTCACGCTGATCGATTTAGACATATTATTTGTCAAATTTGGAGTTATAGAATTAAAGTTATTGATTTATTAAGAAAAGAGGCATTTTATTTTAATTTTAATCATCTCGAAAATTTAAAGTGTTGAAATAATATTTTGAAGGCCATATTTTAATTCCTCACATTTTTCTGATTCTAAAACATATATCATTTGTATTGTTTGGATTTATAATTTAAAAGTTATGTAAAAACAGATTTGAATTTGAATTTAAACATTTTTGAATTTGTTTTGTTAAAACAGATAAACAAAAAAAAACTTTTGTTACCCAGCCATACTCCAGCCCAGTCGCTAACGGGTGGGCCAACTGCTGACTGGGACACACGCGCACAGAAAGATTTTTCTCATCGCGGTTTTACCTAGCCACTCCGAATGACAGGTGGGGCCAGCGGCTAGGGGCCCACGTGCCAGTAGCTGAAACCCGCAGGGGCTGACAGGTGGGGACGCGCTGGAGCGCGGGTTGAGTGTACAAAAATGCGGGTGCGTTTTTGTAAAATTTCCACAAGCACGGACAGGTGGGCATTGAGGGAGCGCGGGTTAAGGCAAAAATTTGTGGAGGGGGTATGTGCAAGATGGCGACACCTACTGTGGATCTTCTCCTCGGTCTGACGGATCTGACGGACGCGCGCGGCGTGCGGCACGGCGGGGCGGGGATTCGAGCCAGGGACCTGGGGCTCGCGCTCGGGGGCGGTAGCCACTGCGGTAGGCGGGGAACATTGTTTGGAGGGGGAAGGGCGGCTAGTTAACGCGGTGCGTCGCAGGGTCGTGCAGACACAGACGCGCCCAGAGGGCGTTCGTCCTGTGGTCTGGCGAGACTAGGACTTGACGGAGAGAGAGAGAGGGTGTCAGCGGGGACGGTTGGCTCACCGCGGGGACGACGGTGGTGTCGGATCGGCTTGGGGAGCAGCAGGGCAACGACGAGGCAGACGGCCGGCCAGAGCTAGGGTTTCGGCGGCGCGTCGGGGCGCAGCGCGTCCTGGGGCTCCTCCTCCTTGTCTGCGGGTACAGGGACGTTGCAGGGGCTGGACTTGCTCTTCCACGCCGCTGGCTTGAGCGAGGAGGGGAAGGTGAGGCCAACGGTGAACGGCACGGCGGAGAGAGGAGGTAGCAGCGGTGGTGGGAGGAGAAGGGCGAAGCCTGGGGTAGATCTGGCGAGGCAGAGACGTGGGGAGGTGGCTAAATCGAGGGAGAGGAAGGAGGATGCCGTGGGGGAGCGGGTTAGGGATAAAGGTGGCTTCGGCCATGTTTTCCTCCTCTCCTTCACGTGCTCGAGCTGGGCTCGGCTTGGGCAGGCAGGGGCATGGCAGGTGGGCCAGGAAGAGGTCAAGGCGGGGCAGGTGCGGGCTGGGGCCAGCATGGCATAGAGAAAGAAAGAGAGGAAGGAGAGGGGAGACTCGGGTGTAGCTAGCCTCAGCTAGGGTTAGGTTAGAGGGGGTGGGGTAGCTTGTGTGGTAGAGGGGGACTAGGGCAAGGTTGGCAGAGAGAGGGAGGAAGAATGAGAGAGGGAGGGAGCTAGGTGCTCGGCATGGAGAGATGGTAGTTAGGGTTAGGGTTTAGAAAGAGAGGATAAGAGAGAAAAACTAGGGTTAGGGTTTGATTAGGGTGTTTAGGTTTTAAACACATGCTTATAAGATCAAGCCAAGATGAAGGGGTGAGGGTTTTGGTTTAGCACTAGGTGAGGTGAAGGTAAACTCAAGAAAAAGAGAGAGGGATGGGGTTTATGGAAAAAGGCCTCACTTGATCATGCATGATTGGAAAAATGGTGTTGTTGGGAACATGGGGATGGTGGAGAGAGATATAAATAATCCCACAAAGCAAGATCCACTAAAACAAAGAGAAAAACAAAGGAGCTAAAGGTGGTGGTACTCTTGCATGGCCCATGCATAATAATTAATTGCCATGTTTTATTCTTGTGAAAACAATAATAAATAACATGGCATTACTCTTATGCATTCTAAAATATGGATCTAGGTCAAGCCAAAAGAATAGAATTGGATCCCTCCCAACCCACATGAGCTAGATGAAAAGAAAAGAAACTCATGGGTAATTAAGGATGGTGGAATTATAAAGTGGTGACAAAGAAAGGTGGTGGAGTGGAATAAAAGATATGCCCCCAACTCAATTTGGGCCCAAGCATTTATCAAGAATCAAATACAATTTAACAAGATCCAAATACAATTATTAATTCATATGAGAGAAGAACCAAATGGAAAAGGTTTTATATGATGCTCAAATGCAAGGTGGCATGATAACATGAGCATGGCATAATTATGATGCAACAATTGTATGTAGGTAGCCATTATATTACTAGACCAAGTAGCATTACAATTGTTAGACAATTGGGGTGCTACAACTCTCCCCCACTAAACGGGAATCTCGCCCTGAGATTCTACGAAGAAGAAGAAGACTCAAAGAGGGTAGGATACTTGGCACGGAGCTCATCTTCACGTTCCCAAGTGGCTTCATCAACGGAATGGTGCGACCACTGCACCTTGCAGAACTTGATGGACTTGTTGCGAATCCTTCTTTCTGCGACTTCAAGGATTTTTATGGGGTGTTCTTGATAAGACAGATCTTCTTGGAGATTGATGAGTTCATGGTCCACGGTCCTACCGGGATCCTTGAAGCACTTCTTGAGTTGAGAGATGTGGAAAACATCATGGACCTTGAGTTTTTCAGGGAGCTCAAGAGCATAAGCAACTTCTCCTCTTCTTCCACGAATTTTGAACGGACCGATGTATCTAGGAGCCAGCTTTCCTTTGATACCAAAGCGGTGCGTGCCTCTCATGGGAGTGACACGAAGGTAAATGAGATCACCAGGGACATATTCCATGTCCGTGTGCTTTCTGTCATAATTGCTCTTCTGGCGACTTTGAGCAATCTTTAGGTTTTCAAGAATGATATGAACTTTCTCCTCCGCTTGAGTTACGATGTCGGGGCCAAACAATATTCTTTCACCTGCGCCAAACCAACCAATCGGAGTTCTGCATTTGCGACCATAGAGAGCCTCAAATGGTGCCATCTTTAGACTTTTCTGGAAGCTGTTGTTGTAAGAGAATTCAGCATAAGGAAGGCATTCTTCCCACTTCATGCCGAAAGAGATAACGCAAGCACGGAGCATATCTTCCAGAATCTGATTGATCCTTTCAACTTGTCCTTGCGACTGAGGGTGGTAAGCTGTGCTGAAGTTCAATTTTGTTCCCAAAGCATTTTGGAAACTTCCCTAGAACTTGGAAGTGAAGATGCTTCCACGGTCTGAACTGATCTCAAGAGGAACCCCATACAGAGAGACAATTCTGTTGATATAGAGCTCCGCCAACTGAATTGCAGAAATTGTTTCCTTGACAGGAAAGAAGTGAGCTACTTTAGACAGCCTGTCGATGACAACAAAGATTGCATTGTTGCCCTTCTGCGACCTTGGAAAACCCGTGATGAAGTCCATCTCTACTTTCTCCCATTTCCATTCCGGAGGCTTCAATGGCTATAGAAGACCGGAATGTTTCTGATGGACAGCTTTAACTCTACGACATACATCACACTCCGAGACATACTTGGCCAAATACCGTTTCAACCCAGGCCACCAATATTGTGTTTTCAAGTCCATGTACATCTTAGTGCTGCTAGGGTGGATAGAAAGAACAGAATCATGCGCCTCCTTGAGAACTTGCTCTCTTAAACCCGGGTAGTTCGGAACAAACATCCGGTGTTCAAAGAAAAGAGTGCCTTGGTCGTCAACGTGGAAAGACTCATACTTCAGAAGCTGAATGTTGGAGATGATCTTTTTAGTGTAAGGATCACCAAGTTGAATAGAGCGAACTTTTTCTTCCAAGAGTGGGGTTGCCAGAAGGTTCAGAAGATACCCTTGATCCACAATTTCAAGGTTGAGCCTGTGGAATTCCTCGCACAAGAGAGGCTGTTGTTCCTCCACCATGAGGTTATTGACATAAGCTTTTCGGCTGAGAGCATCGGCCATGACATTAGCTTTGCCCGAACTATAGTTGATGGTCAAATCAAAATCATTGATTGTTTCAATCCACCTCCTCTGACGAAGGTTGAGATCAGGCTGTGTGAAAATATACTTCAGACTCTTGTGATCAGAAAAGATCTCACAACGGTTGCCAAGCAAGTAATGCCTCCATACTTTCAAAGCAAAGACAACTGCTGCGAGTTCGAGGTCATGTGTAGGATAGTTGATCTCATGCGTCTTCAACTGTCGAGAGGCATAAGCAACAACTTGTTTTTCTTGCATAAGGACCGCACCCAATCCTTGCAATGAGGCGTCACAGAATATCTGGAAAGGCTTTAATGTATCTGGAGGAACTAAGACTGGTGTGGAAGTGAGCTTCTCTTTGAGTGCTTCAAAAGTTCCTTGACATGTAGGAGTCCAAAGGTATTTCTTGCCTTTCTTGAGGAGATCGGTAAGAGGCTTCGCAATCTTCGAGAAGTTTTGAACGAAGCGATGGCAGTAACTGGCCAAACCAAGAAAACTCCAGACTTCTTTCACATTTATGGGTGGAAGCCAGTCCATAATTGTCTTAATAGTTTCTGGGTTGACGGCAATGCCCTTGGCAGAGATGACGTAACCAAGGTAGGTGACTTGAGGCAGCCAAAACTCACACTTGGAGAACTTTGCATAGAGGCGGTTCTCATGAAGCTTGTTTAGGACACACCGAAGGTGTTCTTCATGTTCTTCCTTAGACTTAGAATAGACTAGAATGTCATCCAGATAGACCACAACGAACTTATCAAGATACTCCATGAAAATTGAGTTCATAAGCCTCAAAAATACTACGATACACCTCCTATACTTGTGGATCATCAGAGTGCCGCAATGTTATTCGCACTAAATGGATATTCAAGAACAAGCAAGATGAACATGGAATTGTTGTGAGGAACAAGGCAAGATTGGTATCTCAAGGGTTCTCTCATGTTGAAGGCATTGATTATGGAGAGACCTATGCTCCCGTGTCATGCCTTGAGTCTATTTGTATCCTTCTTGCATATGTTGAACATCATAACTTTAAATTGCAACAAATGGATGTGGAAAGTTCTTTTCTTAATGGTCCATTGCAAGAGTTGGTTTATGTTAAGCAACCCCCAGGGTTCAAGGATCCCAACTTTCCAAACCACGTCTACAAGCTTGATAAGGCACTCTATGGGATTAAACAAGCTCCACGCATGTGGTATGAGCACCTTAGAGAGTTATTGTTACACCATGGGTTTGAAGTTGGGAAATTGATCCCACTCTTTTTACTAAGAAAGTTAATGGGGAGCTTTTCAATTTCCAAATATATGTTGATGATATTATCTTTGGGTCATATAACAAAGCATTTAATGATGAATTCTCAAAGCTTATGACTGACAGGTTTAGGATGTCCATGATGGGAGAGTCAAAGTTATTCCTTGACTTTGAAATCAAGCAAGTAAGAGGTGGAACGTTCTTCAATCAAGCCAAGTATACTTAAGACATGCTCAAGAGGTTCAATATGAAAGAACTAAATGGATCTCCTACTCCCATGGCAACCAAGACTCATCTTGAACTTAACCCCAATGGTAAAGATGTGGATCAAAAGGTATACCGGTCCATGATTGGTTCTTTTCTTTACCTTTGTGCATCTAGACCTGACATAGTATTAAGTGTAGGAGTGTGTGCAAGATATCAAGCGACTCCTAAAGAAATCCACTTGATGGCAGTCAAAAGAATCTTTCAATATTTGGTTCATACCCCAAACTATGGTGAGAGGTATCCTAGGGGCTCAACATTCTCTCTTTGTGGGTACATGGGTTCAGATTGGGCTGGTGACAAGGATGATAGGAAATCAACATATGGATCTTGCCAATTTCTTGGTAGGTCCTTGGTGTGCTGGTCCTCCAAGAAGCAAAATTGTATATCTCTTTCCACCGCTGAAGCTGAATATGTGGGAGCTGCTAATGCATGCACTCAATTGCTATGGATGAGGCAAACTTTAAAGGAATACATTGTCCATTGTGACAAAGTACCTCTTTTATGTGACAATGAAAGTGCTATCAAGATTGACTACAACCCGGTGGATCATATAAGAACAAACCATATTGAGATTCGTCATCATTTCATTAGAGATCATGTTTCTTAGGGAGATATTGAGCTATCTTATATGTCAACCAAAGACCAACTTGCCGACATATTCACGAAGCCACTTGATGAAGCAAGGTTTTGCTATTTTAGGAATGAGCTAAATATCATAGATTCAAGGAGTTTGACTTGATTATCATGCACACTCACCTATAACTTGATCATTGTGTGGTTTAGGTGTAGGAATGGAGATAGGGGAGTGCGGTCCTAATCTATTGGGCTATCCCTCCACTAGACAATATTAATAAAATCAATTATCTTAATATCATTTTGTGATATGCAATCTTCATTAATGAGTAGTGGCTATGAACCCAAGGATAATACTTCATGGTGTCATGCCTCACACTCTTACATGGTGGCCTCGGCCACCGCCCTCTTTGTTGTGAAGAGTTGGTTCTTGTTCTGATTGAATTTGAGCTTTATTGGATATTTATTTTGGGTTTCACTGATTCTTGATTCTTCACAGTTTGGCATCTTAACCCAAGCCTTTTTCCCTTCCTACAAAACTTGATGTCCATCATATATGTCCTCATACACTTGAAACTGGCAGTTTTGGTCAAAGAGGGCCGGAGATTCCGGTGTGCTTATGCTGGAGTTTCCGGTCAGTCCAGAGTTTCCGGTCCATTGAACCGGAGTCTCTGGTCTAGGACGGTTTCGAGAAGTGACTAAAGGAGGCTGGGGTGAAAGAGGCACACAGAACTCTTTCTTCCACCCCGACCTCCACACTCACGCCCGTCGCCTCCTCCTCCAAAACCGCCGCCTGAGGCCCCTGAAGCTGCTGGGATCCGCCGTGCCACTAGCCACCTCCACCCTCTCCACCCTCGGGCTTCCCCACCGGTGGAATCTCTCCAATGGACAGATCTGGTACCCTCTCTCTCACCATGCACCTAGAGTTCATCCCCTTCCTTTATTTTGATCAATGTACCGATTTTTCCACTATAAAACTCATGTATGCATGCACTACTATCACAATAGCTTCGATTCCTTGCATGATCTACTAGAAGTAATTCCACCCGCGGCCTACATGTGCAACCCGATATCTTTGGACCGGAGTTTCTAGTTACTTGGACTGGAGATTCCTGTCAGGGCCGGATATTCCGGTATTGCACACTGAAGACTCCGGTGTGGTTTACTTATAGCACATCCTCCAAGGGCTTGAGGGTCTAGTTTTGTCTCCGGGACATATGCTCACCTCCATTATATCCCCCTTCCTCTATATTCACAGGTGGCTCTAGTTCTCGTCGTGGTTGCACCAAAGACAAGTCCAAAAGAGGGGACCCATAGTTTAATGAAGAAGCTGGATAATATGTTATTCTGCGGTCTAACCAGAAGCAATTGGCCAGAGATGTTGCATATATGAGAAGGGACCAAGAGCGCATTAAGGAATAAAACCATGCCAAAAGGGCCAAGTATGACAATTTAGAGTCTCTTACCCATATGTCAAAGAAAGAATACCGTGAGCTACGCAAGACAAGGTTCTATGACTTCCAAGAACCAGTGATGACCCATGTTATTGGAGGAAGCAACAAAAAGGTGTTCATGATAGATATCTATCGCAAGCTCACCAAGTCCCTAGTTTGTCCACAATGGTATATGGACTTCCGCTATATGTGTGTCAATGACTACTTCATAGATCCTCTTTGGGTCATTGAGAAGCTTGAGCTGCACAATCTTATGGAGCTCCATGAGGACTACAACATTGCCCTAGTTCAACAATTCTATAGGCCATAGTTGTATTTGATCATGATGAGGCTAGGACCATGACATGGATGACCGGTAACTTCCGTTGCTCTGCCAACTTTTATGATTTTGCCAGAGTCGTTCACCAGACCTTCAGTGGCGTGTCTGTTCCTATTGGCCACCGCATGCATGATGCTGCTCTTGGAGAAATAAAAACAAGCTAGCACCTCTCTATGGGAAATATGACACTATTGGGGAGTCCAAGGGACTCAAGCCTCTCTACAATCGGTTGTTGACGATCTTTCGTCACACCATTTCCCCTAGTGCTGGAAACAATGATGTTATTTGATGTGGCCTTGTCAACTTACTCCATCATGCTCACAAGGTGGTTTGTGCTGAGCCTACGGCTGATGGATTCACTATTGACATCATGGACTTCATTTTTTAGGAGATGCATCATGCCATTCTCTTCAGAAAATCTCCTCCAAATGCAGCTCTTGTGATGAGGCTTATCAATTCTCAAGCTCTTAGTTCACCTCTCTCCCTCCCACCTAACCTTGAAGCACTTGTCTTGGTGGCTCTCCAAAAGAAAGGGAGCATGGATCCAACTCCTAGGTAGCCGTATGCTAGTGAGGATGATGAGATTTCTGAGGCTGAGCGGGTTCCCACTCCTCTAAGGGGCTCTAGAAGGAAGAATGCACCTATCACCCGTCAGTATGTCCAGGAGAAGGTCAAGAAGGCATCATTTTGGGAGAAGACGATGTGTTGCATGAATGTGGACATTCACAAGGAACAACATGCCTCCTACAAAGGATTGAGAAGCTCCTTAAGGAGATTAAGGCTCAAGGTGAAGAGGAAGAAGAGGAAGGAGAGACAGAATACACTAATGAGCACGAGGCTGAACCGTCTGCAAAATCAGATCACACGCTCTCTTTTGGTGCTTCGAATGCAATGAATGACAACTTAGTTGATTAGAAGACCTTCTCATAGGTCACATCTGGCTTTACTTCTCATGGTACTTCCTCCTCTCGCCCTCATGGGAAAGGCCCCCAGGTTCCAGGTGTTAATGATGACTATGAGGAGGAAGAGGATGAGGACGACGATATTGACTTCGAGTGATTCCGTTGGGGCGATAGCTTGGTCTTTTCCCTTTTCGGTGTTTCGATGCCAAAAGGGGAGAAGATGTCTATTAGGATCATCCGAGATTTTCATGGGTTGGGCATTTGGTTGCTTCATATTTGCATAGGCCGATATCTTAAAAAAAATCAAACATTTGATTTATTTGGTTCTTATGATACTATCTACTATTTGTATGGACATGCTATGCCCAGGCTATGTGAGCCTTTAACTTCTATTATCTAATATGTTTTGCACTACATGTATATCTTGATGCATATTGTCAGGGGGAGCATAGCTATGTTTCTTATTTTTAAGAATTTCATGCAAAACCTCTTGTTGTCATCCAAAACCAAAAAGGGGCAGATTGAAAGGACATTTATTGTCTTAATTAGCTTTGGTGTCTTTTAACAACTTGAGGATCATTTTATAGTGGGCTAATATTGCCAGGTCAATCTAAAATAGAAAAGTTCGTGTCGTAGTGGAAATATCCCTAGTTGAAACAAAAAAAATCCTGGAAAGTCCACGCGGGATCATTTTATAGCGATGCTTCAGGGTGGTCGTCACGCGCTTAATGGTGCAGCAAGGGGTGGTAGAGAACGGTCAGGAACGGTCGGCTCTCTGCACGGAGCGGCGGTGTTCGAGACGGCGCGCAGTGGCTACGGTCCACGCGGCATTGAACGGGCATGTCTAGGGGGTAGCTAGGGTCATGGCGAGTGCGGGCACGCGTGGAGAGGGCAAGGCGCGGCGTGTGTGCACGTGTCGGCTGTGGCGCTCAGGCGCGCTCTCGGCATGGCGGGCAGAGAAATAGGCGCGACGATGGCGGGTGGTCCACGGCGTGCCTGCGACCGAGGAGTGGATAGAGGGTGGTGTGGCGCCTGTCTCCTGGACATTGTGGGAGCGGGCGGCGCTGGCTGTGGTGAGTAGTTCTTGGTCGGCCGGCACGGCGAGCTTCGAGCGGCGCTACACTGGCGCAAACAGCAAAGGGGGAGTTGTCCACTGCGCTGCTAGACACTGGGGGAGACAGGGGGAGTGAAATGGGGCACTAGTGGCAAGAGATCACTTCTCAGAACAGTAGAAGTTAGGCAGTGATTTATCTGTGTTTGCAAGGTGCTCGACCAAATGGCCGCATGAGACTAAGATTTGAATTTTTGAATGAAATTTGGGGAGTGTGTTTGTCACATGCTTGAGTGTCTATGGTTGCTTGGAAAAGTCAAGGTGAATTGGTTTGAGTGGTTTTTGAAAAATGGTGATCTATGCATATGAACTTGATTCAATTTTGCAATGTCCTTTAAATAGATTTTGAATTTGCTTATGTGAGTTTGTAAAGTGGGATTGGGTTCACTTTTACTTGGTCTAGCAAGGGGTGAAAAGAATTGGAAATGTTTCTATTAGAATTTCTTTACTAGGAACACTCAAAGTGCTCCAGTGGTTAATTTTGGTCAAAATGACCATTTGATCATATGATTCATATTTGATTTTATTTTCTTTTGATTTTGTTTGTAATTGGTCTAGATGATGTAGTATTCATCTCTACACCATTCCTTATCATTTGTAGCAATCAAACATGGAAATTGCACTCATTCACACACTAATGCAATTCACACATACACTCATATTCAATTTAATAATAAAAGTTTTTGTTAACCCTAAACTTGGGTAATTTGAACTTGATAATCTTGATTAATATTTGTGAGGTGTTACAAACCTTCCCTCCTTAAAAAAATATCCTCCCGAGATTTAATAAAAACTAGGAACTAAAGAGATCTGGAAACTCAGTCCTAATGTAATCTTCTCGCTCCCAAGTAGCTTCTTCTTCAGTATGGTTGCTCTACTGGATCTTGAGAAACTTGATACTCCGGGTCCTGGTGGTTCTGAAGGCTTCTTCCAAACTACGAATGGGAACTTCATGATAAGTTAGATCCTTGTTGATATCTATGGCTTGGTGATCGATGTTCTTGAACACTTCGGTCTTCTCCGGGACTTCTAAGCATTTGCGAAGTAACGAGATATGGAACACATCATGTATAGCTGACATCTCCTCTGGCAGTTCCAGTTGATATGATACTTCTCCTCGGCAATTCAAAATCTTGAAGGGTGCAATATATCTGGGGGCTAATTTCCCTATCAAATGAAAAAGTTGCATTCCTTTCAAGTTTGATACTTTGAGATACACAAAATCTCCGACATTGAAGGTCAGGTCTCGACGTCTCTTGTCAGCATAACTCCTCTGTCTAGATTGAGCAGTCTTGAGGTGTTCACAGACTTTGTGAACCTTCTCTTTGGCTTCTCCTAGGATGTCGGGTCCAAAACTCTGACTCTCTCCTACTTGCGACCAATTCAGGGGGGGTACGACACTTCCTTCCATACAGAAATTCAAATGGGGCCATTTGCAAACTGGCTTGATAACTGTTGTTGTATGAGAATTCCGTGAAAGGTAGACAATCTTCCCATTTTGATCCATATTCTAGAACACAAGCTCTCAAAATATCCTCTAATATTTGGTTGACTCTTTCGGTTTGTCCATCGGTCTGCGGGGGATAGGCTGTGCTGAAGTTCAGCTTGGTTCCTAATCCTTCTTGTTTTTATCCGACACTATGGTCTTAGGGGTTCCATGCAAACTGACGATTCTAGCAATGTACAGCTCTGCTTGCTTTGAACTCTAGTAGGTGGTCTTGACAGGTATAAAATGGGCTACCTTGGACAATCTATCCACTATGACCTAGATAGAGTCATTTCCCCTACTAGAAGTAGGCAAACCGGTGATGAAATCCATTCCGATAGAATCCCATTTCCATTCTAGAATCTGCAATGGTTGAAAAAGTCATGCGGGTCGCTGATGTTCTTCCTTGACTCTCTGACAGATATCACACTTGGCTATGTAGCTTCCGATTTCTCTCTTCATCTTGTGCCACCAAAATTGCTGCGTCAAATCCTGCTACATCTTTGTTCTTCCGGGATGGATAGAATAAAGAGTATCATGAGATTTTTGCATGATAACTTGTTTCAACTCGGAATCTGCTAGTAGAAAGATACGTCCTTTGTACCACAAAACTCCTTCTTCATCTTCGGTGAATCTGGGTACCTTCCCTGTACTAATACGACGCTTGATTCCGTCGATACATGCATTTCCTTTCTGGGCTTCCTTGATCTGACTGATCAAAGTGGGTTGAAGTTCTATGCTAGCTAAAAATCCTTTTCTAACTAGCTCCTTTCGAAATTGCTCCAACTCTTCATGCAAACTTGGCTGGGCTTCTTTAATCATGGTGTTTAATCTACACGGCAATCTGCTAGGAGCATCCACTACCACATTGGCTTTGCCGGGGTGATAGTGAATGTCAAGGTCATAATCCTTGATTAACTCTATCCATCTCCTTCGCCTCATATTCCGCTCCTTCTGGGTGAAGATATACTTCAGACTCTTGTGATCCGAATAAATCTCACAATGGATACCCATAAGGTAATGACGCCATGTCTTCAAGGCTAAAACTACGGCTGCTAGTTCTAAGTCATGGGTAGGGTAGTTTTGCTCATGTTGCTTCAGTTGTCTAGACAGATATGATATGACTTTGCCTTCTTGCATCAACACACATCCGAGACCAATCTTGGATGCATCACAATATACATCAAAAGGCTTCTTGATATCCTGCATAATCAGGATTGGGGCTGAAATCAATCTCTTCCTGAGCTCTTGAAAACTTGCTTCACATTTGTCCGTCCATTCAAACTTCTTATCTTTCTTCAACAATCGGGTCATCGGTCTTGCGATGCTCGAAAATCCTTCAACAAACTTGCTGTAATATCCCGCTAATCATATAAATGCACGGACTTGGGTTTGAGTGGTTGGGGTTTTCCATTCTTCAACATCCTTAATCTTGGTGGGATCGACAACAATTCCTCATGCCGACACGATATGTCCTAGGAATCCTACTTCCTTCAACCAAAACTCACATTTGCTAAACTTGGCATACACCTGATTTTCTCTAAGGGTTTCAAGGATGGTTCTCAGGTATAGCTCATGGTCTTCTTCTAACTAGGAATAGATCAGAATATCGTCGATAAAAACAATGACAAACTTATCCAGGAAGTTCATAAAAATCTTATTCATGAGATTCATGAAATAAGTGGGGCCATTGGTTAATCCAAAAGACATGACAGTGTACTCATACAATCCGTATCTGGTGGTAAAGGCGGTCTTTGGAATATCCGTTGCATGAATCTTGAGTTGATGATAACCAGTTCTAAGATCAATCTTAGAAAATACTCTGGCACCGGTCAACTGGTCAAACAGATCTTCTATCTTCGGCAGTGGGTACTTGTTCTTGATGGTGACATCATTCAGCTTCCGGTAATCCGTGCACAAGCGGTTACCTCCATCTTTCTTATCCACAAACAAAACAGGCGATCTCCATGGCGATGTGCTTGGTTGAATCAGATCTTTCTCTAGCATAGCATCAAGTTGCTTCTTCAGCTCCACTAATTCAGATGGGTTCATACTATAAGGCCTCTGAGCTATGGGTCCGGTTCCAGGAACTAGTTCAATGATGAACTCGATATCCCGATCTGGGGGCATACCGGGCAATTCATCTGGGAACACATCGGGGTATTCACAAACTACTCTAACTTGGTCTAGGGTTGGTTGGGCTAGACTCTTGTTGCATTTGAATTAATGGGGCAGTGTCTTAGATACATGTTCTACTAATACTCCAGTGCTACTAGTCATGGTTATGGCTTTCTTGGCATAGTCCATTAATCCTTTATGTTTCGACATCCAATCCATTCCTAGTACTACTTCCAAACCTTTGGTTCCAAGTACTATTAGATTAGCATAAAAACCTATTCCATGGATTCTGATGGGTATAGCCTTGCAAATTTTTCTAACTTTGGTAGTTGAACCAGGTATTTGAACTATCATAACATGCTTCAGTTTTGTTGGTTGAATCTTACTAGTACATGCAAATTCTTGTGTAACAAACGAGTGCGATACTCCAGAATCAAACAACACTCTTACAAGTACTGAGTTAACAGAAAACATACCTAGCACGATATCTGGCGCTTCCTGAGCTTCTTCAGCATTCATGTGGAACAGACGGCCATTGCGGTTGAGCGAGTTCCCTGGGGCAAATCTCCTTCCAGGCTGAACAAGGCGTAGATGCTGAGCGGGTGCATTCACATTGGTGGTTGCTGCAAGCTTCTTGGGGCACTCATTGGAGTAGTGACCCTTGACTCCGCATTCAAAGCAAGTAATCAGGGACTTGTCTTTTCCTGCGATAGGCACAACATTGCTTCCAGTCCTTGGGCAGTATTGTTGTTGTTGTTGTTGTTGGACTTGGGCGGTGCACAGTTGAAGTTATTGGAGTTGTTGGGGTTGTTGTTGTGGTTTCCTGCAGACTTCAAGTTTCCTCCGCCACAATTTAGATAGTTTGGACGGGACATAGGGGGACTGTTGTTTCTTGGGGCATATCCTGCAGACGGGCTGGGGCGATACTTCTGTGTATGGTGGGATCCAGGCTGGTGCATCATGCGATGCTTGCGATTGTCATTGACTTGGTTGATCTTCCCTTCCATCTGGATGGCAGAGTCCACTAGTTCTTCGAGATCCGCAAAACAAATGTTGACTAACACAGTCTGCATCTAATCATCTAATCCATTTAGGAACCTTTCCTTCTTCTCTGCTTCAGTGTTAATCTCATTAGGGGCATACCTAGCTAAGAATAAGAATTTGTCACGTTATTCCACCACAGTCATTCTTCCTTGCTTCAATTCTCTAAACTCATCCCTCATCCTAGTGACCAAACCTTGGGGCACATGGGTCCGGCTGAACTTGATCTTGAATGCTTCCCAAGTCATCGTTTGCCCTTCGTTCATGGTACGAGTGCTATTCCACCAGGATCTTGCATCTCCTGCCAGATAATGGATGGCAAACAATACTTTTTCATTGGCTTCAACTCCTACGACCTCCAAATTGTTATCCATGGTTTGCAGCCAGTCATCAGCATCTAAGGGATCCTCAAACTTACTAAATATAGGTGGGTTGGTATTCTGAAAGTTCTTGAGCTTGGATCCATGGTTATCCTAGTTTCCGTGACCTTGATAATTGTGGGCCATCTGAGCTATCTGTTGAACAGTGGCTAAGTTGGCTTGACGTTCGGCTCTACTAGCTTCACGGTCAGAAACTAACATTTGTAGAATTTGCAGCATTGGGTCCTAAGATGAACTGATTCCTCCGGGATTTCCGCGAGTCATCTGAAGATTGAGATAGATAATGAGCTAAGAGGGAAATCTATAAGGTTCATGGTTTTGTTTCAAAAGCTTTAAACTTTGAGTGTGACTCAGGTTTTGCAAACTATCAACTTCCTCTCATTCATTCATTCAAAGCACACCATATGAACTCACACCACAACACAAATGGAAAACAGATGGTTTTAAGAACCATTCTGTGAAACTATGATACAATGGGATCGGGTACAATTCACTCCTATGGTAGTGCTCAAGTGCCTCTAATCATCATCAATGAAGGTGGAATCATCATCATCAGTGTGGAACTCCATGGCATCGTCCTCCAGGTAGTCGTCATCATCACTAAGGTAAGAGTAGAGATCTCCATGGATATCTTCACCTCTGATGGGGGAATACCAATCGGGGTATACCCATGAAGCGGAGTCGCTAGCTGGAGCGAGCCGACTGAAGCCAAGCCAGAGTAGATCGACTCGCCGAATACGGCGACTAGCGCGTACTGGCCTAGACGCCACGCCGACTGAAGGCCCAAGACTGTGACTCCAATACAAAGCCCATTAGTGCACTTGTAAATCCTAACTGGCTGCATATATAAAGCCACCAAGGGCACCCCTTTGGGGGACATCTCTCATTAGATCCATTCTCTCCACAACATATTAGATCTAGTCTCCCCCTCCACCTCTGGAGGCTCCATGTAAACCATTCTATGAACATATACTGGATTGATAGCAGGACGTAGCGATCCTCCACCGAGGGGACCTGAACCTGGGTACATCGTGTGCCAATCTCGCTCCCGGATTCTCCTACGTTGTTTTGCCCTTTCCTCTACGTAAGCTACCCTGTAGCATATGCCGTGGTAAATTCCACGACAGTTGGCGCCCATCGTGGGGTGAGGTGATAATCCGGGCGGGATGCCTCACCATCACCCGCGGCCGATCGCATCTAGGATGCTATCTGAGCCGATTGATTGGTCTGGTTGCTGCCTAATCATGGCATGTGCAAAGATACAATTTCTGGGCATGCAAACATACCCAATCGGCTCCAAATTCCTGATGAGATTTTTATTCATTCTCTAACAATCTTAATTGTTACTATGTCGATTGATTATTCTATCTGGATCTAATCTTGCATGCATGTTGATTGGCTGATCGGATCTGGGTAGTGTTTATTGGTACTGTTTATTTATTCCTTCGATCAGGTATCTTCAGTCACGGTCTACTTCAACAGTAGCAGCGTCGTGGCCTAACTCTGTCATCGTCATGGCTGAGTACACGACCGATCTGGAGTAGCAGCTTCACGTTGTTATTTTGTGCAAACACACGGAGGTCTCAAATCTATTCAATCAATGGAGCCAAAGAAAATAAAAGAAGCCCACATCAGACTATATCAATCAACCAAGCTCAGAGGTCAAAATAAAAAAGAAACAGATTTGGATTAAGGCTAGCAAGCCTGGCCATCCTTATGAGGTGTTATTTTCTTAATTGTCTATCGCACTCTACAAACCTGAATACACAGGTATTTTTGTCTGGTTTGTACTGCCTTTCGTGTGTAGATTTATCAGTCCATTCGCCGTTTTTGGCTGACTCGGTCGCGCGACTCCACTGCGATGACTTCGTTGTGTCGACTCCGACAAAACTTCGGCCAACCCCGCCGCGTCGACTCTGTCCACCTTTGATAGCTAAGTTTCTTTATATTCTTAGGTTCTATAAGTCTAAAACATATTCATCTTTTCGTTCAATCTACAAAACCATACTTGGGATCGGTTTCAGTTTTGTATGTTTTTTATTCGCGTCCGTCGAAGTAGTGAGGCTGGGTACCAAAAGGCCGACCTTGTTTTCGGGTTCAATAGTCTGGCATCGCGTCCCTGTTACCCGGCAAGCGGTTGATGTTGGAGGTCTGCCTACTCATGAAAAGATACGCATAAACCTTTCATACTGCTAACTGATCCATTTAACAACATGCATTTTATTTTAACATCTATGAATCACACTCTTTCCATATGTTCAATATATTTCATAAATACACCTTACTGCAGTTGTGCCTTTTTCTCCTTCTCAGCAAAATGGTCTGGTGTCTTTCTTGCCACTCGCCGCGCTCGGGCACTCGGCGTGCTCCCGATAGCACCACTCGCCGGTCGCCCGAGCTCACCACTCGCCACACTCAGGGAGTTGGCGCGCTACGGACAGTCAGTCACCCGACCTCTCCACTCGCGGCGCTCCCGACAACGCCACTCGCCGGTCGCCTGACCTCACCACTCGCTGCATTCGGGGACTTGGCGCGCTACAGACAGCGCCAGTCGCCAGTTGCCTGACCTTGACACTCGCCGCGCTCGGGGACTCGCCGCGCTCCCGACAGCGCCAGTCGCCGGTCACCCGACCTCGCTACTCGCTGTGCTCGGGGACTCGGCGCGCTATAGACATCACCACTCGCTGGTCACCCGACCTTGCCACTCGCCGCGCTCAGGGACTGGGCGTGCTACAGATAGCACCAGTCGCTAGTCACCCGACCTTGCTTGCCACGCTCGGGGACTCGGCGCACTCCCGACAGCGCCAGTCGCCCGACCTCGCCACTCACCGCGCTCGGGGACTCGGCGCGCTATAGACAGCACCACTCGCTGGTCGCCACTCGCCGCGCTCGGGGACTCGGCGCGCTACAGACAACTCCACTCTCCGGTCGCTCGACCTCGCCACTCGCTGCAACTGGCGGCTTCACCGACTCCCTGCGCCATTCTCTAGCTGTCCCTCACTGACAAGCTATCGCCAACTGGTTATCACCGACTGGCTCACGCTGATCGCTGACCGCCTCCCGCTTCACGGTTCTTTCCTCTGTTTAGGAGCTCGTCGCCGATTCACCAAGATCCATCGCCAAGACTCTCCGCGCCCTGCCTCAAGCCCGCGTCGAATCCACGACGCGCTCGGGGACTACTGATGGGGGAATACCAATAGGGGTATACCCATGAAGCGGAGTCGCTAGCTGGAGCGAGCCGACTGAAGCCAAGCCAGAGCGGATCGACTTGCCGAATACGGCGACTAGCGCGTACTGGACCCAGACACCACGCCGACTGAAGGCCTAAGACTGTGACTCCAATACAAAGCCCATTAGTGTGCTTGTAAACTCTAACTGGCTGCATATATAAAGCGACCAAGGGAACGCCTTTGGGGGACATCTCTCATTAGATCCAATCTCTCCACACCATATTAGATCTAGTCTCCCCCTCCGCCTCCGGCGGCTCCATGTAAACCAATCTATGAACATATACTGTATTGATAGCAGGACATAGCGATCCTCCACCGAGGGGACGTGAACCTGGGTACATCGTGTGCCAATCTCGCTCCCGTATTCTCCTACGTCGCCTTGCCCTTTCCTCTACGTAAGCTACCCTATAGCATCTGCCGTGGTCAATTCCACGACAACCTTCCTCCTCCTTCGCTTCAAGCTGGATCTCCTATTAACGGATGGTCTTCTCGAGAGTGGCCACCTTCTTGCGAAGATGATCAATGATGTGATCCTTCTTGTCACACTGACGATGAAGTGAATGGTGCTCCTTGGCGAGGAGTGCGAGGGTCTGGTCCTTCTTGACTGCAATCGCATGGTTGTGGTTGGCATAGGCTGTCAACACCCGGATTTTTAATCCCAGATGCCTGTTATGTCATCCATCGCAATCCCAGGATTACCATTTTTGCGAGACATAATAGATTGGATATCACAGTACATCATCCATTACAAACCATAATAAGGTCTTACACGAATAAAGGATCTCATGATCTAGACTTAATACAACAAGCAGCGGAAATAAAGAATAAGCGTAGCGGTGGGGTCCATCTTCAGGGGCACAGGCAATGCTGACGATGGAAGATAGTCCTAGTTATCATAGCCGTCCTACTGTACTTCATCTTGGTAGTCTCCTTCATAGTCCGGCCATAGGAATAGCCAGGGACAAAAGCCATGAGTACTCTTTAAGTACTCGCAAACTATTACTAACAACTAAGGTAGTTCTAGTAGGATTGCTAACTCTAAGTTTATCTATAAAGTTAAGTTTGAAACTTAAGCTGAGTTCAGAAACAAAGAAAGATAAAATAAAGTTCTAGAATCACTTGAGTTGGGAAGCTAGTGTCATAGTCACAACTCTGTTGTGGTCAAGTCAAGATTCATCATTCATTTCCTAAGTCATTTTGAAAACATCTGACAATGAAACAGTATGGCCACTCCAACTGTCCATAACCGCGGACATGGCTATTCGAATAGTTTGACACTCTGCAGAGCTGGTACACTTTCACCACAAGATTCGATACATCTGTCAGGGATAAACCTGAATCATCATACTTAGTATGCAAATAATCAAACATAACCTTTCCTTTACACACCCTAGTATAAGCACCTCTCCTATGAGTATGGCCTCCCAACCATGACCATCTGTCATCTTGGGCACTGCATAGGTGGACAACATTGAGAGGTAGCCTCAGCTCAAACCTCTCCCGTGAGGGAACTAATACTAATGCATATAAACTTCTGGCTAAGCCTTACCCAATTCAGGTATTGTGGTTGTACGGTAAATTGGAATGGTATCACATCCGGATCCAACCATTAGTTTTGTAAAGGGCTAAGGCTCATGCCTCAACATTTTCATCATCATAAACCATTTGTGTTTCTCAACACATGTCAAAACATCTCAATAGAATGACTCATGATTCCAAGGTTTTCATAATTCATTTTCACCAAGTATTCCCATCTAAAGTGACTCAAGTTTTGATTTAGCTCTAAGCCACTAAGTTAAGAGTGTTCACTAAGGTGGGATGCTAATCTCAATCTCATTCCATAGAATGACATCTAAAGTTATCTAGATAGGTCAAGTTTTATACTTTTTATGCTACCTTCAAACAAGTAAGGGACTTTTGTAAAGTAAAGAAAGTAAAACTTGTAAATAAAACTTGGGGTAGATACTAGTCAAAGTGGTATAACCAAAGCAAGCTTAATGCATCTTGCTTAGGTTATCTAACTTAATTCTAGCTTGCTAACAATAGCTTTCCTTGGGCAGTGTAGTGGTTCAAGTTTTCTTCCTCCTCTTCTTGGTAGAACTCCTCCTCCTCGAAAGCTTGGTCGGTACTATCGTCTATGAATACATACGGGATACCCAATCACCAAACAATACTTAACTAGTCTACTTAGCACACTAAGGCACACATTTGATGATTTATTATCATCACAAGCATCACAAGGTTTTATTAACTAGCTTCATTCTTTTTATTTAATAAAAGTAATTTCTACTCATTAAAGAAAATAACTAAGATTTAATATTCTCCATTTAAAATATGGGATCATGTGGACACATGTCATCACCACATATTCTAACATATGGGAATGTGATATAAAGGTTGGATCACATTTTAATAAGTTTAAGTTTAATATTTAATGATTTAAAATGACTAGAAATGCCTATATAGCACTAATTTGGTACTAGTCCAAAGTCACTGCATGCAAACCTTAATATTATTACATATTCAGATAGGTATGGTTAAATGTGATTTTGAGAGTTGGAATCAACTCAAAAGCTAATATGGTTGATTTTAGAAAAATGTTTGAATGTGCAAATGCTTCTGTCTTGTTATTGTTACTAGGAGAGATCTCTAACTCTAAATGAATTAAAAACAACGGGATTGGATAGATCTTTTCAGAAGCTTTCCAACAAAATTGGAATCACTCAATTTGGATTTGTAATTCTTCCTGAATTGGTTTTTGAACTAAGGGACATAATTGAGTTTAAACTAAATTAGAAAAGTCCTAATTTGAATTCGTGGGCTAGCGCAGGAAAAGAAATGGGTCAAAAGCTAATATGGTTGATTTTAAGAAAATGTTTGAATGTGCAAATGCTTCTGTCTTGTTATTGTTACTAGGAGAGATCTCTAACTCTAAATGAATTAAAAACAACGGGCTTGGATAGATCTTTTCAGAAGCTTTCCAACAAAATTGGAATCACTCAATTTGGATTTGTAATTCTTCCTGAATTGATTTTTGAACTAAGGGACATAATTGAGTTTAAACTAAATTAGAAAAGTCCTAATTTGAATTCGCGGGCTAGCGCAGGAAAAGAAATGGGTCGGCCCAGTGACGCTCCGTGGCACGGATGACAACTGATGGGGGGTCCACATGTCACCGGCACAACTCAGCGCGAAGCGGTATGGGGCGATGTGGACCGTGCGATTATAACCTAGATCGACGGTGGTGGTTCATCGTCGACGACGAACTGGTCGGCGGGATGGAACCCTAGCGGCTCGGTGAGGGTGCAATGGGGGCATACTAGGGCTCCATCTAGCGTGGCGATGGGGGCGATCGAACATGCGGTCGACGGCGGACTCAGGCGTGGTCGCAGAGGCTCTTGGGGTGGATGAAATGGACGGGGTGCTTCCTCCTCTGCTGCGGTGGCTCCCGTGGAAATTACAACGAACTAAAGCTCGAGTGGCTCCGGTGAGAGAGGGGAAATGCTCAGGGGAGAGGGGAGTGTTGGAGTGTGGAGAATTGGTGTTGGGGAGGGCTCCTTATATAGGTCGACGAGGGGACCGTGCGGCACGACGGTGAGCTTGTCGGTGACATTGATATAGGCCGCTAGAGGCATGGGCTGGGTAGGCGGACGGTGGGTTGCCTCCTGGCGGTCAGCTACGGCGCAATGGCGCGGCTAGGGGCGGTGGTATATGGTCGGGAGCGTCGCGCGCTCTGGGAGACAGAGGTGGTGCTCAACGCGGCTCCCGGTGACTGTGGGTCGCGCGGCAGCACATGGCCGTGTCTGGCGGGGTGCTGGGGTCGAGGCGGAGCGGCATGCGCGGTCTGCAGGCGAGGCGCGGTCTGTGGCATGCTGGCAGCTATCGCGCTCTGGCGAGCTCGCGGAGAGAAAGGGCGGCGCTGCTGGGAGTGGTCCAGGGGCTGTGGGTGATCGAGGGGTGGACAGTGGGCGGCGGTAGGGTTAGGCGGAGCTAGTGGTGGTGCTGGAACGGCGCGGCGCTGTCTGTGGAGCTTTGCCCACGTTCGGCCGGCGGTGACCAAAATGTGGCGGCGCTCCACTACTGCTGTGGCTAAAGGGTAGGCCGGTGAGGGTCTGGTTAGACTCAGGGGGAAAAGGATGATCAATGCAACTCAATTGGCTCGACAAGATTGGATCAAAAACAGTAATAGTTAGGTTAATTTGATTCTGCTAACAAGGTGTTCGACACAATGGCCGCATGAACAAAATATTTGAATTTTGGGCTGAATTTTGGTGGAGTTGGTGATCACATGCTTGAGCATCTCTGGTTGCTTGGGATTTGAAAATGGAGTTCATTTGAGTGGTTTTTGAATAAGTGTGATCTTGACATATGAACTACATTCAATTTTCAATTGTCATTTAAAATTAGAGTTTGAAAGTTTTTGGGATCAAACAAAGTGGTACTTGGTACATCACTACTTGTACTAGCAAGGGGTGCAAAGATCCACATTTGTTTCTGTTAAGATTTGAGTTCTAGGAATAGCCAAAGTAGGTATGGTGCTTAAAATGGCACAAATGACCATTTGCTTATTTTATTCTTTTTGATTTATTTTTCTTTGGGAATTGTTTGGGAATGATCTAGATGATGTTTAATTCACCCTAGAATCATTTTACAACCAATGGATCACTCAAACATGGCAATTCAAAACAACTCCTAATTTAAATGTACACACATATGAATGCTTCATGATTTTAAGTGGAAAAGTTTTTGTTAACTCTAAATTTGAAGATTTGGATCTTAATAACCTTGGATTAGAGTTTTGGGATGCTACATAGGCGCGGGCGTTGTCCAACTCCTTCAGTCTATCATACAACATGAAGTCGAGATTATCCACCTGGTGCTTCAGCTTCGGGTGTCCTGGCATCTCCAAGGGCATTCCCGTAGAATCACGCCTTGCGTAGTGAGCAAAGCAAGTTCCCTGGATCTGGTTGATGTTTTACCCACACAGATGGGCAAGAGCTTCATTCATAGCCTTGGCTAATCCATCTAGCTAGTTGTTCTCCCGAACGCTGAACTGAATCTTCTCCGAGGTGGTTGCTTCCATCTTGCCTCTGATATCTGCAACTATCATCCACTATAGTTCTTCTCCTTGATGATCATTGAGTTGGGCCCCGAAGAACTCTAGGTCGGACGCTCAAGATACTCTGCGAGTGCATATAGATCCCTCTCAAAGATCAGGTAGCCTCTGTTGCCCAACTGGTAGAACTTGCAATACTAGACCTCCATCTATAAGACTTTAGGGTGAGTAAGTTAGTGGGGTGATCAAGTATGTCAAATTTTATGTATAATTGCAAGAATTTTTGAGGAACATTATTTTTTTTTAAATAATCTCAATGTTGGAGATATGCCCAAGAGGCAATAATAAAGTGGTTATTATTATATCTTTATGTTTATGATAAATGTTTACATCCCATGCTATAATTGTATTATTAGGAAACACTAATACATGTGTGTTTTGTAAACATAAAAGAGTCCCTAGTAAGCCTCTTGTTAAACTAGCTTGTTGATTAATGGATGATCATGGTTTCCTGATCATGGATATTGGATGTCGTTAATAACAAGGTTATATCATTAGGAGAATGATGTGATGGACACACACCCATAGTAAGCGTAGCATAAGATCAAGTCATTAAGTTCGTTTGCTATAAGCTTTAAAATACATAGTAACCTAATCCTTCGACCATGAGGTTATGTTAATCACCATCACCGGATGGGTACTTTGATGACATCAAACACCGCTTCGTAACTGGGTGGTCATAAAGGTGTCATTGGGTATTCTGAAAGTATGTGTTGAAGCGCATGGACCAAGATTGGGATTTGTCCATCCATATGACGGATAGATATGCTCTGGACCCTCTCGGTGGAATGTCATCTAATTAGCTTGCAAGCATGTGACTGGGTCACAAGGGATGACATATCACGGAACGATTAAAGGGTACTTATCAGTAACGAGGTAGAACTAGGTATGGAGATACCAACGATGAAACCTCGGATATGTATAGTATTGCAAGACAAAGGGAATTGGTTTCATATGTAAGTGGTTCAATCGATCGCGAAGTCATCGTTGAGTATGTGGGAGCCATTATGGATCTCCAGGTCCCGCTGATGGTTATTGATAGGAGATGTGTCTCTATCATGTCTACATATTCACGAACCGTAGGGTGACACACTTAAGGTTCGAAGTTGTTTTAAGTAGATATGGAATGTGCGTTGGAGACCGAATGTTGTTCGGAGTCTCGGATTGGATTCGGGACATCACGAGGAGATCCGGAATGGTCCGGAGAATAAGATTCATATATAGGGGATCATTTTCTAAGTTAGGAAATGTTCCGGAGTGTTTGTATGAGGATTCTAGAAGGTTTCGGAATGTTCCGGAAGGTTCTAGAAGATATCTTGGAGTTTGCTTGAAAATCAAGATAGGGATCAAGGAGTCCTGGTGGGTCAAGACACGGATTCGTGGGGGAGGAGGACTCCTCCCCCTCCCCAAATTCGTTGGCCATAGAGGAGGGGAGTCCTACAAGGACTCCCCCTCCCGAGGCGCACCTCCTCCCCTTAAATAGAAGGGCAGGGGCGCCCCCTCCACCTAGGCTCCCATAACACCCAATCTCTGCCGCCTCTCTCCTCCACCATCTTCTGCACAGGCATAGGCGAAGCCCTGCAGAATTCTCTACTCCACCACCACCACCACGCCGTCGTGCTGCTGGGATTCCGTGGAGAAGATCTACTACCTCCGCTGCTCGCTGGAACGGGGAGAGGGAGGTCTTCTTCGACTCCGCACGTGTGACCGACTGCGGAAGCGCTGCCGAATCGTGGCGCCGGAAGGATCGTCAACTTGACCAAGGGCGGAAGCGCTGCTGGAACGCGACGCCGGAAGGATCGTCTACTTGACCGAGGGCGGAAGCGCTGCTGGATCGCGACGCCGGAAGGATCGTCCACACGATCTTGAGATCGGCAAGTGATCGACTACATCAACCACGAGATCTAATCTCATTAATGCTTTCGGATCTACGAGGGTTAGTTCCTATCTATCTCGTTGCTCATGTCTCATAGATTAGATCTTGGCTTTTATCTAGATTAGATCTAGGTTTTGTTCGTTCTTGCGGTAGAAAATTTTTGTTTTCCATGCTACGAACCCATCACTCAAGGATAAGAGTGGAATAGGTTTTCATAAATACTAACTTCTTTTGTTTTTGAAACTAAGTTTTTGTTCAGACGTCCATTCTAACTAGGGTCTCCTATGGTCAGGATGGCTCTAATACCAACTTGTCAACACCCGGATTTTTAATCCCAGATGCCTGTTATGCCATACATCACAATCCCAGGATTACCATTTTTGCGAGACATAACAGACTTGGTACCACAGTACACCGTCCATTACAAACCATAATAAAGGTCTTACAAATAAAGGATCTCATGATCCAGTCTTAATACAATCAAAGCAGCGGAAAGTAAATATAGTAGGGGCTCCATCTTTAGAGTCACAGGCAATGCTGATGATGGGAGATGATCCTAGTTGTCATAGACCTCCTACTGTCCATCTTCCTGGTAGTCATCCTCATGGTCTGGCCACGGGAATAGCCAGGGACAAAGCCATGAGTACTCTTTAAGTACTCACAAACTAGCACTAACAAGTAAGGTAGTTCTAGTAGGAATCTTAAGCTCTAGGTTTATTTGCAAAAAGCCAGGTTTATTTCATAAGAGTTCAAAAGTAAAGAATCTAATTTAATCACTTAAGTGGGAACATAGTTTTCTTGTCCACAACCCTATTGTGGTCAAGTCAAAGTCATCGTCCAATTCACAAGTCATTTTGAAAACATCTAACAACAGAACAGTATGGCCACTCCAATTGTCCATGACCGCGGACGCGCCTATTCGAATAGTTTGACACTCTACAGAAGTGGTACACTTTCACCACAAAATTCAATACATCCATCAGAGATAACCCTGAATCATCATACTTAGTATGCGGATAATCAATCATAACCTTTCAATTACACACTCTAGTATAGGCACCTCGCCTATGAGCTTGGCCTCCCAGCCATGGCTATCTGTCATCCTGGGCACTGCATAGGTGGACATTCATCACGAGGTAGCCTCAGCTTAACCTCTTCTGCAAGGGAACCATACTAAGGCATATAAACTTCTAGTTAAGCCCTACCCAATTCAGGTATTGTGGTTGTACGGTAAAATCTGAATGGTATCGCATCCGAACCCAACCACCAGTTTTTATAAAGGGCCAAGGCTCATGCCTCAACATTTTGATCATCAAATCATTGTGTTTCTCAACATGTCAAGACATTTAAATAAAATGAATCATCATTCTAAGGTTTTCATAATCATTTTCACCAAGTATTACCATCTAAAGTGATTAACTTGCATGCTTAGCACTAGCCACTAAAGTTGAGGGTATTCACTAATGAGGGATGCTAATCAAGTGTAGCTATCCAAATCTAGTTTTATGATTTTGATGGCTTCTAAGTATAACTAGTTAGGCCTAGTTTTATACTCTTTATGGTATCTATCTTACTTTCCAATACTCACAAAGCACTAACTAAAAGTAAAGAACCTTGGTAAAAGTAAAAGAATAAAGCTTGCAAGTAAAACTTGGGATTGGTATAATCAAGGTTGCATAACCAAAGTATGCCTAATGCATCTTGCATAGGTTATGAATTTTGCAAGTGCTAACTTGCATAGTTCTAGCTTTCATAGTTAGGAAACTTGCAAGTGTTAGCTTGCCTTGAGTGGTGCAGTGGAAATTGCACTCATTCACACACTAATGCAATTCACAAATACACTCATATTCAATTTAATAATAAAAGTTTTTGTTAACCCTAAACTTGGGTAATTTGAACTTGATAATCTTGATTAATATTTTTGGGGTGTTACACATAGTCATAAATCTAACACCCATGGATTTCAGGTGTTGATCATGTTTTGCCCTAGGGAGAACTTTAGTCAACGGATCTGCTACATTCAGATCCGTATGTACTTTACAAATCTTTATATCTCCATCCTTGACATGCTCACGGATGGAGTGAAACCGGCACTTAATATGCTTGGAATTCTTGTGAGACCTTGGTTCCTTGGCGTTGGTTATGGCTCCATTGTTGTCACAATATATCACCATTGGGTCAAACGCACTTGGAACCACACCTAGTTTAGTTATGAACTCTTTCATCCAAACCGTTTCCTGCACCGCTTCTGAAGCAACAACATATTCTGCCTCCGTTGTTGATCCTGCCACCAAAGGTTGTTTGGAGCTCCTCCAACTAATTGTTGCTCTGTTCATGAGAAATACATATCTGGATTGAGACTTAAAGTCATCCGGATTGGTGCCAAAGCTAGCGTAGACATAACACTTAGCGATCATCTCTTCTTCACCTCCGTATACAAGAAACATTTCCTTAGTTCTTCTTGAGTAGTTAAGAATATTCTTGACCACTATCTAGTGTTCTGAACGTGGATCAGATTGGTACCTACTAGTCAAACTAATAACATGTGCCACATCCGGTCTTGTACATAGCTTGGCGTACATTATTCAGCCTATGGCCGAAGCTTAGGGGATCTTATCCATTATCTCTCTTTCTTTCGTTGTAGCCGGACTTTGATTCTTACTCAATGTCTTGCCTTGCAACATAGGTAAGAACCCCTTCTTACTTATGTCCATTTTAAACTTCTTTAAAATCTTATCAAGGTATGTACTTTGTGATAGCCCAATTAGGCGTCTTGATCTATCTCTATAGATCATAATGCCTAATATGTATGATGCTTCACCAAGGTCCTTCATCGAAAATTTGTTGTTTAGATAACTTTTAACACTGTTTAAAAGATCTATATCATTTCCAATCAATAATATGTCATCCACATATAATATTAGAAATGCCACATTGCTCCCACTCACTTTATTGTAAATACAAGCCTCTCCATAAGTTTGGACAAATCCAAACTCTTTGATCACCTCATCAAAGCGGAGATTCCAACTTTGGGAGGCTTCCTTCAGTCCATATATGGATCGCTGGAGCTTGCATACCTTATCAACATTCTTAGGATCGATAAAACCCCTTGGTTGTATCATATACAACTCTTCTTCAATATTACCATTGAGGAACGCAGTTTTGACATCCATCGGACATATTTCATAATAAAAATATGCAGGAATTGCTAACATAGTCCTAACCTACTTTGTCATCACTACGGGAGAGAATATCTCATCATAGTTAACTCCTTGAATTTTTTGAAACCCCTTTGCGACAAGTCAAGATTTATAAATGGTCACATTACCATCAGCATCAGTTTCTGTTTTGAAAATCCATTTATTCTAAACAGCCTTTCGGTCGTGAGGTAAGTCCACCAAGGTCCAAACTTGGTTTTCGTACATGGATTCCATCTCGGATTTCATGGCTTCTACCATTTGTTAGAATCCGGGCTCATCATCTCTTCTTCATACACTGCAGGGTCATCAATTCCATCTACCATGAAATCCACGACAGGATTTCCGTACAGTTGAGGACATGCACGTGCCCTGCTGGACCTGCGAGGTCCGATAGTGTCCTCTTTTGGAGTTTCATGATCTTTATCATTTGTTCCATCTTCATTTCGTGAAGTCAACTCTTAAACAATTTCCGGCGCTGCGCCACTCACTATTTCATGAAGAGAAGGTTCAATAACCTCTTCGAGTTCTACCTTCTGACTACTCAAACCTTTCGTGAGAAACTCTTTCTCTAAAAAGGATTCATTCTTGGCAACAAAAACCTTGCCCTCAAATTTGTGATAGAAGGAATACCCAATTGTTTCTTTAGGGTATCATATGAAGATGCATTTTTCCGCTTTAGGTTCAAGTTTATCAGGCTGAAGTTTCTTCACATAAACATCACATCCCCAAATTGAAAGTGCATAACCCCAAAATGTAGCGGTTTCCAGTGCATAATCCCAAAATGAAAGTGGCAAGTCAGTTAGAGACATCATAGATCGAACCACATCCAATAAGGTCGATTACAATGTTCTCATACACCATTACACTGTGGTGTTCCGGCAGGCGTGAGTTGTGAAACTATTCCACACTCTATCATGCGTGCTCTAAAACTCGTAACTTAGATACTTACCTCCATGGTTAGACCGTGGAAATTTATTCTTTCTATTACGATGATTTTCCACTTCACTCTAAAATTCCTTGAAATTTTCAAAGGTTTCGGACTTGTGTTTCATCAAATAGATATATCCATATCTACTCAAATCATCCGTGAAAGTAATAAAATAACGATATCCACCATGTGCCGACACACTCATTGGAACACATACATCAGTATGTATGATTTCCAACAAATCTGTCGCTCGCTCCATTGTACCAGAAAACGGGGTTCTAGTCATCTTTCCCATATGGCATGGCTCACATGTATCAAATGATTCAAAATAAAGTTATTCCAAAAGTCCATCAGAATGGAGTTTCTTCATGTGTTTTACGCCAATATAACCTAGATGGCTGATGCATCCAAAATTGAAGTATATTTACCTTTTGTTTTTGCATAAATAGAGTATGGATTTTTGTATTTCACTGCGCCTTTGTGCGCTATTTCGTTCTTGTTTCAACAGGATCCGAAATCTTGGAGTCATATATGAGCATATCAATTAGACTATCATATTGTGTAATTATATGACATTTCTAAATGATAAAAGTCATTTTATACATTTACCTTTGCACCGGGAAGAATAATAAACAAGAAGGCACCAGTACGGATAACGACCACTTGTACGGGCATATCCTGGCCATATCGTCCGCCCGTACGAGGCGCCATCGCGACCGCCTCGTCAAATAGTTTCTCCTGGCAAAGATGATAAGGGGATCCGACATTCACAACCACCAGAATCCACGAAACACCACGTCCGAGAGGGATCTGAAGGAGAAACTTGGCTGGAGTAAAATTCCGGCTGCTTCACGGATCATTGGAGGACAACACATCATCCCCTTCATCATCAACCGTTGCATCTTCATCACCAGCATCACTCCCATCTTTTCATCTATTAGATCACTTTGTAATTCTAGATCCAATTGTGTTTTTCATTAGATCTACCATCATACTTTTATCCATACATTTGATTATGATATGTTGTTGATTATTTCCATGAGTGAGTAGTTCCTTTGTTCTTGGGGAGATGGAGAAACCCTAGCACCACTATGAACCTGTAATAAAGATGATATATTCTTGTGTCCATATGGCTTGCTTGTCTATGATATAAATATGACTTGTGTTTGATTTCTCTCTTTAGATGATATGTGAAGTCGACCACATATCATTTGCCTTCGGGACTAAAGGGAGGAAGAAACCCTTTGGACATGTTTTGGAAGCGTACCCAGAATGCCCCATGACAGATTGACATCGGCTCGTAACCTACACGGTCAAGGGGGATTAAAGAGGGACTCCCTAAGCTAGTTATGATATACATGGGGAAACCCTTAATTCTGGTGGTGTGTATGGGTGATTTCTCTCATACATCGCAGTGGTTATTTAGAGGTGAACTCACACTTGGCTCAACAAAGTGGCTTCCTACGAGCCTTATTGTGAACATCTTATTATGGGGCTCTCTCCAACATAAGAAGTATGTTATCTTGATTACATATAACAATAATACTATGCTAGTGGTGTATCCTACTGATGTCTACGCACTTCTATTCTTGTAGACAGTTGTTGGGCCTCCAAGTGCAGAGGTTTGTAGAACAGCAGCAAGTTTTCCCTTAAGTGGATCATCCAAGGTTTATCGAACTCAGGGAGGAAGTGGTCAAAGGTATCCCCTCTCAAGCAACCCTGCAATCAAGATACAAGAAGTCTCTTGTGTCCCCAACACACCCAATACACTTGTCAGGTGTATAGGTGCACTAGTTCAGCGAAGAGATAGTGAAATACAAGTGGTATGGATGATTATAAGTGGTAACAGTGATAGAAGATAACTTGATGGCATGGAAGAGACTAAAAGCAAACTGAAATAAAGATGGAAGCAAGCAAACATGTAACAGATCTAGTAGCAAACGGTGTTTCAATGCTAAGAAACAAGCCCTAGGAATCATACTTTCACTAGTGAACACTCTCATATAAATATATTATCTTCATGATACTACGCTGAACTACTCTCCGGTTGGACACTCTAATCGATGGTAGGGCTATAACAGCACACCTCAAAGTAAGTCTTTCCCATCTAGTAAACCCCACACTGTCACCTTGAGTACTAGATGAGTCCAACAAACACCACAATTTCATAAAGACATCCAACTCCAAATATAACTCATAACAAGTATTTGTAATCACTAGCCTAAGTGCCACCATGGTGAGCACGCTGTCACTTTCACACACATGGGGAGAGTAGAGATTCATTAAAGCACTTGAGTAGCAAGGTAGATCTACTAGATTACAAAGCTCATGATCACAATATGATCATGCATAGAGAGAGATGAACACATCGCTACCAGTAGAACCCTTAGCCTCGAGAGAGAACTACTCCCTCCTCATCATGGGAATCAGCAAAGGTGATGGAGATGGCGGTGGAGATAGATGGAGATGGCTCCGAGGGCACTTCCCCGTCCCGGCAGGGTGCCGTAACAGAGACTTTCTGTCCCCTGAATCTCCCCTTCGGTGATGGTGGCGCTGCGGAACTTTTCATGGCTTTCTGATTGACGACTTAGGGTTTGGCTTCTGGAGGCTTCTTATAGGCTAGAGGGCAAGGTCGGTGGGCAGCCAGGGGGGCCACACCATGCCCTGGCGCGACCTAGGTGGACCCGCGCCTAGGGGTGGTGTGGCCACCCTATGGCCCCTCGCCGACTCTCCTTCTGGCTCCGTGAGTCTTTCGAGAAAATAGTAACTTTGGCTTTTGTCCCGTCCAATTCCGAGAATATTCATTTTCTGACTTCCTGGAACCGAAAGCAGCAGAAAATAGGCAACTGGCACTGTGGCATCTTGTTAATAGGTTAGTCCGAGAAATCATATGAAAAGTACTCCAAAGTGTGGACAAAACATAAGAAAGTAGATAAAACCAAGCATGGAACATCAAAAATTATAGATACATTTGCAATGTATCAACATCCCCAAGCTTAACTCCTACTCGTCCTCGAGTAGGTTAGTGATAAAAAGAAAGAATAATTTTTGAGGTGACATGCACCATCAAAGACTTGATCAAAGTATTTGTAAAACATTCAAAGTTGGGATCATAGTACTTCAATCATAACATGATTGACAAAGTTCTAGCAATAAGCAAAGAAACTATGATGCAACATGAAAATGCACAAACAGAAGATTCATGAATAACAATGCTTTGCAAGACGTTTGTTTGTTTCACACAAAGAAAACATAGCATAATAGTATTCAGCTTGTCCCTCATAGAGTAGCAAATATAAATGCATAGGACACCTTCAAAGTTCATAAGAGTTACTAGATACAATAGTTTAAAACAAGCAATAACAAGTTAAGCATCAATCAACTAGTCTTGGGACAATGCACATAGAACTAAGAATGTCCACTATGCTCTCAAAGCAGGTGCATAAAGATAGAAGGTGGAGACTCAATGTAATGGTGGAAGAAAGGCCTTTGTAAAAGGAAGTAGGGATTCAAGTCTCATAAAGAGCTTCCAAAAATTATGGTACTTATAGCTTTCAGCTCTCATTGCCCCTATCATAAGCATCTTTAAGTGGTTAAGGTTAAAGTGAACAAATTATGGTGTACATGCTTGACGAAGTATAAGTCAGAAATCTCATGTCCCTTGTATACGAGGGCCGCTCCTCATGCTACTCAAGTTTAGTCACCGGTAAGTTCTTGTCATCGTAAGTACATGTGTATCATAGAGAACCGCCAATGGGGTACCCCTTGCCCGATGATACGGAAGAATCCCCATATCAAAATGACAAGGCAAGCAGACAACGAGCATCTCAGCATTCTTCTTATTTAGCATGGGAATATGGTGCCTTTTTCTCTCTTTCCTCTTTTCATAGTATCTCTTTTTATTTCTTTTTCTCTTTTTTTCTCAATATAGGACTCTTTTTTTATAAGAAGAATGCTTCATAGACAGCTCATTATGGTTACGCTGCAGGTTTCCACCATGTCAGCATGGATTAGACCAGCGGCCCAGGCGTTTTTCTAACACATATACATAACTCCATGGACTTACAAGCTCCCCTTTCATTTCACACCGACGACATCCATATACAAAAGAGCATGATATCAACTAGGTACAAGTACCAAGTGCAATGTTGAAAGCGTTCCCCATGAAAGCCTGGTTCTGCTAATTCCTGACAAATAAGTGCAAGCATATACAACAAAGAAGACACAATGGTTCAAGTTTATTAAGGGCAAGTAAAGTAAAGTGTGCCATCAAGTTCGTGAGAGCTTTAATCACTAGTTTTCTCATAACAAGTGGAAGGTAAACAAAAGCATGAATATACCTGGAATAGCATAAGCTAGTAGGTAGGTATGGTGAACTCTTTGGAATAACTTGGTTTAGGGAGTTGGATGCATGAGTGGAACTCATACTTTGTTGTGGAGGCTAGCAAAAGACTAGGAGCGATAAACTAAGAGAGCAATAATGGCCATAATCATGCAGAGCGACAAAACATCATTGATCAAAGCATAAATTGATACTACAAGTTGAAAACTAAAGGATCATACAGGCTATGGTGACTTGAGATAGTCATAACATGGTGTGAGCAAGCGCCAAGTCAACCCAAATAAAGCATCAAAGGAGAATACCACTATACTATGCTTTAATATGCTAAAATAACGCATGATTCATCCAAGGCACATTAAGCAATCTCAATTGTTTATAACAAGTCATGCTACAGCAAAGAATACTAAGCATAAAGCCAAAACAATATCAAGCATGGCATGAAAAAACATAGGCCACAGTCAAAAACAAGCACTTTTTACCACATAAGTATGAACTTTCCTACTCTTTTCCAAACCAAACCAAACTATTTGCAAGCTAAATGTATGAAAGAGCGGGTCCAACCAATTTATTCAGAAAACTAAGCAAACCAAGCAAACTAAAAAACAAAACAAAAACGAAAAATAAGACGCTCCAAGAAAAACACAATTGTGCATGAAACAATAAAAATGAAGCGTTTGGAAGAAACCTAGGATTTTTATTGATGAAGAGGGGGATGCCTTGGGCATCCCCAAGATTTGACGCTTGTACTTCTTGGATGTTTCTTGGGGTGACACGTGTGGCATCCCCAAGCTTGAGCTTTAGTCCATCCTTCATCTCATTACTCATTCCTTCCATACACCTGAAATTTTTCCTTCATACAAAACTTCACACAATCTCACTAGCAACATTAGTGCACTTAAGATAAATAAGTTTCAAGGTTCAGTTCTAACACCAAACAAAATTCCATTAAAACACTATCTACTGTAGCACTTCCCTCAAAAAGATCAATTCCCCAAAATAACTTAAAAAGGAACCAACAAGAAGCAAATGCAAATAAAGGCAGAAATCTGTCAAAACAGACTAGCAGGTAAAGACGAATTTTTTCGAAGAACTTCTGTTTCTCAAATCAAAAAGTGTTGAACTAACGAAAGTTAGATAACAACCTGGGGCAGAAGCACAAAAATTCACGCCTCAAAAGGAGGTACAGAGATTCTACACGAAATTTTACAGTAAAGCACAGAAATCTGTTTCGGGACAGCAACTTTCCCAATCATTACTTCTCTCTCATTACAGGTTACTCTTGGTAAAAAAAGCAAATAAAATGGATAAGGAGCGGTTATTCCAGAAGTAATAACTTCCAAGACTCATCTAAAACTTTGGGGTTATCTTCCAATAAGTACTTTTCTTTAATGCCTTTAAGTTAGGCTTGATAGTTTGAGAAGATGCTCACATAGGAAATATGAATTGAAGTAAAAGAGAGCATCAAGAAGCAAATTCAAAACACATTTAAGTCTAACCCACTTCCTATGCATAGGAATCTTGTAAAGAAACAAGTCATGAAAGCACAAAGCAACAAGCATAGGAAGGCAAAACAAGTGCAACTTCAAAATTTTCAACATAAAGAGGGGAAACTTAATATTATTGAGATGCATAGAACCATGTTTCCCTCTCTCATAATAACTTTCAGTAGCATCATGAATAAAAGTAACAATATAACTATCACAAGGAACATTCTTATCATGATCCACATGCATAAAAGAATTAATACTCCCCACATAAACATAGTCATTCTTATTGATTGTAGTGGGAGCAAATTCAACAAAATAGCTATCATTATTATTCTCATCACCATAATCATCAAATATAGGAGGCATATTGTAATCATAATTAATTTTCTCCTCGATAGTAGGTGGACTGAAAATATCATATTCATCATTATAATCAACATATATTGGAGGTTTTGTATCATCATAAGGAATAGAATAGCTATCTTCCAAAGCTAGGGAACTAAAAAGATCATATTCATAAACATTACCTTCCCCAAGCTTAGACTTTTTCATAGCATTAGCAATAATGGTGTCCAAAGAATTCAAACTAACAAAATTGCTATTAGCATGCAAATAAAGTTCCATAGGTTTTTTAATTTTCTCTTCAAACACTTCATGTCCTAACTCAAGATAAATACTATAAAGCTCTCTAATTTGTTTGTTGTTTTCCATTAAGCCTAACTAGTGAAAACAAGAAACAAAAAGACAAAATTGCAGAATGTAAAGGAAATAACTTCGAGCAATCACACCGGAGGATGTGAGTACCTTTTACCTTACCTCCCCGGCAACGACGCCAGAAAATAGGCGTTTGTCATGGGAGGTTCTTCTTCTTTAATCCTCTGGTGTGAATAACTTTTACCTTACCTCCCCGACAACGGCGCCAGAAAAGATCTGGTGCGTAGTTGACGTGGGAGCTTCTTCTTCCCCGGCAACGGCGCCAGAAAATAGCTTGATGTCTACGCACTTCTATTCTTGTAGACAGTTGTTGGGCCTCCAAGTGCTGAGGTTTGTAGAACAGCAGCAAGTTTTCCCTCAAGTTGATCACCCAAGGTTTATCGAACTTAGGGAGAAAGTGGTCAAAGTGATCAAGATACAGGAAGTCTCTTGTGTCCCCAACACACCCAATACACTTGTCAGGTGTATAGGTGCACTAGTTCGGTGAACAGATAGTGAAATACAAGTGGTATGGATGATTATAAGTGGTAACGGTGATAGAAGATAACTTGATGGCATGGAAGAGACTAAAAGCAAACTGAAATAAAGATGGAAGCAAGCAAACATGTAACAGATCTAGTAGCAAACGGTGTTTCAATGCTAAGAAACAAGGCCTAGGGATCATACTTTCACTAGTGAACACTCTCATATAAATATATTATCTTCATGATACTACGCTGAACTACTCTCCGGTTGGACACTCTAATCGATGGTAGGGCTATAACAGCACACCTCAAAGTAAGTCTTTCCCATCTAGAAAACCCCACACTGTCACCTTGAGTCCTAGATGAGTCCAACAAACACCACAATTTCATAAAGACATCCAACTCCACATATAACTCATAACAAGTATTTGTAATCTCTAGCCTAATTGCCACCATGGTGAGCACGCTGTCACTTTCACACACATGGGGAGAGCAGAGATTCATTAAAGCACTTGAGTAGCAAGGTAGATCGACTAGATTACAAAGCTCATGATCACAATATGATCATGCATAGAGAGAGAGATGAACACATAGCTACCGGTAGAACCCTTAGCCCTGAGAGAGAACTACTCCCTCCTCATCATGCGAATCAGCAATGGTGATGGAGATGGCGGTGGAGATGAGATGGCTCCGGGGGCACTTCCCCGTCGCGGCAGGGTGCCGAAACAGAGACTTTCTGTCCCCCAAATCTCCCCTTCGGTGGTGGCGGTGTTGTGGAACTTTTCGTGGCTTTCTGATTGACGACTTAGGGTTTTGGCTTCGGGAGGCTTCTTATAGGCCAGAGGGCAAGGTCGGTGGGCGACCAGGGGGCCCATACCATGCCCTGGCGCGGCCTAGGTGGACCCGCGCCTAGGGGTGGTGTGGCCACCCTATGGCCCCTCTCCGACTCTCCTTCTGGCTCCGTGAGTCTTTCGGGAAAATAGTAACTTTGGCTTTTGTCCCGTCCAATTCCGAGAATATTCATTTTCTGACTTCCTGGAACCAAAAACAGCAGAAAACAGGCAACTGGCACTATGGCGTCTTGTTAATACGTTAGTCCAAGAAATCATATGAAAAGTACTCCAAAGTGTGGACAAAACATAAGAAAGTAGATAAAACCAAGCATGGAACATCAAAAATTATAGATACATTTGCAATGTATCACCTACATCCTCGAGAATGTTTTAGCCCTATTTAGTTCAACCATGCTTTCATACAATCGTGTTACTTGTTTCCTTTTTACTTATTTTAATTACTTTTCTGCAAACAACCATAAACCATTCAAACATCCTTCACTTGAGATCAAAGACAACTTACAAGTATTATTTGGTAGATAGTAACGAGGGGCATAAAGACCTTTACCAATAGCTCTCTTTGGGTTCGATATCTTTACTTCGAAACTAGCTACAATTCATCTGTGCACTTGCAGTCATCAAGCTATTTTCTGGCACCGTTGCCGGGGAGCTAAGCACTTTTGGTCTTTGTTCCTAGTTATTTATTTTTACTCATTGTTTTACTAAGTTTTTTTATTAAGCTTCACGTAATACATTATGGGAGAGTACCAGCATATAATTCAGCTTGAGGTTGTAAGGAATTTTTGTCCGCCCATGGATTCTTATTTAAAATCCAATAACCCAAGAGGGTATGATATTAACCCCATCCTTTTGGATCTATTGCATGCAAAAAAATTGCAGGAGATGGTACGGAAGACCCGTATGAGCATGTAAGGTTCTTTGAAGATATTTGTGGTACTTTTCACTTAAATTTACAAACTGAGGATGAGGTTAAGTTTGCTCTAATTCCTCAAACTCTTATTGATGAGGCCCATTCTAGGTATATCCAAAGTTCTCCAAAAATTACTAACTCCTAGGAGAGGCTGGCCTCTCTATTCTTAGTTGATTTATTTCCCAGGATAAAAACTCTTGGTGCAAGGCGCATGATTATGAATTTTAAAGGAAAACCTAAAGAAAGCTTACATGAAGGATATACAAGATTTCAGGGTTTGCTTGATCGTTGTCCCCATCATAATTTCCCACCTTGGCTAGTAATACACACCTTTTATGCAGGTTTGAATGATAATAATAGAAATGAACTTGATTCCCTTACCAATGGCCGTTCACCGAATTAATTATTGGGAGGGCATGGAATTTTCTAGATATGGTGAATATGATAGAGAAAGCCTATTGTGAGGCAGAGTTTAATAAGGAGAACCCTATAGAGTATAATTGTTTAAAGAGGTTTCTAGCTTCTGGAAAGGTAGAAAAATTGCTTGGGAATTTTAATCTTGACCATCACATGGTTATTCAAATTGTTAGATCCTATGTTGACTACCTGCAGATTCCAAAAGATTGGGAACACTATACACCACCTATGGAAGAAAAACCCTCTAAAACTTGCTGCAATGATAAATATTCAAAAATGCAAAAGAAAATGGTAGCCGAAGAGGAAACTATTCTAACTAAGGTAATGGATAGTAGGGGTGAAGGGAATAAAAGAATAGGAAGGTTAACTAGGGACTTAGAAGCCATTAAAGAAAATATTGGGATATTAAAAGAACTTTTGGAACCTGAATTGTTAAAGGAAGAGGTTATAATGGTAAGCAAAGAATCCTCCAAAATGATAGGAGGAAATTTTGATGGTAAGAATAAAAGTTAACAAAAAATTCCTTCTTGTTTAGGAGGGATTACTTATGTAGGGTTATGTGACTTAAGTTCTTCTATAAACATAATGCCATATACTATTTATGAAGGATTGTGCGATCATCTTGATGAATCTTACCTTGAGCCATCAGAAGCAACCTTTATGTTTTCTAATCGAACTTTGCATCCTACTCGCGAAATACTTCGCAATGTTTGAATTTCTATTGGGGATTTTGTGTATCCAGTTGATTTTCATATTATCAAAATACCCTTGAACTCCAGTTGCCCAGTTATTTTTGGTAATCATTTTTACAACTCTATGAACATTAATATTGACAACAAAAAGCAGGCTTTATCTTTGTAGCTTGGTGAAGAATCTATAGAAATAAACTACAGCCAATTCACGAGACTACCTTATGAGAAGAAAGTTGAGATTAAGGAGGAGAAGACTATTGAATAATTGGTAGAATGTACTTTTGCACACCGTAATTTGAATTGGAGAGAAGTTTGACAAGTGATGATTCTCTTGCCAATGACTCTGCAAAAGAAGATTTGGATAAAATCCTCAACACCACACCGGAGTCCGAGCAGGGTCTCAAGGATGAATATGAAGAGGTTGAAAGAAAAGGTGACGAGGATCAGCCGCCTATTGTTCTAAAACCTCTCTCTCTAGGACTCAGGTATGAATATTTAGATAAAAAAGGTAAATGTCCAGTAATTTTTGATAATAAGCTCTTTGCAGATGAAAGCACGAAATTGTTAGAAGTACTTGTCAAACAATGAGAAACCTTTGTATACACTCTTAAAGACAGAAAAGGTATAGACCCGACTATAGTAACTCACAAGATACCTATGGTTGAAGATGTTAAACCATTTGTTGATAACCAAAAAAGGTTAAATCCCAAAATGAAAGAGGTTGTGAGAAAGGAAGTAATTCGTATGTTGGACAATGGTATTACCTACCCAATTTCAGATAGTAAATGGGTGATTCCAACTCATTGCATACCTATGGAAGGATGCATAACAATAATTAATAATGATAAGGATGAACTAATCCCATTTAGAACAATAGCATGATATAGAATGTGTATTGACTTTAGGAAGTTGAATAAAGAAACCATAAAAATGCAGAAGTAACTTCCCCTCATTAATGATATTATGGATAGGATGTCCACTAATTCTTACTTTTGTTTTCTTGACAAATATTCTGGCTATTCTCAAATAGCTATCCAATCTGAAGACCAAGAAAAAACTACTTTCACATGCCCCTATGGAACCTATGCTTATCGATTAATGCCTTTTGGATTGTGTAACGCAGCTGCTACTTTTCAAGAGTGTGTTTTAAGATCTTTGAAAGTTTTGTAGAAAGTTCCATGGAAGTTCTTATGGATAACTTTGATGTCTATGGAACTACTTTTGATTAGTATTTAGATAACCTTAATAGAGTTTAGCAGCGGTGTAAACAACCAAGATGGTTTTAAATTTGGAGCATTGCCGCTTCAAGGTAAGAGAAGGTATAGTTTTTGGGCATAAGGTTTCTGAAAAGAATATTAAGATTGATAGTTTGAATTTGGTTACTTTAGAAACATTACAAATCTCGCAAGATATAAAAGGAGTAAAGAATTTCCTTGGGCATGCCGGTTTCTACAGATGCTTTATCAAAGATTTTGCTAAAATAGTCGCTCCTTTAACTCGTCTCCTAGGTAAAGATACTCTTTTTACTTTTGATAGAGATTGCCATGATTCTTTTGAACAGTTAAAAAAGCTCTAATTTTTGCACATGTTATTCAAGCACCCCAATTGGGATGAAACATTCAAAATTATGTGTGATGCTAGTGATTATGCTATTGGGGTTGTTTTAGGACAAGGATATGGTCCTAACCATAACGTTATTCAATATGCTAGTCGAATCTTTAATGACGATCAAAGGAACTATGCAACAACTAAGAAAGAATTCCTTGCTGTTGTTTTTGCTTGTGATAAGTTTAGACACTATATCATCAACTCAAAAGTAATAGTTCATACTGATCATCAAGATCTAAGACATGTTCTTGCTAAGAAGGATGCTAAACCCCGTCTAATCAAATGGGTCTTGTTACTTCAGGAGTATGACTTACAAATAGTAGACAGGAGGGGAAAGGATAACCCTGTGGCCGACCATTTGTCACGAATGGAAGGAATCATGGAGTAACCCATCCCTATTAACGAGTCTATGCCGGGTGAATATCTTGTACTTGTAGAATCTCGTGATCCTTGGTTTGAATATTATGCTAATTTCCTAGTAGGCATGTTTTTACCAAAAGGAATGGATTACAATCAAAGAACGAAATTTTTCAATGATTTAAAACATTACTTTTGGGATGATCCTTACCTATATAAACATGGCATAGACAGGATAATCCAAAAATGCGCGCCTGAGCATGAGGTAAAAGACATCCTTAAAACTTGTCACGATAGTCCCTACGGTGGGCACCAAGCTGGTAATCGCACTACAGCCAAAGTCTTACAGTCAGGTTTCTACTGGCCTACACTAGTCAAAGATTCTCAGGAGTATGTTAAAAATTGTGATGACTGTCAACGTATGAGTATTATAGGAAAAGACAAGAAATTAATATGAATATAACTTAGTAATAGAGCCATTCGATATTTGGGGAATGGATTTTATGGGACAATTTGTTCCCTTTAACGATTATACTCATATTCTTGTTGTTGTTGATTATGTTACTAAATGGGTTGAAGCTATACCCATAGCTCATGCAGATGCATCCACTTCCATCAAGATGGTCAAGGACATCTTCTTCCCCGGGTTTGGAGTACCTCGATTTTTGATTACTAACGGTGGAACTCATTTTATGAAAGGGACTTTTGACAAGATACTTCAAAACTATGGAGTAGACCACTGGGTAGCCTCGCCTTACCATCCTCAAACCAGTGGACAAGTGGAATTATCTAACAGAGAAACAAAGGTCATACTCTAGAAAATGGTGAACAGATCAAGAAAAGACTAGGCTTTAAAGCTTAATGATGCATTGTGGGAATATCGCACAACATTCAAGAACCCCATGGGAATGACGTCATACAAAATGGTTTAGGGTAAAAATTGTAACCTTCCACTAGAACTCGAGCATAAGGCTCGGTGGGCTATCAAAACTGTGAATTTTGACTTTAAAACTGTAGGTGAAAAATGACTTTTAGACATTCATGCTTTAGATGGACTAAGGAATGAGGCTTATGAACACACTAGAATATTTAAAGAAAAGTTAAAAAATGGCATGATAGAAAGTTAAAAGGCAAGGATTTAAAACTAGAGATAAAGTTTTGCTTTACAACTCTAGGCTTAAGATTTTTCCAGGAAAGTTGAAATCTAGGTGGGAAGGACCATACGATGTTGAAAAGGCGTATCCAACGGGAGCGGTAAGACTGACAAATACTACACCCTCTTCTTCATCTAGATTGTTAATGGGCCATGATTGAAGCATTATAGAGTTGGCATAGTAAACACTTTGGAATTGATCTCTTTAATCATCGCTGAAGAATACAACAAGAGGAAGCTAGGTAACAAAGTGTCAATTACTTAAGTTCTACTACCTTGGAAACCTTTTTGGGTGATTCTATCTGTTGCTTTGAAATCGTCTAGTTTTTCTAGTCAATATGAATGGTTTTTCGACCTGGTATGGGAGGACCATACGGTAGGACAAGCCCGTACCACTGGTCGTTAACCACTTGGAGTACCAACGCCGATTCTTTTCGATCTGGTACGACCGGACAATATGGGTCAACGTGCCTGTATCGATGGTTGTCACCAATATTGTTTTCCCCATGTTAAATTTTGTCAAAAAAAGAGAAGGCGGTACCATATGGGAGCGCAGTACAGGCGGAGCCTGCCCATAGCTCGCGACCAACTCTGGCCCCCTTGAATTTCTGATTTTACTTTCCAATTTGCACTTTTTCTTATTTCTTGCTCTTTTCCGTCCTATTTCAGATCTAGAACTCCTTTCTGTCCTTTACAATGAAACATCAGATCTCACTTGATTACTCAAGGTTTGTGCAGCCTTTTTCATATTAAGCAGATCTGAGCCAAGAAGGAGCACGTCGCTGAAGGACGAGCCAAGAAGGAGGGATCCAGAGGAGATACTTCGTCTTCCTCTAATCACGGCCCGCACGTGTGGTTCTACTCCCCAATTGGGAAGATATGTTCCCGCAGAAATTGGAGATGCTTAGGCACGTGGAACAAAGAAGAATCTCCACTCAACCTCTACAGGTATAACCTTCATGGATATTCTCTTAAATCACCTCCAGAAACCTCTTCCAAGAAAAGGGGAGACCGAGATGAGATTCGAGAAAAGATCAAGAACCTCGAAAAGATTTCTAAGGCTTGTGTCGAGACCATTGGGGAAGGAGTTGACTCTTACTGGATGATGGGAAAAGATCTCAAAAAGAAGGTTGATGACATCGATGGTGGAGTACAACTCCTAACCAAGATCATTATGGAGATGACAGATTATAGAAGGACTTTAAACAAATTAATCAAAGAATTACGTGTCGGCATCATAGAGATGTCTGCTCGATTTGCGTGTATTTCTTAAGCCTGCAACCTCAAGGCGGATGAAGAAGAGGAAGATGATGACTTATTTACTCCCAAAATGGAGTAAGTAATCACAACGAATTATTTGATCCACCCGGCTTGATGATGTCTACGCACTTCTATTCTTGTAGACAGTTGTTGGGCCTCCAAGTGTAGAGGTTTGTAGAATAGCAACAAGTTTTCCCTTAAGTGGATCACCCAAGGTTTATCGAACTCAGGGAGGAAGTGGTCAAAGGTATTCCCTATCAAGCAACCCTGCAATCAAGATACAAGAAGAATCTTGTGTCCCCAACACACCCAATACACTTGTCAGGTGTATAGGTGCATTAGTTCGGCGAAGAGATAGTAAAATACAAGTGGTATGGATATAAGACAATGGTGTTAGAAAATAACTTAACGGAGTGGAAGAGACTAAAGGCAAACTGAAATAAAGATGGAAACAAGCAAACATGTAACAGATCTAATTGCAAACATTGTTTCAATGTTTAGAAAAAATGCCTAGGGATCATACTTTCGCTAGTGAACACTCTCATATAAATATCTTCTCTTTATGATACTACTCTTAACTACTCTCCGGTTGGACACTCTAATCCATGGTAGGGCTATAACAGCACACCTCAAAGTAAGCCTTTACCATCTAGATAACCCCACACTATCACCTTGAGCACTAGATGGTTCCAACAAACACCACAATTTCATAAAGACATCCAACTCCAAATATAACTCATAACAAGTATTTGTAATCTCTAGCCTAAGTGCCACCATGGTGTGCACACTGTCAACTTCACACACATGGGGAGAGCAGATATCTATTAAAGCACTTGAGTAGCAAGGTGGATCTACTTGATTACAAAGCTCATGATCACAATATGATCATGCATAGCGAGAGAGATGAACACATAGCTACCGGTAGAACCCTTAGCCTTGAGGAAGAACTACTCCCTCATCATCATGGAAATCAGCAACGGCGATGGAGATGGTGGTGGAGATTGATGGAGATGGCTCCAGGGGCACATCCCCGTACCGGAGGGTGCCGGAACAGAGACTTTCTATCCCTGAATCTCCCCTTCGGTGGCGGCGGCGCTGCGGAACTATTCTTGGCTAGAGGCTTGACTCTTTAGGGTTTTTGCATCGAGAGGCATCTTATAGGCGAAGAGGCAAGGTCGGTGGGAGGAAGAAACCCTTTGGACATGTTTTGGAAGCGTACCCAGAATGCCCCATGACAGATTGACATCGGCTCGTAACCTACACGGTCAAGGGGGATTAAAGAGGGACTCCCTAAGCTAGTTATGATATACATGGGGAAACCCTTAATTCTGGTGGTGTGTATGGGTGATTTCTCTCATACATCGCAGTGGTTATTTAGAGGTGACCTCACACTTGGCTCAACAAAGTGGCTTCCTACGAGCCTTATTGTGAACATCTTATTATGGGGCTCTCTCCAACATAAGAAGTATGTTATCTTGATTACATATAACAATAATACTATGCTAGTGGTGTATCCTACTGATGTCTACGCACTTCTATTCTTGTAGACAGTTGTTGGGCCTCCAAGTGCAGAGGTTTGTAGAACAGCAGCAAGTTTTCCCTTAAGTGGATCATCCAAGGTTTATCGAACTCAGGGAGGAAGTGGTCAAAGGTATCCCCTCTCAAGCAACCCTGCAATCAAGATACAAGAAGTCTCTTGTGTCCCCAACACACCCAATACACTTGTCAGGTGTATAGGTGCACTAGTTCAGCGAAGAGATAGTGAAATACAAGTGGTATGGATGATTATAAGTGGTAACAGTGATAGAAGATAACTTGATGGCATGGAAGAGACTAAAAGCAAACTGAAATAAAGATGGAAGCAAGCAAACATGTAACAGATCTAGTAGCAAACGGTGTTTCAATGCTAAGAAACAAGCCCTAGGAATCATACTTTCACTAGTGAACACTCTCATATAAATATATTATCTTCATGATACTACGCTGAACTACTCTCCGGTTGGACACTCTAATCGATGGTAGGGCTATAACAGCACACCTCAAAGTAAGTCTTTCCCATCTAGTAAACCCCACACTGTCACCTTGAGTACTAGATGAGTCCAACAAACACCACAATTTCATAAAGACATCCAACTCCAAATATAACTCATAACAAGTATTTGTAATCTCTAGCCTAAGTGCCACCATGGTGAGCACGCTGTCACTTTCACACACATGGGGAGAGTAGAGATTCATTAAAGCACTTGAGTAGCAAGGTAGATCTACTAGATTACAAAGCTCATGATCACAATATGATCATGCATAGAGAGAGATGAACACATCGCTACCAGTAGAACCCTTAGCCTCGAGAGAGAACTACTCCCTCCTCATCATGGGAATCAGCAAAGGTGATGGAGATGGCGGTGGAGATAGATGGAGATGGCTCCGAGGGCACTTCCCCGTCCCGGCAGGGTGCCGTAACAGAGACTTTCTGTCCCCTGAATCTCCCCTTCGGTGGTGGTGGCGCTGCGGAACTTTTCATGGCTTTCTGATTGACGACTTAGGGTTTGGCTTCTGGAGGCTTCTTATAGGCTAGAGGGCAAGGTCGGTGGGCAGCCAGGGGGGCCACACCATGCCCTGGCGCGACCTAGGTGGACCCGCGCGTAGGGGTGGTGTGGCCACCCTATGGCCCCTCGCCGACTCTCCTTCTGGCTCCGTGAGTCTTTCGAGAAAATAGTAACTTTGGCTTTTGTCCCGTCCAATTCCGAGAATATTCATTTTCTGACTTCCTGGAACCGAAAACAGCAGAAAATAGGCAACTGGCACTGTGGCATCTTGTTAATAGGTTAGTCCGAGAAATCATATGAAAAGTACTCCAAAGTGTGGACAAAACATAAGAAAGTAGATAAAACCAAGCATGGAACATCAAAAATTATAGATACATTTGCAACGTATCAACATCCCCATGCTTAACTCCTGCTCGTCCTAGAGTAGGTAAGTGATAAAAAGAAAGAATAATTTCTGAGGTGACATGCACCATCATAAACTTGATCAAAGTATTTGTAAAACATTCAAAGCTAGGATCATAGTACTTCAATCATAACATGAAAGATAAAAATCTAGCAATAAGACAAAGCAACTATGTTGCAACGTGAAAAGGCACAAACAAAAGATTAATGAATAAAAATAATTTGCAAGACATTTGTTTGTTTTACATAAATAAAACATAGCATAGTAGCATTTAGCTTGTCCCTCATAGAGTAGAAAATATAAATGCAGAGGACACCTTCAAACTTCATAAGAGTGACTAGATACAAGTAGTTTAAAAACAAGCAATATCAAGTTATGCATAAATCAACAAGTCTTGGGACAATGCACATAGAACTAAGAATGGCCACTATCCTCTCAAAGTAGGTCCATAAAGATAGAAGGTGGAGACTCAATATAAAAGTGGAAGAAAGGCCTTCATAGAAGGAAGTAGAGATTCAAGTTTCATAAAGAGCTTCCAAAAAAATTGGTACTTACTAGATTTCAGCTCTCATTGCCCCTATCATAAGCATCTTGAAGTGATTAAGGTGAAAGTGAACAAACTATGGAGTATATGCTTGACAAAGTATAAGTTGGAAATCTCATGTCCCTTGAATACGAGGGTTGCTCCTCTTGCTACTCAAGTTTAGTTACCGGTGAGTTCTTGTCATAGTAAGTACATGTGTATCATAGAGAACCGCCAACGGGGTACCCCTTGCCTGATGATACGGAAGAATCCCCATATCAAAATGACAAGGAAAGCAGACAACGAGCATCTCAGCAATCTTCTTATTTACCATTGGAAATGGTGATTTTTTCTCTCTTTCCTATTTTCTCATATCTCTTTTTTTCTTTTTCTCTTTTTTCTCTGGCTCTTTTTTTATAAGAAGAATGCTTCATAGACAGCTCATTATGGTTACGCTGCAGGTTTCCACCATGACAGCATGGATTAGACCAGTGGCCCAGGCGTTTCTCTAACACATATACATAACTCCATGGACTTACAAGCTCCCCTTTCATTTCACACCGATGACATCCATAGACAAAAGAGCATCATATCAACTAGGTACAAAGTACAAGTGCAATGTTTAAAGCATTCCCCATGACAGCATGGTTCTGCTAATCCCCAACAAATAAGTGCAAGCATATACAACATAGACGACACAATGGTTCAAGTTTATTATGGGCAAGAAAAGTAGTGTGCTATCAAGTTCGTGAGAGATTTTATCACCAATTTTCACATAACAAGTTTAATTTGGAAGGTAGATAAAAACATGAATATAGTTGGAATAGCAATTGCTAATAGGTAGGTATGGGGGACTCTTTGTAATAACTAGGTTTAAGGAGTTGGATGCATGAGTGGAACTCATACTTGGTTACGAAGGCTAGCAAAAGACTGGGAGCGACCAACTAAGAGAGCAATAATGGCCATAATCATGCAGAGTGACAAAACATCATTGATTAAAACATAAAGTGATATTACAAGTTGAAAACTAAAGGATCATCAAGGCTATGGTGACTTGGGATAGTCATAACATGGTGTGAGCATGTTCCAAGTCAACCCAAATAAAGCATCAAAGGAGATTACCACAATATTATGCTTTAATATGCTAAAACAACGCATGATTCTTCCAAGGCACATTAAGCAATCTCAATTGTTTATGACATGTCATGCTACAGCAAATAATACTAAGCATAAAGCCAAAACAATATCAAGCATGGCATGACAAAGCATAGGCCACAGTCAAAAGAAACTCTCTTTACCACTTAAGCATGAACTTTCCTACTCTTTTCCAATCCAAACCAAACAATTTAAAAACCAATGTATGAAAGAGGGGGTCCAACCAATTTATTCAGAAAACTAAGAAAACCAAGCAAACAAAAACCAAAACGAAAACGAAAAAGAAGACGCTCCAAGAACAACACAACTCTGTATGAAACAATAAAAATGAAGTGTTTGGAAGAAACCTGGGATTTTTATTGATGACATACCTTGGGCATCTCTAAGCTTTGACGCTTGTACTTCTTGGATATTTATTGGGTGACACGCGTGGCATCCCCAAGCTTGAGCTTTAGTCCATTCTTCATCTCATTACTCACTCCTTCCATACACCTGAAATTTTTCCTTCATACAAACCTTCACATAATCTTTATTAGCAACATTAGTGCACTCAAGATAATGAGTCTTTAGGTTCAGTTTCAAAACCAATAAAACTTTCATTAAAATACAAGCTTCTGTAGCACTTCCCTCAAAAATCTCAATTCCCCAAAAGAACTCAAAAAGAAACCAACAATAAGCAAATGCAAAAACTGGCAAAAATCTGTCAAAACAGACCAGTAGGTAAAGACGAATTTTTTCAAAGACCTTCTGTTGCTCAAATCAAAAAGTGATGAACTAACAAAAGTTAGAAAACAACCTGGGGCAGAAGCAAAAAAAATCACGCCTCCAAACCACGTACAGAGATTTTACACAAATTTTTATGATGAAGAACAAAAATTTGTTTCGGAACAGCAAGTTTACCAATCATTACTTCTCTCTCATTAGAGGTTACTCTTGGCACAAAAATAAAATAAAAAGGATAAGGAGCGGTTATTACAGAGGTAATAACTTCCAAGACTCATCTAAAACTTTTGCCTTATCTCCTATTAAGTACTTTTCTTTAACGCCTTTAAGTTAGGCATGATAGTTTGAGAAGATGCTCACATAAGAAATATGAATTGAAGTAAAAGAGATCATCAAGAAGCAAATTCAAAGCACATTTAAGTCTAACCCACTTTCTATGCATAGGAATCTTGTAAAGAAACAAGTCATGAAAGCATAAAGCTACAAGCATAGTAAAGCAAAACAAGTGCAACTTCAAGACTTTCAACATAAAGAGGGGAAACTTAATATTATTAAGATGCATAAAACCATGTTTCCCTCTCTCATAATAACTTTCAGTAGCATCATGAATACAATTAACAATATAACTATCACATTAAACACTTTTATCATGTGCCACATGCTTAAAAGAATTAATACTCTCCACGTAAGCATAGTCATTCTTATTAATTGTAGTGGGAGCAAATTCAACAAAATAGCTATCATTATAATTCTCATCACCATAATCATCAAATATAGGAGGCATATTGTAATCATAATTAATTTTCTCCTCAATAGTAGCTGGACTGAAAATATCATATTCATCATTGTAATCATCAAATATTGGAGGTTTGGTATCATCATAAGCAATAGATTAGCTATCTTCGAACGCTGGGGAACTAAAAAGATCATTTTCATAAAAACTAGCTTCCCCAAGCTTAGACTTTTCCATAGCATTAACAATAATGGTGTCCAAAGAATTCATACTAACAACATTTCTATAATCATGCAAATAAAGTTCCATAGGTTTTTTAATTTTCTCTTCAAACACTTCATATCCTAACTCAAGATAAATACTATAAAGCTCTCTAATTTTGTTGCTTTCCATTAAGCGTAACTAGTGAAAACAAGAAACAAAAAGACAAAATTGCAGAATCGAAAGGAAATAACTTCGAGCACTCACATCGGAGGATGTGAGTACCTTTTACCTTATGTCCCCGGCAACAGCGCCAGAAAATACTTGCTGGCGCGTGGTTGACGTGGGAGCTTCTTCTTCTTCAGTCGTCGGCAACAGCGCTAGAAAAATAGCTTGATGTCTACACACTTCTATTCTTGTAGACAGTTGTTGGGCCTCCAAGTGCAGAGGTTTGTAGAACATCAGCAAGTTTTCCCTTAAGTGGATCACCCAAGGTTTATCGAACTCAGGGAGGAAGTGGTCAAAGGTATTCCCTCTCAAGCAACCCTGCAATCAAGATACAAAAAGTCTCTTGTGTCCCAACACACCCAATAGACTTGTGAGGTGTATAGATGCACTAGTTCGGCGAAGAGATAGTAAAATACAAGTGGTATAGATATAAGACAATGGTGCTAGAAAATAACTTGATGGCGTGGAAGAGACTAAAGGCAAACTGAAATAAAGATGGAAACAAGTAAACATGTAACAGATCTAATTGCAAATGGTGTTTCATACTTTCACTAGTGAACACTCTCATATAAATGTCTTCTCTTTATGATACTGCTCTTAACTACTCTCCGGTTGGACACTCTAATCCATGCTAGGGCTATAACAACACACCTCAAAGTAAGCCTTTACCATCTAGATAACCCCACACTATCACCTTGAGCACTTGATGGTTCCAACAAACAGCACAATTTCATAAAGACATCCAACTCCAAATATAACTCATAACAAGTATTTGTAATCTCTAGCCTAAGTGCCACCATGGTGTGCACACTGTCAACTTCACACACATGGGGAGAGCGGAGATCTATTAAAGCACTTGAGTAGCCAGGTAGATCTACTTGATTACAAAGCTTATGATCATAATATGATCATGCATAGAGAGAGAGATGAACACATAGCTATCGGTAGAACCCTTAGTCTTGAGGAAGAACTACTCCCTCATCATCATGGGAATCAGCAACGGCGATGGAGATGGTAGTGGAGATCGATGGAGATGGCTCCAGGGGCACTTCCCTGTCCCGGCAGGGTGCAGGAACAGAGACTTTTTGTCCCCCGAATCCCCCTTCGGTGGCGGTGGCGCTATGGAACTTTTTGTGGCTGGAGGCTTGACTCTTTAGGGTTTTTGCATCGGGTGGCATCTTATAGGCGAAGAGGCAAGGTCGGTGGGCGGCCAGGTGGCCCACACCACCTGGTGGCACAGCCAGGGCTAGCCCGCACCACCACATGGTGTGGCTGCCATGTGGCCCCTCTCTGTCTCGTCTTCTGGCTCCGTGAGTCTTCCGGTAAAATATCAACTTTGGCTTTTGTCCCATCAAATTCTGAGAATATTCATTTTCTGACTTTCCTAGAAACAAAAACAGCAGAAAACAGGCAACTAGCACTGTGGCATCTTGTTAATAGGTTAGTGAAAGAAAGTGTATAAAAATACTCCAAAGTGTGGGAAAAACATAAGAAAGTAGATAAAAACCAAACATGGAACATCAAAAATTATAGATACATTTGCAACGTATCACTGGACTCCAAGTTAGGGGGTATCAGTGAGAACCTTGTAATCTATCTTACAGTTTTAGCATGTTTACTTTTCTGCATGCATGGTTAGGTTTAAATTTACAAATTTGCATTAGTTGCAATAACTTCAAGTTCCCTTTGTTCAAGAGAAGAATTATATCTGTTGAGTTATGAGACTTTATGATAATTGAAGTTGTGTTTGATTCATGATTATTATATTAGATGATTGAACTAGGTTGAGTGTTATGATACTTGTACAACTATCATAATTTTAGGGACTTCCACACCTATAGAAGTATTGATTAAGTTATGAGAAGAAGAATTCTGGTAGCATATTATGATTAAGAGTTTTCAAAAGCCACTGAAGTAGTGAGCATGATCAAATAGCTTGCTGAAAATAAAAAGAGAAAAAGGGAGCAACGAAAAATATAGATATACAAGTATCAAAAGAGAAAAAGAAAGCAGCTATCAAAAGAATCAAACATATAAAAAAGAAGAAAAAAGAAAATGATCATCAATCTTCACTACTAAACTTAGTACTACATATCTCTAAACTCCATGATAATATGATATGTTGAATCACTAGTGGCTTCTTATAATTTCATTGATACTAGAAAAAGGCGTGGAAGCCTCTAAGTTATGTAATGTGTAAGGGTATGGTAATACCCCCGACATATCTCTACACCCGATGTTGTAACATCTTGTGTCTCATGAACATGATGATCTTGTCCATAAGCCACCATCTTGCTCGGGGATGAGCAAGAGCCTAGCTTGGGGGAGTTGATGCGTATAAAATTGAAGCATATTTACCTTTTGTTTTTGCATAAATAGAGGAGGGATTTTTGTATTTCACTGCGTCTTTGTGCGCTATTTCGTTCTTATTTCAACAGGATCCGAAATCTTGGAGTCATATATGAACATATCAATTAGAGTTGTCATATTGTGTAATTATATGATATTTCTAAGTGATAAAGGTCATTTTATGGATTTACCTTCGCACCAGGAAGAATAATAAACAAGAAGGAGGCACCAGTACCGATAACGACCACAAGTACGGGCGGATCCCGCCCATACCATCCGCCCGTAACAGGCGCCATCGTGACCACCTCGTCAAATAGTTTCCCCTAGCAAAGATGAGAGGGGGATCCGACATTCACAGCACCAGAAACCACAAAACACCATGTTCGAGAGGGATCTGAAGGAGGAACTTGGCTGGAGTAAAATCCTAGCTGCTTCACGGATCATTGGAGGACAACGCATCATCCCCTTCATCATCAACTAATGCATCTTCATCACCACCATCACTCCCATCTTTTCATCTATTAGATCTCTTTGGAATTCTAGATCTAATTATGGTTTGCATTAGATCTACCATCGTACTTTTATCCATCCATTTGATTATGATGATGTTGTTGATTGTTTCCATGAGTGAGTCATTCCTTTGTTCTTGAGGAGATGGAGAAACCCTAGCACCACTATGAACTTGTAATAAAGATGATTTATTATTGTGTCCATATGACTTGCTTGTCTATGATATAATTATGACTTGTGTTTTATTTCTCTCTTTAGATGATATGTGAAGTCGACCACATACCATTGGCCTTCGGGACTAAAGGGAGGAAGAAACCCTTTGGACGTATTTTGGAAGCTTACCTAGAATGGGGATTGTTGGTTTGCAGTACCAAAGTTCCCTGGCGACTGCATCCTGGTACCAGAGTTGTTATCAATCTCCCGAAGGGGCCGTAGTAGAATCGCCAATTGTCCAGAAGGGCCAAATGGGGGTGAATAAAAATCTAATGGCCAAATAGTCGTTTGAACTAGATGAAAAACGGTTGAACTCAAATACCGCTGTTAGGTCAACTCTTCTTGGACCACCCTGTCAGTATTCCCCATTATCTTTTGCGGTCGTGGACTAGTTTACCCCTGCATGGACCAGACCTATTTCTTTGCTCTGCTCTGCTCTTCTCCCCTGCTCCCCTCCCCATAACCTTTGCTCAGCTTCGGCTGCTCGTCTCAGATCAAAGCTCGCACTTGCTCTAATTTGCGTCCCCGCAATGTCCGGTAAACCTCCCACGCCTCTAATCGATGCTCGCAGCCGTCGTCGTCGCATTGTATGCCGTGTCGGAGCTTCGTGTCCCCGGACTAATATCTTGCCTCTGGCTAGTCCTTCTCGCATGGCGGAGCATGTTCTGTCGGGCGATCCTGGCCGCCGACCGGCCTCGGGCAGTTGCGTGCTGCCGTGCACCCCAGGAATGGTAGCCCTAGTACAGCAGTTCAACGACCATGCTCTCATGGCCACCGTGTTGGGCGTCCATCTCATCGTGCCGCCGATAGAGTTGCTATTGTCTTTCAGGTCTCGTTTTGGGATCATACATACGAAATGAGGTCAAGATTGAGGTATGCGCCCTGCCATTTGATTTTTTCGTCTGGTTTGAGCACAGCTCAGACACCGAGCGTGTTCTGCATTCTTCCCGTTCTTTAGTGTGTTGTGGGGAGAAAATGAGCTTCATGTGTTAGCATCGTGCCTGTGGGTGCGACGATCGCTTGGGGCATCTTCGTTTCTTCTCCAAACTCAGCTTTGACGGCCCCCCATTGGATGCTTGGGAGCCGGAGGCCCTCAAGCAGGTCGTCAGTAGCCTTGGCGGCAAGCTGGTGGAAATCGTGCCACCGAGCGACAAATGGGTCATCGAGGTAAAGGTGTGGCTGAAAGATCCTGACGGCGTTCCAAAGATGTGCGAGGTGCAGATTCCAAGGAGGGCAGGGTGACATCTTTGCTGGAAGTACCCGGTCATCATCCACCAGGAGGAGGTTCTGGAATCGGTACATGGCATTCAGGGCCCCGAAGAGGCGGCCAAAAAGCGTCCTTGTTGCCTATAATGTTGGCCTGGAAGGATCGATGGCACAGGACCACCACCGTTTCATGACGGTGCACACAGTTTCGGTGGGGGAACTGGGCTTGGAGAAGCTGGCGGTTCTGATTTCCCTCGAGTGAAGACAGAGCTCTAGTGAATATTCATGGTATGTGTGGCTAATGAATTTGTAGTATGGAGAGCGTAGCAGGAAGGTAGCATCGACTAAAAATGTGTAATAGTTTGAATCGATGTAGTATGTGTGGGTAATGAATTTGAAGTAGTATGTGTGTGTAATAGTTTGAATCGATGTAGTATGTGTGGGTAATGAATTTGATGTAGTATGTGTGTGTAATAGTTTGAATCGATGTAGTTGAACACCATGCTTTATAATTTCTGTGAATAACCAAGGACAACCTCATGAAAAGAGGGTGGACTGGCAATGAGCAATGTCAATTATGTGGATGCCATGAAAATCTAGTACATATCCTCTTCAAGTACAAGGTAGCTAGATTTGTAACATGTTGTACTGCAGGACCATTTTGCATACAGCACAAGACAAATGAAAAAAGGTTTACAGCAAAGACAGCAGATGCAAAATATGTACATAAACTGTCATCTGAACTTTATCTGTTTGGGATTAAAAAATGGCAGTTAACTGGATTTAACCACGAATAGTAATTGAAGGAAATAGATACTTGACAATATTTGTTTACACTAGTAGTACTTCCATACAAAAGGGTCTTATATCTGCACAAAAGTGGGCTAAACTTTTTACTTGTTTATAGAACAATGCGTCAGCATTTCATCTACAAAAGCCATTCTTCAGTCTGAACTTAACTATTCTACACTAAAGAAACTGCAGATCTCCACCAGAAAAGTTGGCTGGCCAATTGCCTTGAGAGGACGCAAGTTCTTTGATCATTTAACCCAAACTAATCTATTGCCTTCCTGCCAAACTTCAAGAAATCTGCATCGTTCATGCATGACCGCTTTGCGTGCGCCAGTCCTGGTTCAGTTGGACCATCCGCGCCGCCGCAACGATTTCTTCGAAACAGAAATTCGGCATCTTTTTTTAGGATCGTAGGTCAGTGTGAACCGGAACCTGAATTCCGGCGCTGAGCTAATCCCACCGCCGGCTCCAGCTGTCGAACAATCCAACCTGCTGAGTGTAGACGCTTGGTCGCCGCCGTGGTACGACCTCTGAAGGTGCGTTGGATGGAGCGTCTTTGCCGCAGACGGCGTGTTCCCAGCCTCCCCCACTTCGGTAAGGTAGCTCGCGCCGAAGCGTGGACGCGAGAGTTCCTAGACCTTGGCGCTTCCCGGTTCGAGGGTGTGTGCCCTCGGCGGCATGCTCTCATGAACGATTTGATACGTACCTTGTTCCCCCTGCCTAGAGCACGCCGTAGTGCCACCGCGCGATTTCTCCACAACGCTCTCTTGGCCCTGCTCGCCGCATCTGGCGCCGATGACGCCGGCGCCGCCGCCGTAGACGATTCGGCACATTCAGCGAAATTATCCGCCTAGTAGGGCAATGGGAGACCGGCCTTGAAGTAGAGCTTCATGGCATGCCTTAGAGGAGCTAAATACCCCAGTTTCGATGGCTGTCGTGGCGGTGGCGGCGACTGTTTAGGCGGGGCCATGTTACCCTAGGTGGTGCGGCATGGCAGAGTTGCACAAGGTGAACTGTGATTTGTCGGAGAAGGGGAGTGACAGACTGACAGTAGGTTTGGACTACGGGCATGCATGAAAATAATCATCTCCCATTTCTTGAGAGGGTAATAATTCGACACTTGTTGCATTAACCACTCAATCTTTATTTCCCTTCTCAGGCTAAGAGTGAGAACATATTAAAAATATCGGTTGTGGCTATCCACCTCATTGGGCAATGTACCAGGACAGGTAGGAGACCGGGTTCCATTTTATAAATTTTGACGACTTTGCCCTTATGTTTATACGATATTACTTCTATGACACTATGAACCGTCAAGTTGTAGCAACACCATCAGAAACAGGGGATGATGGCGTGGCATGTTTTCTTTTTTTAAAGGGCATCAGAAATAGGGGATGAAGATGTGGCATGTTTTCTGACTGGTGGACCCGCCTCCTCCACGTTGGAAGGCGCGCATCCTAGGTTTGAGGGCTAGTGCCGCCCACCATCACATTATTGTGCAATTTTCCATGTTCTATCGCAACCAGCTCCGCTCCGCTCCTCTACTCATGTCATCGCCACTCCGTTCAGTCGTGCACCGCTCTCGTCCTCCCCTTGGGCCGTTGTCCTCCCACCCTCCCCTCCATGCCATCCTATCACGTCCCCTCCCCACCCACCCTGTCCTGTCTCCTTGCCACCGTCCACCGCCCAGGCGCGTCTGGAAATGAAAACCAAAAGTCAGCCATTGGGTTAGGCGCCCAACGATGCTGGTTATCCGGATCCCGCTCGGAGATGGATCCTCTGAGGCTTGAGAACACGGAGATGGGTCCTACGCGGCTGGAGAGCACGGAATCTCCTTCAAGTCTGGAGAGCATAGAGGAGAACGAGACAGGGGAAGAGGAAGCGGGGTGCAGTGCTTTGGAGGTATGGAGCTCGGAGAAGGTGACGTACGTCCCCATTGAAGGGTAAGAACTGTGATTCCTTTTCTGCATACCCCAATTAGCGTTTCTAGTCCCGTGGTGATGGCAAGGATATGTGTTGGTAACCACAGGACATCTGTACAGCTTGTCCTTGAGCATGATGCTTTGTCAAGCGAGCATGAAGACACTAAAATGTGTGGCAGTGCGGATGATGATGAGAAAGCATATCCATACATGGCCGTTGACCCTGATAGGATGGAGAGTAGGGAATATTTGGTCGATTCGAACTTTGAGCCTGACTATGGTACTGATGAGGAAGAGGAATGTGAAGATGTGGAAATGGGATGTAGATACGACGACGAAGACAAGGACATGCCAATGATATACTTTTGACAGGCACGATCCTACAATTGATGAGGGGACTATCTTTGAGAATGTGGAGGACTATAGATATGTAGTAGAAACCTATGCAATTAGAGTTGGGTTCGAATTTATCATTGAAAAGAGCGATCAAAAGAGATTTATGGTGCATTGTAGGGAAAGTAATGTGTGTAAATGGAGATTACATGCATCTCCAATGCGGGGTGTGTTGGAAATATGCCCTAGAGGAAAATATTAATAAGGACTATTATCATATTTCATATAGCTTATGATTAAGTTTTATATCATGCTATAACTGTATTGAGTGGAAACATAAATACACGTGTGATATATGAATAACCAGGGGTTCCTAGTGAAACTCTAGTCACTGGTTCATTGGTCAACAAATGATCATGTTTCCTGATCATGTGGCATTTATGCCAGTTGGAAATGGAGTCATCTCATTCGGAGAATGAGATGATGAACCAATACTCAACCTAAACATCGTGACCCAATCATGTCACAAAGTTTGAGTTATGATGATTAGAAATGGATCCTCGTAGACTATTCCTTAGACCGTGAGGCCATATCAATCACTCTCTCCCGAGAGTGCTTAGATAGCATCAAGCGCCACTTGGTAATACATTGGTTATAAAGGTGTGTTCAGGTACTCGGAGGAAACCGTAGAGACAATATATGTCAAGAGCGGGATTTGTCTGTCCATATGACGGGAAGATACTCAAGGGCCCACTCGGAGAGGTTATATCCAATAGCTGCGCAGCGTGTGATTTGATCACAGGGATATCATTTGTCGGAACGAGTCAAGTAGCGTTGTTCGGTAACGAGATTGAACACGACATGGTGATGTCATTGATCAGATCTCACGCAATGCAAGTATCGAGAGATAAAGGGAATAAGACCCGACTGTCCCTGTTCAAACGACGAAAGATGTTCGTGGAACGCACAAGGGTCACATGGCCATCCAGGTCCCTCTGTCAATCATTGGTGCGGGAGTGTCCCGACCATGTCTAGAGTGTTCCCGAACCGTGGGGTATCACGCTTAAGGGCTTGATGATGCTTAGAGAGTGTTTATAGGATCGGGAGAATTGCCAAAGAATAGTAGAGAGAAAACCGGAAGGGTTTCGATAAGGCCGGAGGATGTCCGGAGTGGAGGTGGAAGTGTTCCATAGCCACGGAGGTTGAATAATATGTGAATGAATGTTAAATATTGATTTAATCATTTATTCATAATTATTTAATAAAGAGAAAATCAATTTAAATGGTCAAAGGCTTAATGGGCCAATTTCTGGAGGAAAGAGGGCCCATTAGGGAAAGGAGAGAGGGAGAAGGGGCAAGGGGGTTGGCCGGATGGGCCAAGCCCCCCGCGTGGGGACCACTAGGGCTGACCGGCGGCCTCCCCTCCCCCTCCTCTCCTTTAGTCCCACCCCGGGACTTTGAGGGAGGTAGTACCTCCCCTCCCCCTATATATAGTGGGGGTATTTGGCCAAATAAATACACCCAATAATCAATAAATGTCTTCTCACTTTTGGGAGAACCTCTAGTTGATATTCTCTCTCTCTCCCGTGACCGCGGTTGCAAGTCTGGACTGCACGTATGAGAGACATCTTCACCACGGAGCGCCGTCGCACTGCGGGATTCAGATCCAGGAGCTCTACTTCCACAACTGTTGCTGGATCGGGGAAGCAGGAGTCATCGTTAGGCACCGGACATGTGTAACTCCCCGCGAGGTGTCACACTTGAGGCACTCAAGTTGTTGGAGCTACAGGAGCGCAAGGACTTCATCACGATCTTGAGGTCAGATTCGGCTCATCTACATCAACCACGCTCTCTTGAGCGTTGACAATGCTTTTTGGTCTTCAAGGGTAAGTTCGCGAAAAACCCCTCCTATTACTGTATTACTAATAGATAGGTCCTGGCAGCATCAGGTGTTCAGGGGTGTAGGGTAAAATTTTATTGTTTTCATGCGTGGAACCCCTACAGTGGTATCAGAGCTAGATCTATGCGTAGTAATGCTAGTACGGGTAGAACACTCGAGATGTAGCGTCTGGGCGTTGATCTTTTAGTTGTTACCCTCCCACGCGTACTTGTGTATACCGCAGTAATGCTTGATGAAGCGGCCCCCAACCAACTTTACGCGTTCATTCGCGAGACTGGTCCACGCTTGACATACGGCTTGTACCGTATAAAGTGGCTTAGGGGGGTGATGTCTCTCTCGCATTAGTTGGTATGCCATTTGCAACGGAGGGCCCCTAAAGGGGTGTAGTAGAGACAACTACTTGATCAGCATTGTGCTGAAAGTTCATAGGTAAGAACGGTTCTTGTGCGAAATCCCATTCAGCCACGTAAACCATGCAAAGATAAAGTAGAGGCGTCTAACTTTGTTTTGCAGGGGGCGTTGCTTTGTGATATGGTTGTGGCAAACGTAAAGTGGTTACCTTTTGTTACGTAGTAGTAGATGGTCACGGAGGTGACGGACTACCACGCCGGAATGACTCCGGTACCCTGGTGTCTACGGCGTCGGAATCCGGTGACGACGGATGGAGATCATGACGTGAAGGACCATATCACATTGCATTTACATTCAATGTTATTTTTTGTATATCTTATTGTGTGCTAGTATTAGATACTCGACGGTAGCCTAATAAGATGATCCCTATTAAAATTACCAATGATTGTGTTCCCCCTTAGTGTGCACCACCAAGAAAGTTCTTCGGTATGAGGCAGGCCGTGATGATCGGGTGTCAGACATATCTACGTTCGCATACAGTGGGTGTAAGCCATGTTGAATAGCGAATACACTAAGGTTGAGTTGGCGAGCCTAGCATGTACAGACATGGCCTCGGAACACGGATGGTCGAAAGATCGAGCATGAGTCGCATGAATGATGTGACCGATGTTTAGCGTCCACCCTTGAACCCACATTGATGGCCGTGATGATTGGGGGAGATGTGGCTGATAGGGGTTGTATTATCACTAGGAACACTTCTGGGGATAGGTATTTCTGATTGGAGTTATTATTAACTCATTTAATTATAAACTTAGTCTAAATTTCTTTTTTCAATTATAAATGTAGAAAATGGTTCTACCCGAGATTACCTTCTGTATTGACAATTGGTTAAAAGGAGAAAAGCTCAAGTTAGATGGATCCAACTTTTCTGCATGGGTCATGCGCCTTTTTGATCTCCTTGGTGAGAACAAACTAGCTGACTACATGACCTGTGAGATGTACTTGGACCCACCCTATTCTAATGAGACCCAGGAGCAGCGGGATCTCCGTTGTCGGCGTCGTGTGATGACCACATTCATATCAGTGACGATGCGCCTCGGAATGGAAAATGGGATGTGGCCGATTGTGGGAAGTCTTAATCCCTGAATAGTTATGGCTCATCTAAGATCGCATTTCGTGGAACAAGTGTGCATGTGGGAGTATGAGCTGATGGGGGATTTCCTCTCCATAAAGATGGTGGAGGGCTCCTCACTAGACGATCACTTGTTGAGCATATACGATGCATACATGAGTCTGGCATACTACCTGGACAACTGGTTCTCAAGCTATTTTGCAATGGGAGTTGTGCTACGGTCGCTGCCACCAAGCTTCCAAGCACAAGTCAAGATTTGCATTATGAGAGGCGACGCGGAAACACTGGATTTCCATGAGTTCATATCACATTTCAGAGATGTGGTGATTGAACCCGATGTCACTGGGGTCATCAATGACAAAGGTATATATTTGATATACCATTTTATAAATGTTATAATCTTGCAAACACATTTGCAGTGTTAAGTATATTTGATACTTGTTCTATTTTGCTGAAAATAGGACCTTCTGCATGAGAGGTTCTTGCTGGAGAGGAGATGACGTTGCGTGTTGATGGCGAGCATGATGATGATGACCGACGACACTCTCCCTCGACATTTATCACTTAGTTTATTTTTAGGATGATTATAGTAATCAAAAGATAGTGAACCTCTTTAGTGTGTCTCACACTTTGTGAGACGGTTATTCATATCAGTTTGTAACAAACAGTTGTTCTACTATTATGAATGATTTCTATTTGTGTTCATATCTTGTTTGATTACTTGTGAATTATCCTTGTTGTTTGAAACTAATTGATAATGCATGAACATTTGTAAAATATTGAAATGCCTTAAAATACCCAACTTAATGATATTTAATTAATGAATGAAACCATTGTTTAAATTCAAAGTTATATTGATAATATGTGAAAGATATTCGATTTCTTATCACATATAAATCATGCCAAAGTTTGGCAAAATAAGTTGAACACCGTGTATTACTTGAATACAAAGTGTTTTAATGAATTGTTGAAAGTAAATACATATTCGATGTATTGTGTTTTAACAAAATGGTAATTATCTTTATATGATTGTTTAAAAGTGTAAAGTAGTTTACCAAAGGAAACATGAATATGAAACTATTTGATTTGATCAAAGTGTTTCATCAAACAAAGGGTATTAAAGATAAAAGAGAATCTAATTACTATGATTTGATCAATAGTAATGAAATTCAACTTTATAAGATTGGCATAAAGAAATTGTGAAATCCAAAGTGTTTTGAAATGTCAAAATACAAAGCATCACAATGTGATATTGGATATCAAAAATGGGCGAATAGATGGCACCAAATAAATCGTTATAGTGTAGATGTAGAGACCATAAGTTAGAAATAGTTAGCACTCAATTAGACTATATGGTGAACCATTTGAATTCGTGAAAGTGGCTCCATATCTAGTATGGATCATCGTGAAAGTTTTGGGGTTATTCGATATAACCAAAACAATAGTGAATAAGGCCTTGTAGAGTATTCATTGGAAACTTTGAATACAAAATCCATAGCTAAACCAAAAGAGAAAGTAAAACTTATATTGCTTGAATTTTGGTGCATTCTTGAGAAAGCTCACTTTCAGTGATATTTCTCGATTATGAAGCAGATGCAAGATAGTGAAAAACACGATGAGGATTCAAATCCCTGCATCAGAGTATTGAGAAGCACAACGGACAACGTTCCTTAACATTTCTCTTCACGGAAGGAAAGAATTAATAATAATGATCACTGTGATTTCTCACTGGTGGTTTCATTACATGAAGTAGGATTCAAAATGTAACCCATATCTTGTATGGAGAAATTTGTGAATCATTTATCGTGATTCTTGAAATTTGACATACCTACGAACTACTAAGGAAATAATGGTAACCTAAGGATATGAGAAATCCCAAAGTAAAATTCACTTGAGATTAGAAATCAATTCGTTGCTGAATCTCACAAGTAAAAGGGGTTACTTGAATTTCCCAAATGACTTCAAAGCCATAGTGGAAAAGCAGGTGAATGACAAAAGCACAATTTGTCAAGTATTGGACGAATTCAAATGAATTTGATTCATGTGTGCTAAATGTCTAGTGGATTTAAAACTAGTATAACTACTAGTGTCTCATAGTAAATCCCTCACTTTGATATTTGATCAAAGGATTTGAAATTGTTCAAAAGAGTGAGTGGATGTGCAATTTGCATGAAATTGAGTGGGAGCTATGAAAGTGTTCCTAAAACAATATGTGAATGACATATTTTTGAGTGGGAGCAATATAAGTCTCAAATTAAAATATGTAGGAACATAGTTTGAGTAAGAGTACTGACTCATACCCAAATATGGGAGGAACATATTTTGAGTGGGAGCTTATAGGATTAATTCTTAAGTGTGTTAAGAATAAAAGCGCAAATACCGATAAATGATGATTTATAAGGTTTAGAAGTTAATAATAAGTGTATTATGATATTATGTAGTATTCCTTAAGGGATTCTGAAAAGGGTTTCAGAATAAAAGTTAATCAAGGAACTGGTCCTTAATAACTCAAGTTTGGAATAGCATTAAGTTTAACATCAATGGTTGAAATAAAGAAAAGGATGATCATCATCCACTATGTTGAGACATAGGTTCTATCTTAGAAAACCATGATGATAACTTAACATAATATGTAATCCAATAAGGAACGTTTGAAAGTGATTAAGTTCGAATCACAGAACGTTGAGCTAAGTTTGTCCGCAGTATCTAATAGAGAATTGCAGACATGTTTTCCAAATCCATAAAGGATGACATATCTTAAAACATAAAGGGTTATGTTATAAGGGAATATGTTGGAAACTCCTGTAAATACCGATTAAAGTCAAGTAGGAAGCAAGGTGAACAAAACATCGAAAGTTGCACAGAGTGCCCTAGTGTTTCGATGAATACATTTATAAAAATAGATAAGGGGACCATCTAAAGTGTTGTATAATCTTATGGCGGGGCTAGTTCGCTTTTAACATAGAATGATGTGTCCCAGGGCACAGTACCCATGACAAAATCCCTCGAGGTTGATCTAAAGTCACTTTAGGCTCCTGGAATCAGGCCTCGTTCTGCTGCCATAGCGACGATGCATACACACAGATGTTATCATGTGATGATAAAGTATTAATGTCAATCAAGGTGACATTAGTAAGTTGCAAAGGATTTTGGACTGTAAAGTACAGACCGAAGACTTAACCTCTTCCATGATCAAGCATGTTCAGGGTACTAGATATGGTGCCAATGATTGAGAACAAATGCATCTTGTGTATTTGTACTCTAGTGCAAGTGGGACACTATTGGAAATATGCCCTAGAGACAAATAGTAATAAGGACTATTATCATATTTCATATAGTTTATGATTAAGTTTTATATCATGCTATAACTGTATTGAGTGGAAACATCAATACACGTGTGATATATAAACAACCAGGGGTTCCCAGTGAAACTCTAGTCATTGGTTCATTGGTCAACAGATGATCATGTTTCCTGATCATGTGGCATTTATGCCAGTTGGAAATGGAGACATCTCATTCGGAGAATGAGATGATGAACCAATACTCAACCTAAACATCGTGACCCGATCATGTCACGAAGTTCAAGTTAGGATGATTAGAAATGGATCCTCGTAGACTATTCCTTAGACCATGAGGTTATATCAATCACTCTCTCCCGAGAGTGCTTAGATAGCATCAAGCGCCACTTGGTTATACAGTGGTTATAAAGGTGTGTTCAGGTACTCGGAGGAAACCGTAGATGCAATATATGTCAGGAGTGGTATTTGTCCGTCCATGTGATGGGAAGATACTCAAGGGCCCACTCGGAGAGGTTATATCCAATAGCTCCGCATCGTGTGATTTGATCACAGGGATATCACTTGTCGGAACAAGTCAAGTAGCGTTGTTCGATAATGAGATTGAACACGACATCGTGATGGCATTGATCAGATCTCGGGCAATGCAAGTATCGAGAGACAAAGGGAATAAGACACGATTGTCCTGGTTCAAACGACGAAAGATCTTCGTGGAACGCACAGGGGTCACATGGCCATCCAGGTCCCTCTGTCGATCATTGGTGCGGGAGTGTCCCGACCATGTCTGAAGTGTTCCCGAACCGTGGGGTATCACGCTTAAGGGCTTGATGATTCTTAGAGAGTGTTTATAGGATCGGAAGAATCGTCAAAGAATAGTAGAGTGAAAACCGGAAGGGTTTCGGTAAGTCCGGAGGATGTCCGAAGTGGAGGTGGAAGTGTTCCATAGCCACGGAGGTTGAATAATATGTGAATGAATGTTAAATATTGATTCAATCATTTATTCATAATTATTTAATAAAGACAAAATCAATTTAAATGGTCAAAGGCTTAATGGGCCAATTTCCAGAGGGAGAGGGCCCATTAGGGAAAGGAGAGAGGGAGAAGGGGCAAGGGGGTTGGCCGGCTGGGCCAATCCCCCCGTGTGGGGCCCACTAGGGCTGGCCAGCGGCCTCCACTCCCCCCTCCTCTCCTTTAGTCCCACCCCGGGACTTTGAGGGAGGTAGTACCTCCCCTTCCCCTATATAGTGGGGGTATTTGGCCAAATAAATACACCCAATAATCAATAAAGGTCTTCTCACATTTGGGAGGACCTCCATTTGATATTCTCTCTCTCTCCCGTGACCGCGGTCCCAAGTCTGGACTGCGTGAACAAGAGACATCATCACCGCAGAGCGCCGTCGCGCTGCGGGATTCGGATCGAGGAGCTCTACTTCCGCAACTGCTGCTGGATCAGGGAAGCAGGAGTCATTGTCAGGCACCGGACGTGTGTAACTCCCCGCGAGGGGTCACACTTGAGGCATGTAAGTCATTGGAGCCACAGGAGCGCAAGGACTTCATCACGACCTTGAGGTCAGCTTCGGCTCGTGTACATCAACCACGCTCTCCGAAGCGTTGACAACGCTTTTCGATCTTCAAGGGTAAGTTCGCGAAAAGCCCCTCCCATTACTATATTACTAATAGATAGGTCCTGGCATCATCCGGGGCTCAGGGGCGTAGGGTAAAATTTTATTGTTTTCATGCGCGGAACTCCTACAGGGCGGAGACCCATTTCAGGTTGCAATAGCTACATTTATTTTCAGTGTTTCTCATATTTATTATGCTGATAATTAGCTCTGGCTTATTTGGATTCTTATCGAATGCAGATAAAAGTAAACACGAAGAAACACAACTTCCCTAATATTTCTTTAAGTGATAAAATTAGACTGGCGACTACCAAGTGGATTGCTGCTACTATACTTGACTGGGTGAGGTAGGATCATAACATTGGACCTGCTGAACTCATAACAAAGATTAGCAAAAAGTTTAACATTATGATTCCTTACCACAGAGTCTTTGATGGGAAGGAGATGGCTCTAGACTTCATTCAAGGTAAGTGGAATGACAGTTTTCACATGTTGTATAGTTTCAAAGCTCAGCTAGAGAAAACACCACCTGGTAGTGTTGTTGACATCGATTATGAGGTTGTGAAAGGAAGAGAAAAGGTCTCAAGGGGGTCGGGTATAAGCAGGAAGATAAGAAATGCTTCAGGAGATGTTTTGTCTGCCTGAAGGCATGCTGGAAGGGGTTCCTAGACGGCTGCAGGCCATACTTGGCAATAGGCGCAACTTATTTAACATGGAAGTTTAGGGGACATGTTGATTCTGCTTGTGCTTTGGACGCACATAATTGGCTTCTACGAGTAGCTTATGTTGTTCTTGAGGGTGAATCAAATGAAAGCTGGACATGGTTCAAGCAGAGACTACGGGCAGTAATTGGTCACCCTCAAGGCTTGGTGATATATACTGGTGCATGCAAGGGTCTTGAGAATGCTGTTGATGCTATGTTTCTTGGGGTTGAGCATAGGGAATGTAGGCGGCACCTCGCTACTAACTCCATGAAGAAATTCAAAGAAAAGATCTTTGAAGAAGACTTGTGGCGATCAGCATAAACATACACCCCAAGCACGAATGGTACTTACTTGTAGAACATGTATGTAGTGCCAAAGGTGAAAAAATACCTTGAAGAACATCACACCAAGCTATGGGCCAAAAGCAAGTTTTGTGAGTTAAGCAAGTGGATTTTGTTTGCAATAATTTGGCAGAGAGTTTCAATGCTAAGATTTCGGGCATGAAGACACTTGGAATTGTTATTTTGTTGGATGCAATAAGACAATGCATAATGGTGAAGATAGATTTAAGTCAAAGAATTTGTGCAAGAAAATTTTTAGGCCATAAAATAGTTCCAAAGGTGTATGTTACTGAATTCAAGAACCAGGGCAATGAGAACGATAAAGATGAGGATGGTCAGAAGTTCCAGAATATTGGCTGGGGTTTATGTAGAATACAAGCGTGGAACTGAACGGAGGTACACTATAGACATTGGAAACAAGACTTGTTCATGCAGGCAGTGGCAGATTACTGGTCTGCCTTGTCACCATACACTGTACTTCGTCTTAAAGCTTAGAGGTAGCGGAGCTGAAATAGAGAACTATGTTGACAACTATTTCTCCGTGGACAAGTTTGGCTGATGAAAATGATTGGGAGATTGTCGATCCATGGTTCAAACTTCAACCACCAGTTCTTAGGAGGCCACCTGGGAGGCCTAGAAAGCTAAGGATTGAAGCCTCCACCGATAAAGGTTTAAGGCTGGGATCTAGGAAAAGGAAATGCAAACGTTGTGGAGGATTCAGCCATATCAAGAGGTTGTGTAAAAACCCAGTTACACGTGATCTTGTCCCTGTTCACACCCTGGTGGCACAAAATGAGGCTTCTCAGCCAGAACTAGAGGAAGAGTAGCGCGAAGATGAAGAACTTTAGGAAGTGCAGCACGTGGAGGAAAACGGTGATGAGCACTTGGAGGAAAACGTAGGTAAGCACCAAATTTATGAAGAAGTGGTGGTGCCGGTGAGAAAAGGGTGTGAAAAGAAACAAAAGGGTAGGCGGGACGGGGAGGAAAAGGAAAATAATGGAGGTGTATTAGAATATGAAGAAGTTGCTGGGGTGATTGATGATGTTCTTGAGGATCTTTCGGCTAACCACATGAGAAATAATAAATCCCTGCCAATTTCATCTTTGTACGATTCTCCAAATGAAAGGTAAGCTTAAAAATTGTTTTATTTGCCATTTTATCTTTTTTTCATCCTCATCAAATGTTGCTTAATGCAGCGTGGGCTAGCAGACTAATAAGAGGAGCAGAAAGAAGTGGGCACAGTAACGTCGTATGTTGAATTATCATTGAAACTAAACAAGTCGTGTCATCTTTATTTATATCTGACACGTGCAACATGTCTGTGATGGGGTCATGTGGACCAGATTACAATTTTTAAATATTATTACATTAATTTTTTACCTGCGTATGGACGCAACTACTAGTTGCCATCTCCCTTGGATTCCCATCTCCTCTGGGGCACTCTAGAATTATGGTTGTGCCATCAAGTGTCGGTAGCAGAGTCAGTGTATTGTCCCATTAGATGTGAACACAATGACTTTGTTTGTTCAGAATTGGACGACTTTTGATTAGTTTGAAAGACAGAGAAAACTAAAACATGGACAATATATGCCATCAGAAACTATTCCTCAAAAAATATTATTACTCCCTCCTCCGTCTAGAACTAAGTGACTTGAATTTGTGTAGATTCTTATGTATCTAGACATGTTTTAGGTATAGATACATTTAAATATCTAAAAAAAGCTAAGTCAGTTATATCTGGACAGAAGTAGTACACTATTTGTTACAACACGCTTGACCCCTTCTCCTCTGGCGCACTCCAAATTATGGTTGTGCCATCAAGTGCTAGGAGCAGAGTCAGCGTATTGTCCCATCCGATATGCTAGTAATGCGTGAATTTTATTTTCAGGATTGGACGAGTTTTGACTAGTTTCAAAGACAACGACACCTAAAACATAGCCAACATATATAGATTATGACGCTAATCGACTATGAGTCTTTCCATTATGTATCTAGACATGGGTTTCTGCATTATGAGTTTTCCACTAGCCCACTACTAATGACATTGGAAAAAACCCAGAGCACACTAAACTGCAGGTAAACCTTATTTGTCTTTGAAATTGAAATTATGACAGTGCCACTAGTCAATTCATAAAATGTTGATTAGTCATAGCTTGCTTATTCCTTGAAATTATGACAGTGCCACTAGTCGATTCAGTTAATTATGGAAACTAACCAGCTTGTCCTGGTGAACTAAACAAACCATACTATGTATTTTTATTGCAGGGAAAGAGGCGAAAGCTCAACCAGGACCTGGCGACCTAGCTAAATGAGAAGATAGCCATACAAAGGGAGAAGCAGAATTCCCAGAAACTGAAGGCGCTGAACTCACGGTCCTTTCTGACAAGTGCCAGAAACTGAAGGCGGTAAACACCGGCTGGGTGAAGCTTCACATGGGAAGGTCGCACCTCGGCTAGGAAGCAGATGGAGATCATGAAAAGGATCGTGAAGGAAAATTGTATGGCTAGGGACCAACTTCTCGAATACGTGACGGAGCGCTAGAACCTGTGGCTGGCGCACGACAAAGTACTAAAGGAGCTAGCCGATCTTAGGGAGGAAAACAAGCAGCTCCAGGCCAGGCCCGCTTAAACCCAACATATGTCTATTTAGTACTGAACTGGCTGATTTATCCTCTTCAGTAGTGATTTTGTAAGCGTGAACTTAACTGTATGCATGATATGTGTGTTCATCTGAAATTAATTTGCTCGAGGATTGAGTTTGGCTTAGTTAAGATAGCGCAACTGCAAGTCTTACAGTTAACTACTTTCAGGTGTTGGCACAACATAAATTATTCATCTCGAATTTCCTTTATCCTCTATAGTCTGTCCTTGGTCACCCTCGCGCGCCTTCTTCAGTTCCTTCAACAGATCCGCAATGCAGTACTCTAGCTTCTTCTTGTCTTCCATGAGCTGATCCCTCTCTTTTTCTGCATTATGAATCAGCAACCTATGACTATCCTGAAGCTTATTTGCAGTTCCAACAACCAAGATCCCATTGATTCGGTCACTTAGTTCTGACTGCAAATTCTCGATTTCTTGTTCCAGCACCTTATTTCGTACCGACGGCTTGTAATTTTTTTCATCTGCATCACAAGCATTAGTAAATCTCCCCGACCTTTCCAACTCATACATCTCCCATAACTGTGCCAACCATTTCTTAAGTGCATCTGGCCACTCAAGATCCACCCACTCTATTGCTTTACACACTGGGCCAACCTAAAAAAACACACACTACAGTGTTATGAACATACACGATACATTTTTTTTCATGTCACCGTTACACATAATGTAAACAAACCTGATTTGTATAGCCCAAAAACCTACTCCCAGTGTTAGTGCCTTCGAATGCAACGTATCTCCTCAGTTTTAGCCCATGGTCACATGGCACTTCTCCATCGAGATCTATGCCCTCCCATTCGGAGTCGTGGATCATCTGTGGTACCTACAGGTAAACACAAAGCTGGAATTAAACACGATTTCATGCACATATGGAGATCAGATCGAGAGATTTACCAATGCCCAACCCTAGCCCGAGAAAACAGAGGAACTCACATCGTGGAAGGAATACTCGATGTCGGAGAGAAGGCTGTCGTTGCTCGACTAGTGGTCCTTGTCGTTCCAGGACAGGATGGCGAATGCATCGTCGCCGGTGATAGCGTCAGCGTCGGTGAGGGAGAGAGAGAGAGGGAGAGAGAGAGATCATCCCTTCTACCGTTGCAACAATGACTAAATTGGCATGTTACAATAGTTTAATGGATACCATGCCCTTTCCCTGGATTACTGTCTCCTGCCTAATATGGTTTCTCTTCATGCATTCTTATTTCAAATATTAAACCTGTACTCCCTCCATCCCAATTTCATTGCCTAAGGAAAACATACCAGTATATTACATCATCTAAAGAAACAAAATCATGTCAACTACAAGGTACTTATGAATCACTTGTTCAGTCATGGTTTCACAAAACATTACATTACAATCTCTCAATAAACATAATCACAGAAACAAGTATATTACATCATCTAAAGAAACAAAATCATGTCAACTACAAGGTACTTCTGCATCACTTGTTCAATCACAGTTTCACAAAACATTATATTACAATCTCTCAACAAACATAATCATAGAGACAAGTATATTACATCAACTAAAGAAACAAAATCATGTCGACTACAAGGTACTTACGCATCACTTGTCCAGTCATGGTTTCACAAAACATCACATTATAATCGCTCAACAAACATAATCACAGAAACAAGTATATTACATGAACTCAAGAAACAAAATCATGTCGACTACAAGGTACTTACGCATCACTTGTCCAGTCATGGTTTCACAAAACATTACATTACAATCTCTCAACAAACAAAATAATGGAAACAAGTACAGTACATCATCACAAGAAACATAATCATGTCAACTACAATGTATTTCTGCATCACATGTCCAGTCATGGTTTCACAAAACATTACATTACAATGTCCCAACAAACATAATAATAGAAACAAGTACGGTACGTCATCTCAAGAAACATAATCATGTCAACTACAATGTAATTATGTCTTATTACAACAACGATGGTTTCAGTGAGTGACATGTCCGAAAATCTCAATAGCTCGCACAACATTATATCGCAATCTCTCAACAAACATAATCATAGAAACACGGTCTAAATGCAACAGCAGTCAATGTTACAAATACAGGCAGGGGAACCCCGCGGTCCATATGGCAATCCTAGGGTAGCAGCTCTCATCAGATCTCATCAATGCCGACCACCTCATTCTGTTCAGCCACTACAGGGGCCTCTACATCCACTATAACCTGTTCAACAACATTAGAAATGGTACCTAGGAAGAACACATTTCTAGTTCGCTTCTTTCATCGCATAATCTGCATAAGATCTTCAGTATCCAAAACATCTATGAATTGCTGCTTCTTATGATGCCACCACCAGATTTGTGCCATCTTCTTAGGGCCAATACTGATTTCCTTACCGATCATCTCTCTCACTTCATCAAGAGTTATATTTTTTGGAATCGACAGTGATCTCCATAGTACATCAAGAAACTGGCTTATTAACTCCCTCATCAAGTTTTGCCATGTATGAATCCACCTCTAAGCATATACTGAACTTATCTAGATCAGCATCTATTGGTCCGTAGTCTGTAGGAGCCAAAGCTCTAGTAGCAATATCTCCAGCATCTGCATACATATCATCAATCGTCGCTTCAACTTTCACCTTACGATCAGGTGCACAACACTCCCAAACCATCTGAAGCTCATGGGAGTGCTCAATTTGCTGATAGGTATCATTCATGTTGCGCCACACCAATTGTGTACTCTGTCTAGAACCCCAGGGAATCCTAGCGGCAAGCATATCTACTAGCTATGAAACAGACACAACATCTTTGCAATTCAGAAGCATATGCAAATCTTACGCGAACACAACCCTCTCCCAACCAAAATCAAGTTGTGTAGTGTACTGGTGAACATGAACTATGAACTCATATAGGTCCCTTGTATCAAAGTTGTGCCTAATTTGATTAAAAAGGGGAACTTTTTAGTTCATTCGATTCTATTATGACGTAACTAATCTACTTGTAATATCAGGCACATATCAGAAAAATTCAACTCTCGCTCTTCTCCCGGGTCTTTTTTTTCAAGATCTGGGTGCCGCATCCGCCAACCAGAGTCGAACAATCCGCCGCCGGTCTTGCTTTTCTCTTCAACCCGCTGCTCGTAAGTACCTTGGGAGCAGAATCCTTGCTGACCTCCTCGCTAACCGAGGCTGAACACCTCGTCACTACTTCATGTTTTGACCCCTAGACTCTGGCCCCGATGGACCCAAATTAGTCAGCAACGTAGCTACAACCTTCGCCTTGCAAGACATGTTGGGCTGCCGCCGTCGGATTCAGTGTCGGGGGAGGGAGAAAAAAGGTCCTCCGCCACCGGCAGATTCATGGTCGGGGAAGGGAAGAAAAAGGACCTCCGCCGCCGCAGCCAGATTCGGTGTCGAGAGTTAGGAAAGTACAGAAATGGATTTTCCCCTACAACACGTGACCAACGAAGAAGGGGCACAACAGGAACTAGTGTAACGGAATATCCTGACTTAACAGGCGCGATTTGAAAATATTGGGTTTTGCCATCATTCACTCGAAACACCCCTCTCAGCAATTGGCGCCCCAACTTTTCGAATCGCGGTGATTAAAATCAACTCGGGTACCGTGGTGCACTGGCGTCTCAACTTTCGGGCCGCAAAATGATATTCTCACCTGGAATGCCCCGTGAAAAATTGGTGATAGCTCGTAACCTACACAGTCAAAGGGGGATTAAAGAGGGACTCCCTAAGCTAATTACGGTATCCATGGGGAAACCCATAATTGCAGTGGTTTGTATGGGTGATTGCTCTCGGACATCGTAGTGGTTATTTAGAGGTGACCTCACACTTGGCTCAACAAAGTGGCTTCCTACGAGCCTTGTCGTGAACATCTTATTATGGGTCTCTGTCCACACATATCATGACATAAGAAGTGTGTTATCTTGATTCCATATAACTATAATATTATTCTAGTGGTGTATCCTGCATCCCCGAGAATGTTTTAGCCCTATTGAGTTCAACCACGTACAATCTTGTTACTTGTTTCCTTTTTCCTTATTTTAATTACTTTTCTTCAAACAACCATAAACCATTCAAACACCCTTTACTTCAGATCAAAGACAACTTACAAGTGTTCTTTGGTAGATAGTAACGAGGGGCATAAAGACCTTTACCAATAGCTCTCTATGGGTTCGATATATTTACTTCAAAACTAGCTACAATTGGTTTGTGCACTTGCAGTCATCAATAGCAGTGCCACATATATGCAGACATATCAATATCAAGTTTAATCCTTTTAGCATCAACATTATGAATATGCGTATCACTACTATCGAGATTCAATAGAAATAAACCATTCATCATAGGTGCATGACCATAAAAGGTATTATCCATATAAATCGAACAACCATTGTTTTTAGATTTAAACGAATAATCAGTTCACAATAAACACAATCTGAATACAATGTTCATTCTTAGTACAGGCACCAAATAACAATTATACAAATTTATAACTAATCCCGACAGGATATGGAGAGCCAGCATTCCAACGACGATCACATCAACTCTTGATCCATTGCTGACACGCATTGTGACCTCATCCCTTGCTAGCTGTCGCTTGTTCCGCAGCCCCTGATTCGAGTTACAAATATTAGCAATTGATCCAGGATCAAATACCCAGGTACTACTACGAGTACTAGTCAAGTACACATCAATAACATGTATATCACATATACCTGTGTTTACCTTGTCGGCCTTCTTGTCCGCCAAATACTTGGGGCAGTTACCCTACCAATGGACAATCCCCTTGAAATAATAGCACTCGGTATCAGACTTAGGGCCATCTCGGGATTTATTTTTAGGCGCAGCAATAGATTTTCCGCCCTTCTTTCCCTTCTATTTATCCTTCTTGTCTTTTTTGAAACTAGAAGTCTTATTAATCATCAACACTTGATGCTCTTTCTTGATATCCACTTCTGCATTCTTAAGCATTGACAGAAGCTCGAGGAGAGACTTCTTCATGCCCTACATGTTATAGTTTATCACGAAGCTCTTGTAGCTAGGTGGCAGAGATTGGAGAACATGATCTATGCCTAAGTCAATGGGAATCGTTATTTCCAAGGACACAAGCTTATCGGCGTACCCAGACATTTTGAGTACATGCTCACTAACGGAGTTGTGCTCTTCCATCATGCAGCTAAAGAACTTTTCAGAAGCATCATTACTCTTTATGGCAGCATGGGTATCTAAAATCATTTTCAATTCACCCGTGGTATCAAAGACATTGCCATTTTCGAAATGCTTTCAAAGTTCCGGCTCTAGCCCATACAGTATGCCGCAACGAACTAAATTATGGTCCTCCTGACGAGTCAAATAGACAATCTTTTTTTCGTTAGGGCATCAGGAGCTGGTGGGATGCCTAGCGGCGCTTCTAGCACATATTGCTTTTCTGCACCAGTGAGGAGAATCCTCAGATTTAGGGCCCAGTTGGTAAAGTTGCTACCATTCATCGCAAGTTTCTCTTACTCCATGAACACATTGAAATTAAAAGCAGGTGGTGCCATCTACAACAGAATTTGTAAAGTTTATTTAGACTAAGTTTCTGATAGATCGAGTTCAACTAATCCAAATTATGAATGAACTCCCACTCAAAAACAACATCCCTTGTCGTGGTATTGACCACGGCAGATGCTACAGGGTAGCATACGTAGAGGAAAGGGCAAGGCAACGTAGGGGAATCCGGGAGCGATATTGGCACACGGTGTACCTAGGTTCACGTCCCCTCAGTGGAGGATCTCTATGCCCTGCTGTCAATCGAGTATATGTTCATAGATTGGTTTACATGGGGTCGCCGGAGGCGGTGGGAGAGACTAGATCTAATATGACGTGGGAGATCCCCGCCCCAAGGGGTGCCCCTAGTGGCTTTATATATGCAGCCAGTTAGGGTTTACAAGTGCATTTATGGGCTTTGTATTGGAGTCGCCGTCTTGGGCCTTCAGTCGGCGTGGCGTCTGGGTACAGTATGTGCCAGTCGCCGTATTCGGCGAGTCGATCCGCCTAGGGTTAGGCTTTAGTCGGCTCGATCCAGCTGTCGACTGCGCTTCATGGGTATACCCCGGTTGGTATTCCCCCATCAGTAGTCCCCGAGTGCGTCAGGGACTCGGCGATGACTTCAAGCCGCTGAATCGGCGCAGGTGATTCTAGGGTGGAGTCGATGGTGAGTCGTTGGCGAGCTCCTGAAACAGAGAAATAGCTCATGAAGTAGCCCAATCGCCAAGGCGAGTCGACGCGTCAGGCGAGTCGTCATTGGACGGAGTCGCCCCTTGGAGAAGTTTGGTCGGCCTTGTCAACTTGTTGTCATAGAGGGCATGGGGGCCACCAAATCATTGATGGTGAAGTCACCAAGTCGGTGCAGGCGATTCCGCGAGATGAGTCCGCGAGGGGTGAGTCCTCGAGCGTGTTGAGTATGCGAGGGCGAGTCCACGGTGGCGAGTCCCCAAGCATGGCAAGTATGTGAGGGCGAGTCCGTGGTGGCGAGTCCCCGAGCGTGGAGAGTATGTGAGGGCGAATCCGTGGTGGCGAGTCCTCGAGCGTGGCGAGTACGCGAGGGCGTGCCCGCGGTGGCGAGTCCTAGAGCATGGCGAGTACGCGAGGGAGAGTCCACGGTGGCGAGTCCCCGTGCATGTTGAGTACGCGAGGGAGAGTCCATGGTGGCGAGTGAAGGGTTACGGGTAGGCTACACTAGCGTAAAATCAAAATTTTCTACCGCGTCAACCAGGAATACTATTGTCATAGATCACGGGATTACCGCTAGACGCGCAGGTGCGGAACTCGATGAAGCACGTTGCGGCCAACCTTTATGCCCCAGGGTCCTTAACTGTTAAGATGACCTTGTTAAGCTCACCAACCCTTATGCGTGTAGGTATCCGATACAAACCCATCCAGCCAAGGAAAACCGTGGCACCCTAATTTCATAGACCCACCAACGATTGTACAGGGCATAGGATGGTGCAAGGTTTGGTTCGGAGGGCATGGTTTAACTTAAACTTTGTGAGGGATCGTTCTACTTCTATCATCTAAGCATGCATAGTAGTAAAACGTATAAGAATAGCATTCACATAGATGTGATACAGTATGGCCCATTTTCTCATGGTGATCTCCATCGCCATAGAACCTGTCCACCATGATGATCTCCATTTTCATGCTCTATGCGAGCCATCCTACAAGTGATGAGTTCTCCAAGAACTAATACAAGCTATTACTCCTAACATCTAGTAATCAAAATTACATGGTATTGGGATCATCACAAGTTGGCACGTAGGCCATTACAATAATTGACAACACATATGGCTCCAGCCGTGTTGCCCAACTCACGACACGCAGGTCATGAAAAAATACATACATGCATCACATACATTTTTGGGCCATACTGATCACATAAATCCTACAAAAACAAGTTGTGCATAGAATCGCATTCTACCGGATCATGCGAAATCGTACCACCTATGAACCTTAACGAGATACAAAAAGGGGGCTACGACTAAGGGGGGTCTAGGCGGTCTCCCCCTGCGGGGTTCGAAGGGGCAGCGCCCCTCGCGGTACAATTTTTTTTAAGGATTTTGATCGGCAAATCAAATTTACCATAAACCGACCATAGTTCCGATTCGACCAAACTCCTTTGATCATGGTACGTCGATTCAGATCTAATTCCCGATTCGATCAATCATATTGATCTTCGCGTGATTCAGAAGGATTTATGTGTCACTGTCTACCCCGATGGCGGAAACCGACCGGTAGGGGTAAGTCGTTCGACAACCTTAGAATCACGATCACGGAAAGTAAGATCATAGATCAATCCAGAAACACCGCCATACAAACGATCATATTATTCATATCAATCTACATATCACCATATGCAAACTTCCCGAACCTATGACTGAATAGCATCAGCTCTGATACCACCGAAGGGTTACGGGTAGGCTACACTAGCATAAAATCAAAATTTTCTACTGCGTCAACCAGGAATACTATTGTCATAGATCACGGGATTACCGCTAGACACGTAGGTGCGGAACTCGATGAAGCACGTTGCGGCAGTGTAGATGTTCTACGTCTCCTCCTCGTCCTCGTCCCACGAGCAGCTCCCCTTTGCGCGGCTCGTCCAAGTGCTACAGATGCAGCACCTCCGAGGTATCCACACGTCCGGAGTGGAAGCCGTCACACGCCAGACTACTAGGTCTGCGCGTGCAACACAGGCGGAAGAGGAGTGGCGGCTGGGTGGAATGTTCTCTCCTTTTCAGCTCGCCTCACTCCCTCTTATATAGGCATCCCTGGTGGGCTTCTACATTAGCAGCCCATTAGCAGCCTAAGTCTGGTCTAATTCGGATCCAATCCTCATTAGGCTTCCAGCCCCTAAAGTGTGTGACCCTATAGGTTCATACACGTATAGACATGACGCGAGTACACTTACTCCGTCAATAGTTGGTAGCGGCCTCTAGCAAGACGTGCCAACTCCTAAACGCATATAAAGATCATTCGAACGAACCATCACAAGGTTGAGTACATGTCTTTCCCTTTGCCTCACGATATTTGGTCTAGCTCTAAGCTGACCTCTCTTTCTCGATACTGTGATTCAGAATCCCTTTACTAGGTTAACTCTTAACCATATGTAGCACGGCCATGCATTTCTGGATCCGATCACTCGAGGGGCCCAGAGATATCTCTCTCAAGTAGAGAGGGGCAAATCCCATCTTGATTGACCAATGCCTTGAAGCATGTATCAGGACAAACCCGAAAGCTACCTTTATAACTACCCAGTTACGGAGTAGTATTTGATAGCCCCAAAGTAGGTCGATCCACATCTCAAGTACATGCGACAATCTCAGGTATAAGGACAAAACGTACACGATGTGTAGAGAGAGCTGCAAGTATTATTGCTAGTCTCATGTTGGGTCAGTCCAACCCCATGTTCATAACATGTGTCCACATCATTGGTTTGACATCTCTATGTCAATGACTTGCGAAACATAGTCATTAACCAATCGATGTGCTAGTCTAATATTCACGTGTGTCCTCGCATGAACTCCGACTAGGGACAATTATTAGATAACCATACAAGTAAAGAGTTTCACAAACAATTCACATAATTGCCAATCAATACAAGTTGCCTGGTATATGGATATTCAAGGAACATTATAATAACTCATGGATACACATGAAATACAATCATCTCTATGATTGCCTCTAGGGCATATTTCCTTCAGCGAGTCCCTGAGCGTGGCGAGTACGCGAGGGCAAGTCCATGGTGGCGAGTCCCCGAGCATGTTGAGTATGCGAGGGAGAGTCCATAGTGGCGAGTCCCCGAGCGTGGAAAGTACGCGAGGGCGAGTCCATGTGGGGAGAGTTCCCAAGTGTGGCGAGTCCGCGATGATTGCGACTCCACGGGGGGAGAGTCCCTGAGTGTGGCGAGTCCCTGAGTGTGGCGAGTCCGTGATGATTGCGAGTCCGTGATGTCTCCGCACTTCTATTCTTGTAGCCAGTTGTTGGGCCTCCAAGTGCAGAGGTTTGTAGAACAGCAACAAGTTTCCCTTAAGTGGATTACCCAAGGTTTATCGAAGTCAGGGAGGAAGTGGTCAAAGGTATCCCTCCCAAGCAATCATGCAATCAAGATACAAGAAGTCTCTTGTGTCCCCAACACACCCAATACACTTGTCAGGTGTATAGGTGCACTAGTTCGGCGAAGAGATAGTGAAATGTAAGTGGTATGGATAATTATAAGTGGTAACGGTGCCAGAAAATAGCTTGATAGGAGGAAAAGACTAAAGGCAAAAAGATGGAGGCAAGCAAATATGTAACAGATCTAGTTGCAAACGGTGTTTCAATGCTTAGAAACAAGGCCTAGGGATCATACTTTCACTAGTGAACACTGTCATATAAATATCTTCTCTTTATGATACTACACTGAACTACTCTCCGGTTGGACACTCTAATCCATGGTACGGCTATAACAGCACACCTCAAAGTTTGCTTTTCCCATCTAGATAACCCCACTGTTGGGGGGATACCCCTGGGTAGGGTAACGTCGGGTATAAGGGCCGAGTTAGTTAGGGTACGGTGCGGTCAAAGCAAGCGCTGACCGGGTCACCTCAAGGCAGGCCGAACTACGGTGTGACCTGGCCCATGGAGCATCTATTTAACTATGGTCCGGCCGGTATAAATTATATGCCGGCCATGTTTATCTATCTGTTTTGTAGGTAACTTTTTTAGCCGGATTAGCTATATGCTAACCGGATTATCTTGTGGCTTCCAAGAGAAGTAATCCCCCACTGGTCAAATGGTGGCTTTATTAGCTGTAGCATGAGCGAAGCAAAGTAAAGAAGAGGACCAGCGGGTCAGGGGCGACCAAAGTGACACGGGCAAAGCCGAATGACGTAGCCTGTGTCTGGTGACGCCAAAAGACAAAGATTACGCTGTGGGTTACGTCCAAAGCCCGGACGAGCCGTTAAAGAGAATAAAGAAGCATCTGCTTTAGGCGAGGAGCATATTCATAGAATATGCTGCCACCTGTGCCCTAGAATTGTAACCCGGGCTCCCCTATATAAGGAGCACCAGGGCCTCCATAGAAGGGGAGGGATCATTCTCTTTGTCTAAGGTAGAACTCTAGGGCTAGTTGGTCGGGGGTAAGAGACATTGTCTCCTTCTTACTGAGAGCCTCAAGAGCATTTTTAAACACCATTGATAGAGAATATACAAGAACTTCTGTGCGTGGAATCACCATGTTCTCCCTCCCTGGATTCCCCTAGCACTCATTGTCCCCATCTTTAGCATATCCATCGCATCTGCCATGCCACCACCATGATTGTTGGCGCCCACCATGGGGCTACCGGTGCTAGCAGGGGTGAAAATCCAGACGGGAAGCTTCTCCAGCACCGGCGACCGCATCGTCTTCGGCTTGGTTCAGCGCTTCGGAGTGCTGGACTACGTCAGCGACAATGTAGGAAGCTTCGGCAGGCAGCCTCCTCCGTGCAACGGCGCCTTCATCAAGCTTGGCACGCACAAGATCTATGTTGGCATAGATGATTCATGCGTTCATCCGCGGCACATCATCGAGGGAGGCGAGCCACCTCTTAGCACAGCCCGTGGAGTGCGTATCACTAGCCCCACTAGCAGCGTTGAGGTCCTGATGATCGCGCCAGACGCGGAACCAAACAAGGGCCCGGCGCCAGAGCCGGAGGTAATGCCAAAGCAGACCAGGTCTAGGTTTCCTCCTCTAGAAAGGCTAGAGAATGTGCTCGAGCAAGCAATAGATAGCCTAGCGACGCCCATAGCACATGTGATAGATCCGGCTCAGGAACAAGCTGAGTTAGAGGAAACTAGGCGGAAAATGTTAGCTGGGGCAAAGAAGGTAGCAGAGCTGCATGAGTCTTTGAACTTCACCTTGAGAGAATATGCTAAGGCAAACCGCATAGATGGAGTGAAAACCCAAGGTAGGAACCTGATCACTAAAATTGACAAGGAATACGAGCCTAGGCCGGGTCAGAAAGGCATGATAGTAATAGGAGGGCTGGATCAGTACAGCACTCCGGCAAAGAACCTCAGGGCAACAAATGCGGCCGCATCCGAGTTAGAAGGTTTAACTGGAAAGGATAGGCAAAGGCAACAAGAGAGGGTGAATCACTTGCTGAGAGTTGCTTGCCAGCAAAATGAAGAAATGAACAAGGCAAACCTGGCGCCACTAGGAGCCTCACAAGTGGTACATTCGGCCAGGAATAACCCGGCGAGATCCGGAGGAGCCGCGTCGTCTCCGGGTCACAATCACAGGAGGGAAGAAGTAGTAAACTCCGGAAGAAGAGACAAACAGATGGTTCCCTATGATCCAGTAAGGGCTGGAAAAGGCAAACCAGTGCAAGTTGATGAAGATCGGCATAGTACCAGTCGAGGTGTGGTCGGCCGAGGTAACCTTGACCAAGGCAATGCCGATTAGAGAAATGCTGCCAATGGAAATGCCGGATAGCATGATCCCGTGGGAACGGGGCAAAATTTACCTTGGACGCAGGAACAACGCGCACCTCGACAAGAGGGGAGTGCAGGACAAGCAGCACAACAACAAAATGCTCGTCCGGATCAGGAAAGATATAATGATGGTTATTCGGCCATGATCAACGACGGATACCACAGACTGGATCACCACATAATTGGATCAAGACTGGGAAGTAGGAACTTGTAGCCAGATGATGCTAGGCTGAAATTGGATAGGATTTACAGGTCGGGGCTAATTGAGGTACAAGGTCCACCGGGTCCAGCATGCTTTGGGCCCCGGATCATGAACAGGCCACCGGTGCTGAAATTTCAGCTGGCCAGAGGAACCCGAACTAATGATGGAAGTACTAGGCCAGAGGATAGGCTGATTGACTACGCCAAAGCGGTCAAGATCGCGACAGGAAATTTGAGATGGGAAGTAAGATATGTACCATGGATGCTGGAAGGACCAGCGCAAGTTTGGCTGAACAATTTGCCACCAGGGAGTGTCAACTATTGGTTAGATTTCGAGGAGCTATTCGTTAGCAAGTTCTCAAGCACTTACAAGAGACCCAACAGGCCACAGACCTTTGCGTTGTGCCGGCAAAGACCAAATGAGCCAGACCGAGATTTCCTGACTCGGTGGTGCGATGTGCAAAACTCATGCGAGGGAGTAATTGAATCACAAGCTATTGCGTGGTTCGCTTAGCGATGCAGATATGGAAGTATGATGTGGCAGAGGTTACAGCGAGACATGCCAACTACCTTGGCTGAGACGATCCGGATTGCGGATTCGTATGCCTTGGGAGATCCAACACAACCCCGGCTAATGTCGAGCGAGGCAAATGAGGAATATTACGGCCGAGATGGCTCCGGATCATCAAGGAGGAATGATTTTCGAGGAAAGAGAAGGGATGAACACCCGGATTACCGGTATAACTCCCAGCAGGTCGCAGCGGTAGACCAGGATCAATCCAATGCCGGCGCCAGCCAACGCCAAAAAACAGGGGGGGAACTGGCAGGAGAAAAATGAAGGGAAAAATCCTTGGACCCTAGAGCAGAAGAAGCAATGGCAAGAGCGAAAGGATAGACCGAGGTATACATTTGAGTCCATGCTGGATCAACCTTGCAAGTTCCACACGCCAAGCCCGATTAATCCGGCGAATCATACAACCCGGCAATGTGAATGGATGAGAAAGTTTGAACAGGGAAGTTCGGGGAATACTTAGGCACCTCGGAACGAAGCACCTAGAAATGAAGCACCGCGGCCACCATTACTGATAGGGGAAATGGGTAGCAGTTGATGTTGCCACCGCCTCCGCCGAGGTACGAGAACCCGGAAAGTAGGGATGCGGTACATCAAGTAGATAACAACCAGTAACGAGGTCCGGGTTATCATGAGAATGAGGGACAAAACGAGTATAGGGAACATCATCAAAGCTACTATGTGTTTACCCTGGAAGAAAATGAACGGAAAAGCTTGCAGCGTTGGCATATGGAGGTGAAGGCGGTAATGCCGGCAGTAGTGAGATATATGCCCTGGGCGGATCAAGAGATTACATGGAGTATCAAGGATCACCCAAAGATCATGCCAAGCCCGGGAACCTATGCTTTGGTACTAGATCCGACGTTCATCGGGCCGAATCTCAATGTGAGGTTTTCCAAGGTACTGATTGACAATGGCAGTAGTATCAACATTATGTACAAGGATACCATGCACAAGTTGGGAATAACAGAGAACATGTTGCAAGCAACGAGGACCACCTTTCATGGCATTGTACCAGGTATTTCCTGTGAGCCGATTGGTAAGGTCCAGGTTGACGTGTTATTCAGCACGAGAGACAATTGCCGGATTGAGAACCTGGAATTTGAAGTGGTGAATCTGGAGAGCGCTTATCACGCGTTACTCGGCAGGCCAGCGCTGAACAAGTTCATGGCAACTACCCACATCAGTTACCTTAAGATGAAGTTGCCCGGGCCAAGGGGCATGATAACTGTATCAGGGGACTTCCGACATTCGATCGAGTGTGCCTTAGCTGGATCTAACATAGCCGAGTCACTTGTGATAGCTCAAGAAAAAAGGAAGATACTGGAAGTGGCGGCACTGGCTCAATACGCGCAACAACATATGTCGGCTCTGACCAACCCGCACGGGAGCGTATCATTCCAAGCAACTAAGGACACGAAGAAAGTGCCAATTGGTGATCAGTTCCCAGAGTGCACCGTGACCATTGGTGTCGGCTTAAGCAGCAAATAGGAAAGCGAGCTCGTCAACTTCCTCCGTGAGAATCGGGATATCTTTGCTTGGTCTACTCAGGATTTGCAGGGTGTACCGAGGGAGTTGGCTGAGCACTCATTAAACGTAAGACCCAGGGCTAAGCCGATGAAGCAACCTCTCCGGTGTTTCACCGAAGACAGGAGGAAAGTCATTGGAGACGAAATATCTAGGCTCCTAGAGGCCGGATTTATCATGGAAGTACTCTATCCGGATTGGCTCTCTAATCCGGTGCTAGTGGAGAAAAAGAAAGATGATCTGAATGTGGCTGTGGTATGACGCATGTGTATTGGTTACATGAACCTGAATAAGGCGTGTCCTAAAGATCCATTTCCGCTCCCGAGGATAGATCAAGTCATAGACTCAACGGCCGGATGTGAGCTACTATCATTCATTGATGCGTATTCTGGTTTCCACCAGATACCCCTGAATCTGGATGATCAAATAAAGACTACGTTTATTACCCCGCGCAGGGATTATTGCTATCAAACTATGCCATTTGGATTACGTAATGCAGGAGCAACGTACCAACGATGCATGAAAAAATGCTTACATGATCAGATAGGTCGAAACGTGCAAGTTTATGTGGATGATGTGGTAATAAAAACCAAGGAAAGCAATACGCTCCTTGACGATATCCGGCAGACATTTGTGAACTTTAGAAGGTTCCGAATGAAGCTGGACCTGGAGAAGTGCACCTTTGGCGTGCCCGCCGGAAAGTTACTCGGTTTTTTGGTATCTAGTCGTGGCATTGAAGCTAACTCGACAAAAAACAGGGCCATAGAAAGAATGGAACTGCCAAAATGCCTTAACGATGTGCAGAAGTTCACTGGTTGCATGGCATCGTTAAGTCGGTTCGTATGTCGGTTGGGAGAGAAGGCCTTGCCCCTCTACCAACTAATGAAAAAGGCAGACAAGTTCACATGGACGCCACAGGTGAACCTTGCATTTCGAGAGTTGAAAAAGATGTTATCTACTGCACTAATCCTAGCAGCACCACTACCTAAGGAGCCAATTTTGCTATACATAGTCGCGACCAACCGAGCCGTAAGTGCAGTAATCGTAGTGGAGCGTGAAGAGGAAGGAGAGTCGGTGCAAAGGCCGGTGTACTATCTGAGCAAAGTATTGTCAGCCTCGAAACAGAACTACCCTCACTATCAGAAGATGGCGTACGGCGTATATATGTCGACCAAGAAACTCAAACACTATTTTGAGGAACACCCCATCAAGGTGATATGTGAGGCACCCATTTCAGAAATTATGAGTAACAAAGACGCAAGTGGCCGGATAGCAAAGTGGGCAATCGAGTTAGCTCCCTATGAACCACAATTTGACAGAATGGATGCTATCAAGTGACAACACATGGCGGATTTCTTTGTGGACTGGGCCGAAATGCAATACGAGCCACCCCTACCGGACTCCAATTATTGGCAAATGCACTTCAATGGATCGAAACTGAAAGATGGGTTGGGCGCCGGAGTAGTGCTTACCTTGCCCAAGAAGGATCAACTGAAATATGTCCTTCAAATCCACTTCAGTGGCTTGAATAATGTGGCGGAGTACGAAGCATTGGTGCATGGTCTCAAAGTGGCAAAAGAAGTAGGGATATGTCGGATACAATGCTTTGGAGATTCTGAATTGGTGGTGCAGGAAGTGTCTGGAAATTGGGATGCCTTGGATGCTAACATGGGCCTATACAGGTTCCATGTTCAAAAGATAAGTGGGTTTTTCGAGGGGTGTGAATTCCACCATATACCTCGGATTGAAAACGAGACGGCAGATACACTGTCCAAGTTAGGCTCGACCCGGCAGCCAATCCTGCCAAATGTTGCTTTGGAGCACCTGAGAAAACCATCTATCACGCCCTCACCCGAATCAGATTCAATTTATATCCCGGCACTCTCTGGATCAGGAGCTGCACCTATGGAGATAGAGTGGGGAAGCACCTCAGCAAACCCGGGGACTACCTTAGCAAACCCGGGGACTGCTCAGCATGATCCGGTAGGAGTTATGTCGGTGGATGCGATGGAAATTGATGAGGCACCTTTTCCCGTCCGGACTGTACCAACTTGGGCCAAGCCAATTTTTTATTTCCTGAAAGAAGGAATCTTGCCGGATGACGAAATAATCTCAAGGCAAATCCAGAGAAGGGCAAAGGCCTATACAATTATCAATGCCAAACTATACAAAAGAAGTGTGACGACAGTACTACAGCGATGTGTTGATCCGGAGGAAGGACTTGACATACTCCGGGATATTCACCAAGGGGAATGTGGCCACCATGCCTCCTCAAGGGCGTTAGTGGCAAAAGTCTTCCGGCATGGATTTTATTGGCCTAGTGCTTTGGAGCAAGCAGAGGACTTGGTGAGAAAATGCAATGGCTGTCAAAGACACGCCACGAAAGCTCATCTACCAATGTCGTAGCTGAAAACTATCCTCATTACCTGGCCATTTGTTGTATGGTGCCTAGATATGGTAGGGCCATTTAAGTCGGCCAAAGGAGGGATGACCCATATCCTAGTCATGGTTGACAAGTTCACCAAATGGATTTAGGTGAAACCAATTCGGAAGTGTGATGGGGCAACGACAGTAAGATTCCTCAAGGATATAATCCTAAGATATGGCTATCCACATAGCATCATAACTGATAATGGAACGAATTTCGCTGAAGCAGCGTTTGTGAGATTCTGCCAAGAAAAGAAGATCCGGTTAGATGTCGCCTCAGTCGCCCACCACGCATCAAACGGGCAAGTGGAAAGATCCAATGGACTGGTATTGTCCGGGATAAAACCCCGGCTCATAGAGCCGCTGCAAAGATTAGTGGGGTGCTGGATAGAAGAACTACCAGCAGTACTATGGAGTTTAAGAACAACTCCAAATCGATCAACAGGCTATACGCCATTCTTTCTGGTATATGGGGCAGAAGCTATATTACCAGCCGACATAGAACATGATTCGCCAAGAGTCACCCAACACAAAGAAGCCGAAGTGCGCGAAGCCCGACAAAATGATGTTGATCTGCTGGAAGAAGCGAGAGAACTGGCCTTGTGCAGATCCACCATATATCAGCAAAATCTCCGATGCTATCATAACCGGAAAGTAAACCCCCGAGTCTTCCGGGAATGTGATCTGGTGCTCCGGCTAATACATCGCACTGCTGGCATGCATAAGTTATCCCCTCCATGGGAAGGACCTTTCATAGTAAGCAAAGCCTTGCGCAATGACTCTTACTATCTTATTGATGCACAGCCCCCGGAAAAGAACAAGGCGAATAGGTCTGGAGAGGAATCCAAACGACCGTGGAACGTAGCACTGCTTCGTCAAAGGTGAATGTATCCGAGCTACTCATATGTCGGTATGTATGTCGTCAATGGGCTTATCAATAAAAACATTGCCACCCTGATGCGCTCGACTTTCAACGTAGAGCTCGTTGGGAACCCCAAGAGGAAGGTATGATGAGCACAGCAGTAAGTTTTCCCTCAGTTATGAAACCAAGGTTTAATCGAACCAGTAGGAGCAAGGAAACACCCCAAAGGTGTTACTAGCTGAGCTTTGGCAGGGCACACTACCGGTGCTAGTAGCAACGTGGAGACCTGCACAACACAACCACAGAACTTTGTCCCCAACTTGCGATGAGCTTGTCAATCTCACCGTGTTTTGCGTAAAACAAAGGATTAAACATATCGAATGGAAGGAAGTAAAAGTTTGCAGAAAGTACACACAAAGCAGTAAAAAAGGACCGGGATCCATAGTTCACTAGAGGTGGCTCTCCTTAGATAGATAACATGCTGGGTGAAGAAATTACAGCAGGGCAATTGACAAACACCGAGAAAGCAATACATGCATATACTAATCATCTTGACTCCTCTGAGACTTGATTGGGCATTACAACATAATACATAGACCGCCATCCAACTGCATCTATGACTAATAATCCACCTTCAGCTTATCATCCGAACCCCCTCAAGTATTAAGTTGCAAGCAACAGATTATTTCTTTACGAATTGCGTGTAAAGTGAACAATACGATTGTTCTATGAACACAGGATTGTTGTTTTCTCCCTAGTAGCAACAGCACATCTAGTACCTTAGAGATTTCTACCACTTCCCCAGATTACCAGAGGCATGAAGCCACTATCAAGCATAAATACTAACTCTTGGAGTTTCTAGCATCTACTTGGCCAAGATAGCTACTAACAACGGAAAGCATGCAAGATCTCAAATAACAAAGACATGATAGAATCAATAATCAATCTGAAATAGCATCTCAATATCCATCGGATCCCCGCAAACATAACATGTATGAATAGATGATCTTGATCATGAACAGAGCTCACAAGATCTAAACATGAAAGCACAAAGGAGGAGAAACCAGCCATCTAGCTACTACATGGATCCGTAGTCCAAGGATGAACTACTTACGAATCACACCGGAGGCTTGCATGGTGATGAAGAAGGCCTCCAGGGTGAATTCCCCTCTCCGACAGGGTGCCGGGAAGAGCTTCAGATCCCTCCCGATCTAGGGATGGAGATGTCGGCAACTACAGACTCTTTCGTGGATTTTTGATCAGGCGCTTAGGGTTTTCATCCCGAGGGCAATATATAGGCGGAAGGAGAGGCCGAGGGGGTGCTTGGGCTGGCCACACCAGCCCCTGGCGTGGGCCAGGCCTAGCCAGGTGGTGTGGCCGCCCTTTGGCCCTTCTCCGTCTCATATTCTGGCACTTGATCCCTTCCGGAAAAATAGGCACTTTGGCTTTTGTCCCGTCCAATTCCGAGAATATTCATTTTCTGACTTTCCTGGAACCAAAAACAGCAGAAAACAGGCAGCTGGCACTGTGGCTCTTGTTAATAGGTTAGTCCAAGAAATCATATGAAAAGTACTCCAAAGTGTGGACAAAACACAAGAAAGTAAATAAAACCAAGCATGGAAAATCAAAAACTATAGATACATTTGGAATGTATCAACATCCCCAAGCTTAACTCCTGCTCGTCCTCGAGTAGGTAAGTGATAAAAAGAAAGAATAATTTTTGAGGTGACATGCACCATCAAAGACTTGATCAAAGTATTTGTAAAGCATTCAAAGCTGGGATCATAGTACTTCAATCATAACATGAAAGACAAAGTTCTAGCAATAAGACAAAGAAAGTATGATGCAACATGGAAAGGCACAAACAAAAGATTCATGAATAAGAATTCTTTGCAAGACGTTTGTTTGTTTCACATAAAGAAAACATAGCATAATAGTATTCAGCTTGTCCCTCATAGACTAGCAAATATAAATGCATAGGACACCTTCAAAGTTCATAAGAGTGACTAGATACAAATAGTTTAAAACAAGCAATATCACGATATGCATCAATCAACTAGTCTTGGGACAATGCACATAGAACTAAGAATGGCCACTATGCTCTCAAAGTAGGTGCATAAAGGTAGAAGGTGGAGACTCAATATAATGGTGGAAGAAAGGCCTTTTGTAAAAGGAAGTAGGGATTCAAGTCTCATAAAGAGCTTCCAAAAATTATGGTACTTGTAGTTTTCAGCTCTCATTGCCCCTATCATAAGCATCTTGAAGGTGATTAAGGTTAAAGTGACACAACTAAGAGGATATGCTTGACAAGTTATAAACCGAAATCTCATGCCCCTTACTTACGAAGACCGATCCTCATGCTACTCAACTTCAGTCACGAGTAAGCTCTTGTCATTGTAAGTATATGTGTATCATTAAGAACCGCCAACGGGGTACCCCTTGCACATGATATAGGAGCTTTCCCATCATCAAAATGACAAGGCAAGCAGACAATGAGCATCTCAGCGATCTTTTTATTTGCTATTTGCATAGGTTTTTATTGAGGATGCTTCATAGAGTGCTCATTATGGTGATGCTGCAGGTTTCCACCATGATTAGGCATGGCTTAGGCTAGCAGCCCAGGCGTTTCTCTAACACACATACAAACTCCATGATATTACAAGTTCCACTTTTATTTCACACCGCCGGGATCCGTAAGCAAAAGAACATGATATCAACAGGGTACAAAGTACAAGTGCAATGTTGAAAGCATTCCCCATGGTACATGGTTCTGCTAATTTCAACTTATAAAGCGCAAGCATATACGCAACAAAGAAGGACCCAATGGTTCAAGTTTATTAGAGGCAAAAAAGTAAAGTGTGCCATCAAGTTCGTGAGAGCTTTAATCACTAGTTTTCTCATAACAAGTGGAAGGTAAACAAAAGCATGAATATACTTGGAATAGCATAAGCTAGTAGGTAGGTATGGTGGACTCTTTGGAATAACTTGGTTTAAGGAACTAGATGCATGTGTGGAAGTCATACTTTATTGTGGAGGCTAGCAAAAGACTGGGAGCGACAAACTAAGAGAGCAATAATGGCCATAATCATGCAGAGCGACAAAACATCACTGATCAAAGCATAAAGTGATACTGCAAGTTGAAAACTAAAGGATCATAAAGGCTATGGTGACTTGAGATAGTCATAACATGGTGTGAGCATGTGCCAAGTCAACCCAAATAAAGCATCAAAGGAGAATACCACTATACTATGCTTTAATAAGCTAAAACAACGCATGATTCATCCAAGGCACATTATGCAATCTCAATTGTTTATAACAAGTCATGCTACAGCAAAGAATACTAAGCATAAAGCCAAAACAATATCAAGCATCGCATGGCAAAGCATAGGCCAGAGTCAAAAACGAGCTCTTTTTACCACATAATTATGAACTTTCCTACTATTTTCCAAACCAAACCAAACTATTTGCAAACCAACGTATGAAAGAGGGGGTCCAACCAATTTATTTAGAAAACTAAGAAAACCAGGCAAACTAAAAACCAAAACGAAAATGAAAAAGAAGACGGTCCAAGAACAACACAACTGTGCATGAAACAATAAAAATGAAGCGTTTGGAAGAAACCTGGGACTTTTATTGATGAAGAAGGGGATGCCTTGGGCATTCCCAAGCTTTGACGCTTGTACTTCTTGGATCTTTCTTGGGGTGACACGCGTGGCATCCCCAAGCTTGAGCTTTAGTCCATCCTTCATCTCATTACTCATTCCTTCCATACACCTGAAATTTTTCCTTCATACAAAACTTCACACAATCTCATTAGCGACATTAGTGCACACTTAAGATAAATAAGTCTCAAGGTTCAGTTCTAACACCAAAAAACTTCCATTAGAACACTAGCTACTGTAGCACTTCCCTCAAAAAGCTCAGTTCCCCAAAAGAACTCAAGAAGGAACCAACAAGAAGCAAATGCAGAAAATGGCAGAAATCTGTCAAAACAGACCAGCAGGTAAAGACGAATTATTTCGAAGACCTTCTGTTGCTCAAATCAAAAGGTGTTGAACTAACGAAAGTTAGATAACAACCTGGGGCAGAAGCACAAAAATTACAGCTCAATCCGACATACAGAGCTCTCTCACGAATTTTTACGGTGAAGCACAAAAATCTGTTTCGGGACAGCAACTTTCCCAATCATTACATCTCTCTCAATAGAGGTTACTCTTGGCACAAAAAGCAAATAAAAAGGATAAGGAGAGCTTATTACAGAGGTAATAACTTCCAAGACTCATCTAAAACTCTTGGGTAATCTCCCAACAAGTACTTTTCTTTAACGCCTTTAAGTTAGGCATAAGAAGCAAAGAAAGAATCAAGTGTTCTCAAATGAAGAAGTATTAAAACCAACTTTCTTGCCCTTACCTCTCTTACTTTTATTCTTAACCTTGGGGAAAATATGATCGTTTGGTGGAGAAGAAAGGTGCATGGTCCCCTTTCCCACATCTATTATTGCTCCAAGGAGTTCTAATAGGGACCTTCCAAGTGTAATTTGTCCTTTTCCTACACATTCAATAACAAGATAATCAATAGAAATCGTTTTCCCAAGGATCTTTGTGAACACTCTTTCAGCTATTCCAAGAGGTAATATGGTAGTATTATTAGTAAGAGATATTTCTTTTCCTCCCTCAATGAGCCCCCAAGTATTCAGAGATTTATAAATATCCTTGGGCATAAGGCAAAATTTAGACATAATATCGCAGCGAGCTTGAATAGTTTAATTGTTCATCTCAATCTTTACTATAGGGAACCACTTTGATGGTGCAGAGTTTATTAGAACATAATCGTGATGCTCCCTAAGCGTATTATAGCAACTCTCTAATCTAGTAATGCTAGCCTCAAGAGTGTCCAACCTAGCAAATATTTTTGCGAAAGAAGTATCAGTTTGGCTAGGCAAGTTGTAAATGAGGATCAATTTCTTTATATCATTAATAGCATCATCCTCATTACAATGGAGGAAATCTCCTCCCACAACAGCATCAAAAGCATACCTATAGAAAAGAGCAATTCCAAGTTAAAAACTGCTAACGAACAAGCTTTGGGTCATTTTAGGCTTAGTTTTTTCATGTAGATCAGAGATTCTAGACCAAGCTTCCTTAAAACTTTCCTCAATTCCTTGTTTAAAAGTGAAAATCATAACCTCGGGTGACATAGTGATTGGAGCAAGGCTAGACATAGTGACAACTTAGGATAGGAACTAATTTTTTTGTGTTTTTGATAAAGAAACAAGCAAACTAAGCAAAAAGAAACTAAGCAAAACATAAACAACAAAGTAAAGAGATTGGTTATGAGGGACTCCCCTTGTGAAGATGATATGGGGTTGCCCGATCTTCTCAGTAAGCGGATGGCAATGATGATGGTGGATGATAGATAACTAGTGTGTAGCTATGATCTCTCCCGCTCGATCCCTGATGTCAGCGCAATAGATCTCGAACCTTGTAGGATATTCACAACACCACACTCTTGCGCACGCAGCCGTGACCATGAACGGTAGTATGCAATCTACTAATTCCCAATGGAACAATAGATCACACTCAATTATAGTTGGTAGATTCGAACACAGGGTAATTCCAGAGGATCTATGAAAGAAACAACTCCAAAATATTTTAACGTGGTCTAAACCCTAACTTGTGACGGCTACGGAGGTTTATATGAGGGCTGGGGCGTCCTCCCCTCTAAACGGGCCTAAAAACAGCCATAACTTGGCCCAAACTGACTCTGTTTGACTCAAACTGATACATACCGGCCCATATATGGGTTCGGCCTTATTGGCACGCAGTCCAAACGTCGTGGAACACCTCAAACATGTAATTCTTGGTGCGCCATCTCACTCTCTTGCTCATATGTGATTTCCTCATTGCCTCTTAGTGCGCATGCCTCCCGCTCCTCCCTCGCGCACTTGTTGATATTGGAAATCAACGCTTGTCCTTCTTGCTGCAACTCTCCTCCTCCTCGCGCAATGCTTGTGTTATCAATAAACCTGATCATACAAAGATGCATAGACTTAGGTAGTATAAAGTTCTCATTAAATAAAACATCAGGTTCAATTAGGAATAAATTCACCTGATAGTCATTTTTGATTTGACTCAATATTTCCTTCCAGTTCAGGCAGTCAGAATCATCATAATCCATGTATATATCCTCATCATCCTCCCTTTCTTCATGAAACGCCGTCCTCGGCTTTGGGTAAGCTGAAAGTGGGAGAAACAAAAAGAACAACGTGTACGCAAAGTATATGTATATATAACATGTTGTATTATTGTTGTTCACATGAAAAGTATGTCCAGTATACATCAAGCAACTTAAATTGCAGGTATAAGTGAAGTACAAAGAATCATGATCATGGTGAAAAACAACTAAATAGATAGTCATGTTCTTCAATATTAAACTCAGTTTTCTCAAAGAAGATCTATGATCAAATTTGTGAACAGGATCAAACCAATTCAATATGTCTGAAAGCCAAATTGAATCATGACATGCTTCAACTGCGCTACTCTGATTATTATGAACATGATCATGTTGTCCAGTATGTAAAATGCAACTCAATTTGCAAATATCAAGGAAGTCTAAAGTAGTAACAAAACTAGACAAAGACTTTTGGGACAAACATAGTGAATATGAAAACTTGGGTCCTATTCTAGCAACATTAGAACAATCCAACATAGGTAAAATTACTTGTGTTGGTTGCAATATATCAACTAGACCAGAATGTATTTCCATAATATCTGGAACATGAGCTATTGTCCCATAGCAAACATTTTGTGATGTATGGCTGAAAACAGCATGTTTCAGTTCAACAATTCTATCACAAGTAATGCATATGTGATCCACAAGAAAATTTTCATGCATGTTATATTCACCAATCAGATTGAAAGTGAAACAAGGAGAATATGTGCTAGAATTCAGAAATGAAATTTCAGAAATCTTATCCATAGCACAACTCATACTTATAGGTTCATTTAGCATGATGGAATACACAATATCAGTAGGTGGTATTCGAGCAAGTATTTCTTTATGTGTAATCAGTACCACATGATCAAAATTTGAATTTGGTAAACTATCACATGGTGCTGAACTAGTAGTGCAAGGCAAATCACAAGGAGGCTTCAGTAAAGGAATAGACTCACAATTTGTCGCACATGTTGGCTGAAGCTCCAAATCAGTACCAATGTCATTAAAAATCTTCTCAGTTGTAGTAGGTACTACGACATCCTCCTCAAGTGACAATACCAGATCGTGTGATGCAGGTTGTAAAATAGGCAGCTCCCTTTCTGCAAAAGCAACCTGCATATCACAAGATACAACACTAGGAGTAGACATGATTACATTAGTAGACAACTCACATGTCTCATCAGTGTCCACTCTCAAAATTTCTGGAATAGGCCATTTGTAGTTGTTCAAAAACATAGAACGTAGAAATTGCTTGAAATCTTCCCAAAGGATTTTTTTACCCATGACACCACACATAATCCTTGCGTCCTTCCACCAACGAGCTACCTCTTCATCCACACATCGGTGAGCAAGAATGTATTCTATATGGCCATTAAACTTGCTATCGAAAGTACGACATCTCACAAAACCAAATCCCATATCGATTTCCCAAATCTGATATTCTGAGAGTGTGGCAGAACTTTCCAATTGCCACTTGATTGTAGTTGGATCATATGCCATGCCAACCACAATAGCTAAATAGTCATGGTAAAAATCATCTGATTTCTGCATCACCAACACTAGTAGAAGTCATGATTAGTACATTAGTGCAAAAACACAAAACTGTTTTGGTGGCACACTCACAACTCACTCAAAAACTGACAAGAAAGCAGATCTTACCGTTCCAAAGTGAATAGTGATGCTTACCAATTCGAAATCAAGGACTGATGCACTAATGTGATGAAGTGAATACCAAAGGTATAGAGAACGACGCAAGGCACACAGGTTATTTATGGTGGAGCTGTAGGTATGGTATCCTAACTACATCGCAAACAAGTCCTAGTGATGATCGTCTGAGAAAGACCCACGGAAACACACACGGTGGAGATAAATGGGGCAATTGCAACTATGAAAATGAGCTCAATAAAGTGAGGTATGTCGGAGGAATGCTCGTGTTGCAATGCACAAGGAGAGACGCTAGCAATGTCTCAACGAAACGGGCACAAGATTGCTAAACTGAGCAGCCCGTAGAGCACTAAGCACGCTAGTCTCGTAGGATAGTTTTAGACACAAAGAAAGCTTTACTAAGGCTCACAAGGATAGGTACGCTATGTGGACTTAGTAAAAAAATAAACAAAAAAAGAAAAAAAATTAACCTGAGAATTGGTCTCTGCCACGGCAGAAAAACGGCCTAAAATCCTGCGGCGGCACGATGTCGGCAGACACAAAAATTTCTCGTATTAGGACAGACCTGTCTGTGGTACAGCGACGGTCCGAAATTTTTTTTTTCTTTCACGCTACAGCACAGTCGCGTCTGTAGTCAGGCATGAGGCAGCGAGCCGATTTTTTTTTGCCTTCAACGTGAAGCAAACTCAGGACAAGTCTAGATCCAATCGGTTTGCTTTTTTTCTCCTTCTTTCAAACGGATCTACAACCTGAGACTAAAAGAAAACAGATCTACTAGATCTAAGACTCAAGAACACGACGAATAGCCTAGAAATAGTCTAGGGACTCCAACAACGGATCAAAAACAGATGAAAACTAGACAAAAACTACGACTCAGATTTAGAAGAAAGGCTACACAAAAGGATTACGATCAGCAACTAGAACTCACGAACAGTGTTATCTAGGCTATGGCAATGAACTATGAACCCTAATATTTTTGTGTGGCTTTTTCTATATAGGAGAAAAACAACTAATCTATGGATGGATTTATGGATGCTTACCGAGGCAACACTGGAAATCTGATACCAAGATGATACCAAGATGATATTGCTCACCGAGTAAACCCAACGCTCTGATACCAAGATGATACCAAGATGATATTGCTCGCCGAGTAAACCCAGCGCTCTGATACCAAGATGATATTAGGGTGGCCCGATCTTCTCAGTAAGCGGATGGCGATGATGATGGTGGATGATAGATAACTAGTGCGTAGCTATGATCTCTCCCACTCGATCCCTGATGCCAGCGCAATAGATCTCGAACCTTGTAGGATATTCACAACACCACACTCTTGTGCACGCAGCCGTGACCACGAACGGTAGTATGCAATCTACTAATTCCCAATGGAACAACAGATCACACTCAACTATAGTTGGTAGATTTGAACACAGGGTAATTCCAGAGGTTCTATGAAAGAAACAACTCCAAAACATTTTAACGTGGTCTAAACCCTAACTTGTGACGGCTATGGAGATTTATATGAGGGCTGGGGCGTCCTCCCCTCTAAACGGGCCTAAAAACAGCCATAACTTGGCCCAAACTGACTCTGTTCGACTCAAACTGATACATACCGACCCATATATGGGTTCGGCCTTATTGGCACGCAGTCCAAACGTCGTGGAACACCTCAACCATGTAATTCTTGGTGCGCCATCTCACTCTCTTGCTCATACGTGATTTCCTCATTGCATCCTAGTGCGCATGCCTCCCGCTCCTCCCTCGCGCACTTGTTGATATTGGAAATCAGCGCTTGTCCTTCTTGCTGCAACTCTCCTCCTCCTCGTGAAATGCTTGTGTTATCAATAAACCTGATCATACAAAGATGCATAGACTTATGTGGTATAAAGTTCTCATTAAATAAAACATCAGGTTCAATTAGGAATAAATTCACCTGATAGTCATTATTGATTTGACTCAATATTTCCTTCTAGTTCAGGCAGTCAGAATCATCATAATCCATGTATATATCCTCATCAGAAGATGTCCTTGACTCCCCGGCAACGGCGCCAGAAAAGATCTTGATGCGCTCGACTTTCAATGTAGAGCTCGTTGGGAACCCCAAGAGGAAGGTATGATGAGCATAGCAGTAAGTTTTACCTCAGTTATGAAACCAAGGATTAATCGAACCAGTAGGAGCAAGGAAACACCCCAAAGGTGTTACTAGCTGAGCTTTGGCAGGGCGCACTACCGGTGCTAGTAGCAACGTGGAGACCTGCACAACACAACCATAGAACTTTGTCCCCAACTTGCGATGAGGTTGTCAATCTCACCGTGTTTTGCGAAAAACAAAGGATTAAACGTATTGAATGGAAGGAAGCAAAAGTTTGCAGAAAGTAAACACAAAGCAGTAAACAGTAGTAGATTGTATGTAAAGAAAAAGGACCAGGATCCATAGTTCACTAGAGGTGGCTCTCCTTAGATAGATAACATGCTGGGTGAACAAATTACAGCGGGGCAATTGACAAACACCGAGAAAGCAATACATGCATATACTAATCATCTTAACTCCTCTGAGACTTGATTGGGCATTACAACATAATACATAGACCGCCATCCAACTACATCTATGACTAATAATCCACCTTCAGGTTATCATCCGAACCCCCTCCAGTATTAAGTTGCAAGCAACAGATTATTGCTTTATGAATTGCGTGTAAATTGAACAATACGATTGTTCTACGAACAAAGGATTGTTGTTTTCTCCTTAGTAGCAACAGCACATCTAGTACCTTAGAGATTTATGTCACTTCCCCAGATTACTAGAGGCATGAACCCACTATCGAGCATAAATATTAACTCTTGGAGTTGCTAGCATCTACTTGGCCAAGATAGCTTCTAACAACGGAAAGCATGCAAGATCTCAAATAACAAAGACATGATAGAGTCAATAATCAATCTGAAATAGCATCTCACTATCCATCGGATCCCCGCAAACACAACATGTATGAATTACAAATACATGATCTTGATCATGAACGGAGCTCACAAGATCTAAACATGAAAGCACAAAGGAGGAGAAACCAGCCATCTAGCTACTACATGGATTTGTAGTGCAAGGATGAACTACTCACGCATCATACCGGAGGCTTGCATGGTGATGAAGAAGGCCTCCAGGGTGAATTCCCCTCTCCGGCAGGGTGCCAGGAAGAGCTTCAGATCCTTCCCGATCTAGGGATGGAGATGACGGCGGCTACAGACTCTTTCGTGGATTTTTGATCGGGCGCTTAGGGTTTTCGTCCCGAGGGCAATATATAGGCGGAAGGAGAGGCCGAGGGGGTGCCTAGGCTGGCCACACCACCCCCTGGCGCGGGCTAGGCCTGGCCGCGCGGCCAGGTGGTGTGGCCGCCCTCTGGCCCTTCTTCGTCTTGTATTCTGGCACTTGATCCCTTCCGGAAAAATAGGCACTTTGGCTTTTGTCCCGTCCAATTCCGAGAATATTCATTTTCTGACTTTCCTGGAACCAAAAACAGCAGAAAACGGGCAGCTGGCACTGTGGCTCTTGTTAATAGGTTAGTCCAAGAAATCATATGAAAAGTACTCCAAAGTTGGAACAAAACACAAGAAAGTGGATAAAACCAAGCATGGAACATCAAAAATTATAGATACATTTGCAATGCATCACACCCCGAGCAGAGACTCAGGGACTGCTATAATACTTGTCTCTTGTTTTGCATTTTTTTGTCGGCTAGGTTAAGTCGCTTATATCTTAGTCGGATTAGTAGTGTGTGAGAACCAAAAAGCTAACTCTTCGACTTTGCTGCTGCCCAACAATAATTGGCTTCATGGCAAGCAAGAGAACAAGTTTGGAATGGCAAAGCACATGAAAAACGACTTAGGGAAAGAACTTAAGCGGGTCGACATTAGTTTTTTAACTAACCTCGTGTTTACTGTATTTGTATAATGTCGGAACATTTTGAGCTAATCTCAAAGTTTCAAGTATTGTTAAGTCAATTTTTTGAACCTCGGACTCGTAAGTCGAAAAGCCGAATCAAGGTAGACGCGAGCCGAGTCAAAAATTGGGGGAACAAGAAAACGAAACTCGGGGACTTCGCCCACGATAATCCAGCAATAAAACTTAGTTCAGAACATAAAATTGTAGCAAACCAAACTAAAGTATTTAGATACATCTACGCCCGGCATTCCGGGGATCTGATAAGTATGACCAGTGTTTTCTAAGGAGCAAGAGCAGCAAACGAATCATCCATTGATGGAGGAGGTACTTCGGAGTGTGGGGGAGGGGCACTAGCCTCGGCTTCGTCCGCAGGGTTAACCTCGCAATCCTCCGGCTCTTCGGCCTCGTCGCCAAGTTCGGAGCCCTCACTTTCACTCCCTTCCTCTTCATCTTCAGAAACAGCTTCTTCATCAACGACATCAAGATAACTCGGCCCCTCATTCCAAGTGTGGCAGAAGGAGTACTGGATGAGCTTATTGGCACGGGCTTTGCGGCGCGCGATCCACTCCGGATCCTCGCACCACGTAGACCCAGTGCGCATGCGAGTGAGCAACCCCAGATCAATTCCTTCATACCATGAAAGGGCAACTTTCAAGGCAATGTCGGCCCCAGCCCGTGCGGCAGATTCGCGCCACAGATGCACCTGCGTATCACACTCCATTAATTTGGCTATGAAAGCCGAGCCTTTCTTTGGAATGGATTCACTGGGCCAGAGGAAGCTGAACATCCGCGTTGTCGCCGGGATAATATCCGCGCCGTGGTTCTTCACTACCTCAAGACGAGCGGTTAGGCTCGCCAGTAGATCCTCCATATTATACGGGATTGGCTCGGCACCAGGGGCAGCAAGCATACCACGATGTTCGCGGGACCGGGTTACGGCAGCGGCACCGAGTGTATCGCTTTCTGGAAATTTACCTGGCAGAGCAGAGGAAGCAGTAACTAAGAGTACCAGATCTGGAGAAATAAAAGTTAAACAATGGCAGAGAACTCACGTGCAATCTGGAAAAGGAGTCACTGGAGCTCGGAATGAACGTCGGCGCTATGGGCCTGGAGTTTCTCGTATTCAGTGGTCACCGACGTAAGCTTGACATCGGCTTCCTCCAATAGGCTCTTATCGATGGAGATTTGCATGGTTAAACGCTCTTTCTCCTCGGCGAACTCCTGGTCGGCCTTCTCCAACTCGGACTCATGGAGGCCCTTAAGCCTCTGAATTTTGGCATTCAGCCGAGTGATCTCCGAGTCCTAGAGTTGGAGCCGAGCTATCTCTTCATCCTTCTTCTTCAGCTCAGCCTCATGCTTCCCTGCTTGTTCGAGGAAATGGGTCATCATTTCAGGCATGGTGACGCTATCCTCGAGAGAAACTACAATAGCATAATGATCCGGAGGACCCAAAGTATAAGTGTCCACCGGATAAAGGAAGGAATATACGACGATCGTGGGGAGAGGATAAATTTACCTTTGATCTCAGCAAGGTTTTTCCACATGATTATGTTTTCAGCTTCAACCTCGGCTGCATGATTCGGACAACAAATTAATATGGATCCTAGGAAGTTCGAATAAACGAATACGGAAGAGGAAGAACAGAAAATTAGCCCTCTTCTGGTACTCCACCAGGAGTTTACCATAACGCGCTTGAATGTCTTTATAGGAGTCTAGCAGGCGCTGGAACTCATCGGATCGGCGGTTAGTGGTAATCTGAAATAAGCAAGGAAATGGCAAAGTTCAAAGGCAGAGTAAAAACAATTCGAAGTCTATAAGATCCGGGCCAAGCGGAACTTAACCCGACACTAGGTGTGTGGATATTCGAAGTCTACAAGATCCGGGCCAAGTGGAACTTAACCCAGCTCTAGTTGTGTAGATATTCAAAGTCTACAAGATCTAGGCCAAGTGGAACTTAACCCGGCTCTAGGTGTGTAGATATTCTAAGTCTACAAGATCCGGGCCAAGTGGAACTTAACCCGGCTCTAGGTGTGTGGATATTCGGAGTGTATAAGATCCGCGCCAAGGGAACTAGACCCGGCTCTAGGTGTGTGGATATTCGAAGTCTACAAGATCCAGACCAAGTGGAACTTAACCCGGCTCTAGGTGTATGGATAATACAAATCTACAAGATCCGAGCCAAGTGGAACTTAACCCAGCTGTAGGCGTGTGGATAATCGAAGTGTACAAGATCTGGGCCAAGGGAACTTAACCCGGCACTAAGTGTGTGGATATTCAAAGTGTATAAGATCCGGGCCAAGGGAACTAGACCTAGCTCTACTATGTCAAAATTTGACGTCGTTGCGAATAAAAACTAGATTCTATAAGGAGCATCCGACCGAATAACAAGTTATTCCCTCAGAGGCTCGGGGACTAGGGGCTATATCTACAAGTGCTCAATTATGCAAAACATCAACAGCAGAGGAAAAGAGTTACCTCCATCATCCAGCCAGCTAAGGAAATAGCCTTGGTAGAGGAGTTCATCTGGGCGCTGAACTCGGCTGGGCCAAACTTCTTCGGCAGATCATCTTGAGGGTCGATGAATTCTGCATTGTTCTAGTTCTTCACATACTCAAGGAGTAGTGGAATATAACTTTCACCACTTGGATAATAGTTCGCCACAAGGCCTTTCACGTGGGCCCCTCGCCTGGCGGGCAAAGCTGCAGCGGGGCTGGTATGCAGAACTAGCTCCTTGCTGCCCTCTGACCCGGAGGCGGTAGACCCAGATGAAGTTCCTTTTGCTAACCCGGAAGCCTTCTTGACTTTGCCGGATGAAGGTGGAGGATCTGTTTGGAAGATATCTACGATTGAAGAGGTAGACCCGGAGGGAGCCGATGGGGCTTTCCTCTTGGGAGGCTTGGTGGAGGCTTTTGCTGCTGCTGTTGGTGTTGTTGGTGTTGTTGCTGCTAGTGCTGGTGTTGATGCTGCTGGTGCTGCTGCTACTGCTGATGCTGGGAATACTGGGACAAGAGGACTTGTTGGGGGCGGCGCCAATGAAACTGGCACCTCAAGACTTGGTGCTGAGGCCGAAGAACTGGGGAGATCCGGCACCGCCGTATCCAGAGCCACCCCACTACCCTCCCTGCACCGACAGTTCCCTCCTCTTGGCGAGGTGGGCTCTGGTCAGGCGCAACCACGGAGCCCTCTTGAATAGAGCTGAGCGGGCGAGAATCATCATTGCGCGGGGGAGAAGGGCTCTCTAGAGTGGGGAGGCTATGCCAGAGCCACTCTGAGGGATAACCGTAGGAGCTCTGGAAAGAAGAAAAGCACCAAGTCAAAAGGAGAGAACCAATAAGAAACGAGGGCAAGCAAAGGAAAAATCCCCAAGTATCAATGCAAAAGGACTTACTCATCCGCGGTTGGAGGAGCCCGAGGTTTAGGCACCCTCCGGACCGTGCTCTTGACGGCTGGCTTAGACGAGGCTTTCACCCCGGACTTCTTCTGCCTCTTCTTGGGCGGTGGCACCTCCGAAGCTGTGGCCGAGGTAGTCTCGTGCTTCTGGGAAGAAGCAGGGGCTGAACCATCCGTGGCGAGAGGGGGAACCTCATGGACCTGACCATCTGGGTTAGCTGAACATTCGAACATAACTAGATGCGCATAAGAGATGGGAACCGGATCAAATACCTCCAGGACCTCAACGTCCGAGTCATCGTCGTCTGGCCAATCCCTTAGAGAAGAGGCCTTACCAGCACTGCGTTTGACGACATCCGGGGTAGGCAGGAAGGCCTCCGGATCAGGCTCCTCCTCGTCCTCCTCGGTGCGGTACGGCAACCACTTGCTTGCCTGCACCTCGCCATCCTCCAGTGGCTGCTGGAGGAATCACTGAGAACAAGGCAACAATTTACAAGTTACAAAAGTGAACCGACATATAGAGAAGATTCGGAGAACAGGAAAAAGAAAATTCACCTTTCGAGGAGGGTTGTCCCGGGTGAAGGGCTCAAGTCCCCACTCCCAATCCTCGGAGAACTCCTTCTCCACATTGAATATGGACTTAACCCCGCGGTAAACCGCCGAATTATCCAGCTCAATGCAAGAAGTTCGGTGGGGGTCGAGAGGGCCGCTGAAGTAGCAAATCTTGTGGGCTCGCTTCTGAAGGGGGGACCTGGCTGCGGAGAAAAGTAATCATAATGTCCTCCCCCGGAGATGCTCCTTGAGCAGCTCCTTGATCCGGCGCTCCACTTGATTCGCCAGGGCCGTGGGCCGCTTCGGAATGCTCTCCCAATGCAAGGTATCAAGAGGGCCAAGCTTGAAGGGGAGGAGCCGAATCAAGTCCCCCTTGGTGGTGTTCCAGACATAGAAGAAGGTCCGAGCCCAGCCCTTGCAGGACTCGATTCCGGTGACCCGAGGGAATACGGAGTTCTTCCAGGGAGAAATGGAGGCAGCGCCACACTGGGTCAAGTGTTTGTCCTCTAGGGCAAGCTCCTTGTCCAGAACTATGTTCCTCCGGAGACCAAAGAACTTGATCCAAAGTTCTTTGGTTGGCCAGAGGCCGATGTACCCCTCAATTCTAGAAGCAAAGGAGGATAAAGAGGTGATAGCGTTGGCGGGGAGGTGAGGCGGTTATAGCTTGTAGGTGGAAATGAAATCGAAAAAGAAATCGGAAGTGGGGAGGCTGAAGCCGCGTTGAAAATGCAAAAGAAAAACAATGTATTCCCCAAAATTGGGGGAAGGAGAGATTTCACCGAAGGCGAGGCGGTAGGCGATGCCGGCCGGGATGCGGCGCGTGGCACGGAGCCAGTCCAGGTCCTCCTCGCAGACGATGGAGCCGTCCCAGCAGCCGCGCTCGCGGCCCTCTGCTCCTTCCTCCTACTGCGCCACCATTGTTGCCTCAACCTCTATCATGGTAGATTATAGATCTTCAAGAGAGAAATCGGTGTACAAATAATCGGAAGAGGGGAAACGGGAAGCGCAAAGCCCCGTGGTGGAAATCTTGAGTGGGAACGGCGGAGCTGGCGTGAGATGCTGCCTGAGCACGGTCGCGGCGGCGCTGGATCAACAAGAAACTGGCGGCAGCAGCAAGGTTGCAGTAAGAGAGAAAGAGGCTGGGAGGCGCGGAGAAAATGGAGGAACTTCCCCTGAGAACGCCCCAGACCCTCTACTTAACCGCGTAGCACGCGCGTCATGGGATCTTTTGCGGTGGCCACGCCGTGCGCAATGGGCGTGTACGCGGCCAAAACGGCCAATCAGAACAAGGCGACAGAAAGGTCCACAGGAGCAAGCAATCCCATGATGTGATGTAATGTTACGGTTAACGAAGCGTTGCAGTGAAGGGACGTTTACGGCAGTTATTCCTGACATTCCAACAGTAACAAGCGCATTAAATGCACGTGGCCCTTAAAATGAGGCAAAATGATGATTACCCTCCATGTAAGATGTGGGGAAGCGTACAAGGGAAGGAAAGGTAACCCGATAAGCAAGCAAGAGACCTTGCCAGCGAGGAATAACTCGGAATGAGCCAAAGGATCGCAAGCTAAAAAACTCTGGGTTATGAGGTAACTCGGCCAAAGAGGAAAAATCCGGATATGGGAACCTGTTGTGGCCTTAACAACTAAAAGTGGCTAAGACTGCACCAGCTTTGGGGACTAATGTTGGGGCATACCCCCGGGTAGGGTAACACCGGGGTATAAGGGCCGAGTTAGCCGGGGTACGGCGCGGTCAAAGCAAGTGCTAACCGGGTCACCTCAAGGCAGGCCGAACTACTGTGTGACCCGGCCCATGGAGCATCTCTTTAACTATGGTCCGGTCGGTATAAATTATATGTCGCCCATGTTTATCTATCTGTTTTGCAGGTAACTTGGTAAGCCGGATTAGCTATATGCTAACCAGATTATCTTGTGGCTTCCAAGAGAAGGAATCCCCCACTGGTCAAAAGGTGGCTTTATTAGTTGTAGCATCAACGAAGCAAAATAAAGAAGTGGACCAGCGGGTCAGGGGCGACCAAGGTGACGCGGGCAAAGCCGGATGACGTAGCCCGTGTCTGGTGACGCCAAAAGACAAAGATTACGCTATGGGTTACGTCCAAAGCCTGGACGAGCCGTTAAAGAGAATAAAGAAGAATCTGCTTTAGGCGAGGAGCATATTCATAGAATATGCTGCCACCTGTTCCCTAGAATTGTAACCCGGGCTCCCCTATATAAGGAGCACCGGGGCCTCCATAGAAGGGGAGGGATCATTCTCTTTGTCTAAGGTAGAACTCTAGGGCTAGTTGGTTGGGGGTAACAGACATTGTCTCCTTCTTACTGAGAGCCTCAAGAGCATTTGTAAACACCATTGATAGAGAATATACAAAAACTTCTGTGCTTGGAATCACCACGTTCTCCCTCCCTGGATTCCCCTAGCACTCATTGGCCCCATCTTTATCCTATCCATGGCATCTATCGTGCCACCACCACGACACCCACACAGTCACCTTGAGCACTAGATGGTTCAAACAAACACCACAATTTCATAGAAACATCCAACTCCAAATATAACTCATAACAAGTATTTGTAATCTCTAGCCTAAGTGCCACCATGGTGTGCACGCTGTCACTTTCACACACATGGGGAGAGCAGAGATCTATTAAAGCACTTGAGTATCAAGGTAGATCTACTTGATTACAAAGCTCATGATCACAATATGATCATGCATAAAGAGAGAGAGATGAACACATAGTTACCGGTAGAACCCTTAGCCTCGAGGAAGAACTACTCCCTCATCATCATGGGAAACAGCAACAGCGATGGAGATGGTGGTGGAAATCGATGGAGATGGCTCCGGGGCACTTCCCCGTCCCGACAGGGTGCCGGAACAGAGACTTTCTGTCCCCTGAATCTCCCCTTCGGTGGTGGTGGCACTGCGGAACTTTTCCTGGTGGAGGCTGGATTATTTAGGGTTTTCTCATTGGGAGGCTTCTTATAGGCAAAGAGGCGATGTCAGGGGGTGGACCAGGGGCCGACACCACCTGGTGGCATGGCCAGGGGGACCCGCGCCACCACATGGTGTGGCTAGCCCCTGGCCCCTCTTCGTCTCGTCTTTTGGCTCCATGTTCCCCTCGGTGAAATATTGACTTTGGCTTTTGTCCCGTCCAATTCTGAGAATATTCATTTTCTGGCTTTTCTAGAACCAGAAAAAGAAGAAAATAGGCAACTGGCACTGTGGCATCTTGTTAATAGGTTAGTTCTAGAAAATGTATAAATGTATCTCAAAATATAGACAAAACATAAGAAAGTAGATATAAAACAAGCATGGAACATCAAAAATTATATATACATTTGCAACATATCAACATCCCCAAGCTTAACTACTACTCGTCCTCGGGTAGGTAAGTGATAAAAATAAAGAAATATTTTTTAGGTGACATGCACCATTATAATCTTGATCAAAGTATTTTTAAAACATTGATAGTTGGGATCATAGTACTTTAACATAGCATGAAAGATATAGTTCTAACGATAAGACACAGCAACTATGTTGTAACATGAAAAGGCACAAACAAAAGATTCATGAATAACAATGATTTTCAAGACGTTTGTTTGTTTGACATATAGAAAGCATAATAAGAATGGTATTCAGCTTGTCCCTCATAGAATAGCAAAATATAAATGCATAGGACACCTTCAAAGTTCATAAGGGTGACTAGATACAAATAGTTTAAGAACAAGCAATATCAAAGTTATGCATCAATCAACAAGTCTTGGGACAATGCACATTAAACTAAGAATGGCCACTATGCTCTCTCAATAGGTGCATAAAGATAGAAGGAAGAGACTCAACATAAAAGTAAAAGAAATGCCTTCATAGAAGGAAGTAGGGATTCAAGTCTCATATAGAGCTTCCAAAAGTTATGGTACTCGTTAGCTTTCATCTCTCATTGCCCCTATCATAAGCATCTTGAGCTGATTAAGGTTAAAGTGAACAAACTATGGAGTATATGCTTGACAAAGTATAAGTTCTCAATCTCATGTCCCTTGAATACGAGGGCCGCTCCTCATGCTACTCAAGTTTAGTTATCGGTAAGTTCTTGTCATACTAAGTACATGTGTATCATAGGGAACCGCCAACGGGGTACCCCTTTCCCGATGATACGAAAGAATCCCCATATCAAAATGACAAGGCGAGCAGACAATAAACATCTCAGCATCTTCTTATTAACCATGGGAAAATGGTGATGTTTTCTCTCTTTCCTCTTTTCTCATCTTTTTTTATTTTTTTTCTCAATCTCTATCTCTTTTTTATAAGAAGAATGCTTCATAGATTGCTCATTATGGTTACGCTGCAGGTTTCCACCATGATTAGGCATGGATTAGACCAGTCGCCCAGGCGTTTCTCTAACACACATACATAACTCCATGGATTTATAACCTCCCATTTAATTTCACACCGACGACATCCATAAACAAAAGAGCATGATATCAACTGGGTACAATGTACAAGTGCAATGTTGAAAGCGTTCCCCATGACAGCATGGTTCTGCTAATCCCCAACGTATAAGTACAAGAATATACAACATAGATGACACAATGGTTCAAGTTTATTAAGTGCAATAAAAGTAGAGTGTGTCATCAAGTTCGTGAGAGCTTTAATCACTAATTTTCACATAACAAGTTTAATTCAGAAGGTAGATAAAAACATGAATATACTTGGAATAGCAAATGCTAATAGGTAGGTATGGTGGACTATTTGGAATAACTTGGTTTTATTTGGAGTTGGATGCATGAGTGGAACTCATACTTGGTATGGAGGCTAGCAAAAGACTAGGAACGACCAACTAAGAGAGCAATAATGGCCATAATCATGCAAAGCTGTAAATAATCATTAATTAAAGCATAAAGTGATATTACAAGTTGAAAACTAAAGGATCATAGAGGCTATGGTGACTTGGTATAGTCTTAACATGGTGTGAGCATGCGCCAAGTCAACCCAAATAAAGCATCAAAGGGGAATACCACAATACTATGCTTTAATATGCTAAAACAACGCATGATTCTTTCAAGGCACATTAAGTAATCTCAATTGTTTGTAAAAAGTCATGCTACAGAAATAATCACTAAACATAAAGCCAAAACAATATCAAGCATGACATGATAAAGCCTAGGCCACAGTCAAAAACAAGCTCATTTTACCACTTAAACATGAACTTTTCCTACTCTTTTCCAATCCAAACCAATCTTATTTGAAAACAAATGTATGAATGACGGGGGTACAACCAATTTATTTAAGCAAACTAAGCAAACTAAGCAAACGAAAACCAAAAACAAAAACGAAGACGCTCCAAGAACAACACAATTATGCATGAAATAATAAAAATGAAGTGTTTGGAAGAAACCTGAGATTTTTATTGATGAAGAAGGGGATGCCTTGGGCATCCCTAAGCTTTGACGCTTGTACTTCTTGGATATTTCTTGGGGTGACACGGGTGGAATCCCCAAGCTTGAGCTTTTGTCTATACTTCATCTTATCACATTACTCTTCCCTACACTTAAAATTTTCCTTCATACAAAACTTCACACAATCTTCATTAGCAACATTAGTGCACTCAAGAGAATAAGTCCTTTGGTTTAGTCTCAATACAAGTAAATCCGTTAAAACACAAGCTACTATAGCACTTCCTTTAAAAAATTCAAGTGATCAAAGAGAACTCAAAGAGAAAGAGATTAAGAGGCAAATGCAAATAATCGCAGAAATCTGTCACAACAGACCAGCAGGTAAAAACCAATTTTTTCAAAGACCTTCTGTTGCTCAAATCGAAAAGTGTTGAACTAACGAAAGTTAGATAACAACCAGGGGCAGAAGCTCAAACATTAACGCCTCAAAACGACCTACATAGATTTTAAAAGAATTTTTACAGCGAAGCATAAAAATCTGTTTTGGGACAGCAACTTTCCCAAGCATTACTTCTCTCTCATTAGAGGTTACTCTTGGCACAAAAAGCAAATAAAAAGGATAAGAAGCGGTTATTATCGAGGTAATAACTTCCAAGACTCATCTAAAACTTTCGGGTTATCTCCCAATAAGTACTTTTCTTTAACGCCTTTAAGTTAGGCTTGATAGTTTGAGAAGATGCTCATATAAGAAATATGAATTGAAGTAAAAGAGAGCATCAAGAAGCAAATTAAAAACACATTTAAGTCTAACCCACTTCCTATGAAAAATAATCTTGTAAAGAAACAAGTCATGAAAGCACAAAGCAACAATCATAGAAAAGCAAAACAAGTGCAACTTCAAAATTTTCAACATAAAGAGGGGAAACTTAATATTATTGAGATGCATAAAACCATGTTTCCCTCTCTCATAATAACTTTCAGTAGCATCATGGATAAAATTAACAATATAACTATCACATAAAACATTCTTATCATGATCCACATGCTTAAAAGAATTAATACTCTCCACATAAACATAGCCACTCTTATTAATTATAGTGGGAGCAAATTCAACAAAATAGTTATCATTATTATTCTCATCACCATAATCATCAAATATAGGAGGCATATTATAATCATGATTAATTTTCTCCTCAATAGTAGGTGGACTGAAAATATCATATTCATCATTGTAATCATCATATATTGGAGGTTTGGTATCATGATAAGCAATAAAATAGCTATCTTCCAAAGCTGGGGAACTAAAAAGATCATTTTCATAAAAACTAGCTTCCCCAAGCTTAGAATTTTCCATAGCATTAGAAATAATGGTGTCCAAAGAATTCATACTAACAACATTGCTATTAGCATGCAAATAAAGTTCGATAGGTTTTTTAATTTTCTCTTCAAACACTTCATGTCCTAACTCAAGATAAATACTATAAAGCTCTCAATTTTTTCCATTAAGCCTAACTAGTGAAAACAAGAAAGAAAAATACAAAATTGCAGAATCTAAAGGAAATAACTTCGAGCACTCACACAGAAGGATGTGAGTACCTTTTACCTTACCTCCCTGGCAACGGCGCCAGAAAATAGCTTGATGTCTACGCACTTCTATTCTTGTAGACAGTTTTTGAGCCTCCAAGTGCAGCGGTTTCTAGAACAGCAACAAGTTTCCCTTAAGTGGATTACCCAAGGTTTATCGAACTCATGGCTGAAGTGGTCAAAGGTATCCCTCTCAAGAAACCCTGCAATCAAGATACAAGAAGTCTTTTGTGTCCCCAACACGCCCAATACACTTATCAGGTGTATAGGTGCACTAGTTCGGCAAACAGATAGTGAAATAAAAGTGGTATGGATAATTATAAGTGGTAACGGTGCTAGAAAATAGCTTGACAGGAGGAAAAGACTAAAGGCAAAAAGATGGAAGCAAGCAAACATGTAACAGATCTGGTTGCAAATGGTGTTTCAATGCTTAGAAACAAGGCCGATGGATCATACTTTCACTAGTGAACACTCTCATATAAATATCTTCTCTTTATGATACTACTCAGAACTACTCTCCAGTTGGACACTCTAATCCTGAAGGAAATATGCCCTGAGAGGCAATAATAAAGTTGTTATTATATATTTCTTATATATGATAGATGTTTATTTTGCATGCTATAATTGTATTATAGGAAACATCAATACATGTGTGTTTAATAAACAAAAAGGGTTCCTAGTTATGCCTCTCTTATAGACTAGCTTGTTGATTAACAAGATGATCAAAGTTTCCTGATCATGGACATTGGATGTTGTTAATAACAAGGTCACAGCATTTGTGAAATGATGTGATGAACATTCATCTGAAGTATAGCATTACGATCAAGTCATTATGTTTATATTGCTATAACATCATACAAACTAGTCTTAGTCCTTAGACCATGAGATCATGTTAATTGCTAACACGGGAAGAGTATCTTGATAACATCAAACGTCACACCGTAACAGGGTGACTATAAAGATGGGTTCAGTACTGCGAAGGTGTTATGTTGAGGCTCATGGATCAAGAGTGGAATTTTTCAATCCAGATGATGGATAGATATACTTTGGGCCCTCTCGGTGATATCACATTAAGATAGCTTGCAAGCAAGTGATGTGATCACTAGAATGTTATATCACGAGAACGAGAAAAGAGTGCATGTCGATAACGAGATCAAACTAGGTATTTGGATACCGATGATCGAATCTCGGACATGTATTATATCATGAGACAAAGGGATTAAATTGCTGACGTTAAAGGTTCTCACGATCACAGAAGTCATCGTTGAATGTGCAGGAGTCAGTATGGATCTCCAGGTCCCACTTCTGATTATTGATCTGAGGGGAGTCTCAATCATGTCCGCATTATTCGTGAACCGTAGGGTGACACACTTAAGGGTTGTCGGACACCATTTAGGAGCACATATGTTCCAGACAAAAGGTTTGCAAAGCGCAGGAAATGTTTCGATAGAAACAGGAATTGTTTCGATAGAAACCGGAATTGTTTCGGGTGAAATTGCAGAAAGTGGTTCTGCATGTAATATTGAAATGTTGCAAGGGATTTTATGTGAATTTTTGTTAATTAAAGTAATTAACAAAATTCTGAATAAAATAAATAAAAGAGTTTTATTAAATGAGAGAGCATTAAATTTGGAGAAATTTAATGCATTTAAAGTGGAGACTTTAAAAGAGAATGTTAAGGGGCATTTTAATGTGGAGGGGTTACCACCACATGAATGGAGGAGGTGAGGGGTCACCCCCCCCCCCATGCGCCGGCCATGGAGAGAGGGGGCACCCCCCCCCCCTCCTCCTATAAAAGGCCACCCATTCCCTCCTTCATCCTCACACCTCCTCGTGAAGGATCTCTCTCCCACTCTAGATATTCCCCCATGGTCTGGGATTAGCGAGATACATGTTCCCGGTGGCCTTGCATCTGGAAGGAGTTGCTGCTTCCGCTGATTCGCTGGAGCGAGGAGGTGGAGTTTGTCCGGTGGCTTGAACGTGTGTGCGAGGACGGATGTGCTGCTGATTTGCGGCGCTCGGACTTCCACACGATCTTGAGATTGGCAAGCGTACGACTACATCAACCACGAGTTCCTACTCGTTAACAAAACTCGTTGTCTTCGAGGGTAAGTTCTCCATGGATGTATGTCCACCCGTTGCTCTGTATCTAGTAGATAGATCTTGGCGTATAGTTCTCATCGTAGGAAAATTTTTGTTTTCTATGCTGCGGTCCCAATAGTGGTATCAGAGCCTGATCTATGCGTAGGTGCTTTACACGAGTAGTACACATATGTTTATATGTGGGCGATGATGATCATGTTATTGCATCTTCTATGTACTTTGGATATTGGTGGCATAGTGGGATGAAGCGGCCCGGACCAACCTTACATGTCATCGTACATGAGACCAGTTCCACGACTGACATGCAACTTGGTTATAATATCTGATTTACAATGAGTTTCTAATAACTTGGTTATCCTCGTTGTGGTTCATGTTCGTAGGTAAGACCGGTTCTATCTCTAAAAGCCCTAAGCCACGTAAAACTTGCAATTGATAAATTAGAGGCGTCTAGTTTAGATCGTTGCAGGGCTAGTGTCTTGATATGGTATTGTTGTAAGTAGATGTATGATAGATACTCTTACAACTCACTTAACGTGTAAGTTCCATAGACCTTGGCCTTACACACAAAGCAATGATAGAGATCATACCACGATGCAAATGATAGAGATCAAATGAATGGACCATATCATCTCTCTTTACACAATAGATGTTAGCATCTTATACTGCTAGTTTGGCGCTCTTGGTACCATTGTAAGATGATCCCTCATTTAGATATCAAGATAAAAATGTGTGTGCTTCCTTAAGTATGCACCGTTCTGTGGATCGTGTTTCAGGACATCACATGATGGTTGGGTGTACTCGAATCTACGCTTTCATAGGAACAGGTGTAAGACAGTTTTACACACGCGAATACTAAGGTTCTTACTTGGCGAGCCTAGCATGTACAGACATGGCCTCGGTACACGGACCGAAAGGTTAAGCATGAGTCATATAGTTCATATGATGCCCATATAGATGCTCGCCTTTGAAGCTACATCAACTCACGTGATGATCGGACTTGGTGTAGTGGATTTGGTTCATGTAATCACCAAAAGGACACGAGGGATGTCGTTTTTGAGTGGGAGTTCATTACTAATTTGGATTATTTGAACTCAATCTATCATAAACTTAGTCTAAATAAACTTTACAAATTCTGTTGTAGATGGCACCACCTGCTTTTAATTTCAATGTGTTCATGGAGAAAGAGAAGCTTGCTGCGAATGGTAGCAACTTCACCAACTGGGCTATGAATTTGAGGATTCTCCTCACAGCTGCACAAAAGCAATATGTGCTAGAGGCGCCGCTAGGCCCCCCACCAGCTCCTGATGCCCCTGACGAGGAAAAGAACGTCTATATAACTCGTCAGGAGGACCACAACTTAGTTCATTGCGGCATACTATATAGGCTAGAGCCAGAACTTCGAAAACATTTCGAAAATGGCAATGCCTTTGATACCATGGGAGAATTGAAAATGATTTTCGATACCCATGCTGCCGTAGAGAGTTATAATGCTTTTGAAAAGTTCTTTAGCTGCATGATGGAACAGAACAGCTCCGTTAGTGAGCACGTACTCAAAATGTCTGGGTACGCCGATAAGCTTGTGTCCTTGGGAATAACGATTCCCATTGACTTAGGCATACATCGTGTTCTCCAATCTCTGCCACCAAGCTACAAGAGCTTCGTGATGAACTATAATATGTAGGGCATGAAGAAGTCTCTTGCCGAGCTTCTGTCAATGCTTAAGACTGCAGAAGTGGAGATTAGGAAAGAACATCAAGTGTTGATGATCAATAAGACCACCGGTTTCAAGAAGAACAAGAAAGGCAAGGAGAAGGGAAAGAAGGGCGGCAAATCTGTTGCTGCGCCTGAAAAGAAACCCCGAGCTGGCCCTAAGTCTGACACCGAGTGCTACTATTGCAAGGGGACTGGCCATTGGAAGCGCAACTGCCCCAAGTATTTGGCGGACAAAAAGGCCGGCAAGGCAAACAAAGGTATATGTGATATACATGTTATTGATGTGTACTTGACTAGTACTCGCAGTAGCACCTGGGTATTTGATACGGGATCGGTTGCTAATATATATAACTCGGTTCAGGGGTTGCGGAACAAGCGACAACTAGCAAGGGATGAGGTCACGATGCGGGTCGGCAATGGATCAAGAGTTGATGTGATCCCCGTCGGAACGCTGCCTCTCCATATGCCGTCGGGATTAGTTATAAACCTGAATAATTGTTATTTGGTGCCTGCACTGAGCATGAACATTGTATCCGGATCATGTTTGATGCAAAGTGGTTATTCGTTTAAATCTGAAAACAATGGTTGTTCGATTTATATGAATAATATCTTTTATGGTCATGCACCTGTGTTGAATGGTTTATTTCTATTGGATCTCGATAGTAGTATTACGCATATTCATAATGTTGATGCTAAAAGGATTAAACTTGATAATAATATATCTGCATATATGTGGCACTGCCGTCTAGGTCATATTGGAGTTAAACGCATGAAGAAACTCCATTCTGATGGACTTTTGGAATCACTTGATTTTGAATCATTTGATACATGTGAGCCATGCCTTATGGGCAAGATGACTAGAATGCTGTTTTCCGGTTCAATGGAACGGGCGACAGATTTATTGGAAATCATACATACTGATGTGTGTGGACCAATGAGTATGTCGGCGCGAGGTGGATATCGTTATTTTGTTACTTTCACGGATGATTTGAGTAGATACGGGTATATCTATTTGATGAAACACAAGTCTGAAACTTTTGAAAAGTTCAAGGAATTTCAGAATGAAGTGGAAAATCATTGTAATAGAAAGATAAAATTTCTACGGTCTGACCGTGGAGGAGAGTATCTAAGTTACGAGTTTAGCACACACATGAAAGAGTGTGGAACAGTTTCACAACTCATGCCTGCCGGAACACCACAACGTGATGGTGTGTCAGAACGTCGTAATCGTACTTTATTGGATATGGTTCGATCTATGATGTCTCTGACTGACTTGCCACTGTCATTTTGGGGTTATGCACTGGAAACCGCTACATTCACTTTAAATAGGGCACCATCTAAATCCGTTGAAAAGACACCGTATGAATTATGGTTTGGAAACAAACCTAAGCTATCATTTCTTAAAGTTTGGGGATGTGATGTTTATGTGAAGAAACTTCAACCGGATAAACTCGAACCCAAAGCGGAAAAATGCATCTTCATAGGATACCCTAAGGAAACGATTAGGTATACCTTCTATCACAGATCCGAGGGCAAGGTATTTGTTGCCAAGAATGGATCCTTTCTTGAGAAGGAGTTTCTCGCGAAAGGTGTGAGTAGTCGGAAGGTAGAACTCGAAGAGGTTATTGAACCTTCTCTTCATGAAATGGCGAGTAGCGCAGCACCGGAAGTTATTTCGGAGTTGACTTCACCTAATGAAGAGAGAGCTAATGATATTGATCATGAAACTCCGAAAGAGGACACTACCGAACCTCGCAGGTCAAGCAGGACATGTGCAGCTCCTGAACTGTACGGCAATCCTGTTATGAATTTCATAATTGATGAAATAGATGACCCTGCGACATATGAAGAAGCGATGATGAGCCCTGATTCCAACAAATGGCTAGAAGCCATGAAATCCGAGATGGAATCCATGTACGAAAACCAGGTTTGGACCTTGGTGGACTTACCTCACGATCGAAAGGCCGTTGAGAATAAATGGATTTTCAAAAGAAAAACTGATGCTGATGGTAATGTAACCATCTATAAGGCTCGACTTGTCGCAAAGGGGTTTCGACAAATTCAAGGAGTTGACTACGATGAGACATTCTCTCCCGTAGCGATGCTTAAGTCGGTTAGGATTATGTTAGCAATTGTTGCATATTTCGATTATGAAATATGGCAGATGGATGTCAAAATTGCATTCCTCAATGGTAATATCGAAGAAGAGTTGTATATGATACAACCAAAGGGTTTTTTCGATCCTAAGGATGCTAATAAGGTGTGCAAACTTCAGCGATCCATCTATGGACTGAAGCAAGCATCACGAAGTTTGAATCTCCGCTTTGATGAGGTGATCAAAGAGTTTGGATTTGTCCAAACTTATGGAGAGGCTTGTATTTACAAGAAAGTGAGTGGGAGCAATGTGGCATTTCTGATATTATATGTGGATGACATATTATTGATTGGAAATGATATAGATCTTTTAAACAGTGTTAAAAGTTATCTAAACAGCAAATTTTCGATGAAGGACCTTGGTGAAGCTTCATATATATTAGGCATTAAAATATATAGAGATAGATCAAGACACCTAATTGGGCTATCGCAGAGTACATACCTTGATAAGATATTAAAGAAGTTTAATATGGACGAAAGTAAGAAGGGGTTCTTACCTATGTTGCAAGGCAAGACATTGAGTAAGACTCAAAGTCTGGCTACGGTGGAAGAAAGAGAGATGATGGATAAGATCCCCTATGCCTCGGCCATAGGCTCTATAATGTATGCCATGCTATGTACAAGACCGGATGTGGCACATGCTATTAGTTTGACTAGTAGGTATCAATCTGATCCAGGTTCGGAACACTGGATAGCGGTAAAGAACATCCTCAAGTACTTGAGAAGAACTAAGGATATGTTTCTTATATACGGAGGTGAAGAAGAGCTAGTCACTAAGTGTTATGTCGATGCTAGCTTTGACACCAATCCGGATGACTCTAAGTCTCAATCCGGATATGTATTTCTCTTGAACGGAGCAGCAGTTAGTTGGAGGAGTTCCAAACAACCTGTGGTGGCTGGATCAACAACGGAGGCGGAATATGTTGCTGCTTCAGAAGCGGCGCAGGAGGCAGTTTGGATGAAAGAGTTCATTACAGAACTAGGTGTGGTTCCCAGTGCATTGGACCCGATGGTGATCTATCGTGACAACAATGGAGCCATAGCCAACGCAAAGGAACCAAGGTCTCACAAGAATTCCAAACATATTAAGCGTCGGTTTCACTCCATCCGCGAGCATGTCAAGGATGGAGATATAAAGATTTGTAAAGTGCACACGGACCTAAATGTAGCAGATCCGTTGACTAAAGTACTCCCTAGGGCAAAACATGATCAACACCAGAACTCCATGGGTGTTAGATTTATCACTATGTGAACTAGATTATTGTCTCTAGTGCAAGTGGGAGACTGAAGGAAATATGCCCTGAGAGGCAATAATAAAGTTGTTATTATATATTTCTTATATATGATAGATGTTTATTTTGCATGCTATAATTGTATTGATAGGAAACATCAATACATGTGTGTTTAATAAACAAAAAGGGTTCCTAGTTATGCATCTCTTATAGACTAGCTTGTTGATTAACAAGATGATCAAAGTTTCCTGATCATGGACATTGGATGTTGTTAATAACAAGGTCACATCATTTGTGAAATGATGTGATGAACATTCATCCGAAGTATAGCATTACGATCAAGTCATTATGTTTATATTGCTATAACATCATACAAAGTAGTCTTAGTCCTTAGACCATGAGATCATGTTAATTGCTAACACCGGAAGAGTATCTTGATAACATCAAACGTCACACTGTAACAGGGTGACTATAAAGATGGGTTCAGTACTGCGAAGGTGTTATGTTGAGGCTCATGGATCAAGAGTGGAATTTGTCAATCCAGATGATAGATAGATATACTATGGGCCCTCTCGGTGATATCACATTAAGATAGCTTGCAAGCAAGTGATGTGATCACTAGAATGTTATATCACGGGAACGAGAAAAGAGTGCATGTCGGTAATGAGATCAAACTAGGTATTTGGATACCGATGATCGAATCTTGGACATGTATTATATCATGAGACAGAGGGATTAAATTGCTGACGTTAAAGGTTCTCACGATCACAGAAGTCATCGTTGAATGTGCAGGAGTCAGTATGGATCTCCAGGTCCCGCTTCTGATTATTGATCAGAGAGGAGTCTCAATCATGTCCGCATTATTCACGAACCGTAGGGTGACACACTTAAGGGTTGCCGGACACCATTTAGGAGCACATATGTTCCAGACAAAAGGTTTGCAAAGCGCAGGAAATGTTTCGATAGAAATAGGAATTGTTTTGATAGAAACCGGAATTGTTTCGGGTGAAATTGCAGAAAGTGGTTCTGCATGTAATATTGAAATGTTGCAAGGGGTTTTATGTGAATGTTTGTTAATTAAAGTAATTAACAAAATTCTGAATAAAAGAAATAAAAGAGTTTTATTAAATGAGAGAGCATTAAATTTGGAGAAATTTAATGCATTTAAAGTGGAGACTTTAAAAGAGAATGTTAAGGGGCATTTTAATGTGGAGGGGTTACCACCACATGAATGGGGGAGGTGAGGGGTCACCCCCCCCCCATGCGCCGGCCATGGAGAGAGGGGGCACCCCCCCCTCCTCCTATAAAAGGCCACCCATTCCCTCCATCCTCACACCTCCTCGTGAAGGATCTCTCTCCCCCTCTAGATATTCCCCCATGGTCTCGGATTAGCGAGATACATGTTCCCGGTGGCCTTGCATCTGGAAGGAGTTGCTGCTTCCTCTGATTCGCTGGAGCGAGGAGGTGGAGGTTGTCTGGTAGCTTGAACGTGTGTGCGAGGACGGATGCGCTGCTGATTTGCGGCGCTCGGACTTCCACACGATCTTGATATCGGCAAGCGTACGACTACATCAACCACGAGTTCCTACTCGTTAACAAAACTCGTTGTCTTCGAGGGTAAGTTCTCCATGGATGTATGTCCACCCGTTGCTCTGTATCTAGTAGATAGATCTTTGCGTATAGTTCTCATCGTAGGAAATTTTTTGTTTTCTATGCTGCGGTCCCAACAAATCCATGGTAGGGCTGTAACAGCACACCTCAAAGTTCGTTGTTCCCATCTAGATAACCCCACACTATCACCTTGAGCACTAGATGGTTCCAGCAAACACCACAATTTCATAGAAACATCCAAATCCAAATATAACTCCTTACAAGTATTTGTAATCTCTAGCCTAAGTGCCACCATGGTGAGCACGATGTCACTTTCACACACATGGGGAGAGCAGAGATCTATTAAAGCACTTGAGTAGCAAGGTAGATCTACTTGATTACAAAGCTCATGGTCACAATATGATCATGCATAGAGAGAGAGATGAACACATAGCTACCGGTAAAACCTTAGCCTCGAGGAAGAACTACTCCCACATCATCATGGGAATCAGCAACGGCGATGGAGATGGTGGTGAAAATCGATGGAGATAGCTCCGGGGGCACTTCCCCGTCCCGGAAGGGTGCCGGAACAGAGACTTTCTGTCCTCCGAATCTCCCCTTCGATGGCGGCGGTGCTGCGGAACTTTTCGTGGCTGGAGGCTGGATTATTTAGGGTTTTCTCATCGGGAGGCTTCTTATAGGCGAAGAGGCGATGTCAGGGGGTGGACTAGGGGCCCACACCACCTGGTCGCAGCCAGGGGACCCGCGCCACCATATGGTGTGGCCAGCCCTGGCCCCTCTCCATCTCATCTTCTGGCTCCGTGTTCCCCTCGGTGAAATATTGACTTTGGCTTTTGTCCCGTCCAATTCCGAGAATATTCATTTTCTGGCTTTTCTGGAACCAAAAACAGAAGAAAACAGGCAACTGGCATTGTGGCATCTTCTTAATAGGTTAGTTCTAGAAAATATATAAAAGTATCTCAAAATATAGACAAAACATAAGAAAGTAGATATAAAACAAGCATGGAACATGAATAATTATAGATACGTTTGCAACATATCAGTCCGTGCGGGGAGAGTCCCCGAGTGTGGCGAGTCCGCGATAATTGCAAGTCCACGATGACGTTGATTGCGTTGTTTTTGTTAGCGGGTCTCTCATCTTGGCCCGGGGGCAGTCCCATGGCAACTCCAAAGATGGCTCTCGGCTTAGCGTTCTTCCTGGATGATTTGAGGATCGGTTTGCGAGTCCTCGTCCGTAGTACTTGGCCGTGCGAGTCGCACTGTCTAAGTTTGAGGAGTACATGGTGTTGCTTGTGTAGCACTGCCATTTGTCTTGGCCCGGAAGGCCAGTCAAGCAAGGCGACTCTAATGATGGCTCTCGTTTAGAGTTTTTTGTGGATGATCCGAGGCTCGGTTTGCGAGTCCTTGTCCGCACTACTTGGCCATTGCCAGTCGCTCTTTCAAAGGTTGACAAAGGAAAATGGATTTTTCCCCGGGGAAGACCACACCCAATGGTGAGTCCATGCAGCGTGGCATGCGATCCTCTCTGGCGACTCAGACGATGAAGGTCCCTTAGTAGGCAGGGCGTACGCATTCGACGTAGCCGGAAAGAGTTGACACGGCGGAAGTATGGTCGCGTTTTGGCGAAGTCAACGCGGTGGACACGGGGTCGACGCGGCGTACGTATGGTTGCGCTTTGGTGAAGTCGACGCGGCGGACACGGGGTCGACGCGGCGGACGTATGTTCGCGCTTTGGTGAAGTCTATGCGGCGAACACGGGGTCGACGCGGCAGACAAGCGGTTGATACGTTGCAAACGTATCCATAATTTTTGATGTTCCATGCTTGGTTTTATCTACTTTCTTGTGTTTTGTCCACACTTTGGATTACTTTTCATATGATTTGTTGGACTAACCTATTAAAAAGAGCCACAGTGCCAGCTGCCTGTTTTCTGTTGTTTTTGGTTCCAGGAAAGTCAGAAAATGAATATTCCCAGAATTGGACGGGACAAAAGCCAAAGTCAGTTTTTCACCGAGGGACACCTGGAGCCAGAATACGAGACAGAGAGGGACTGCGGCCCGGCCACACCACCTGGCCGCGCGGTCAGGCCTGGCCCGTGCTAGGGGGTAGTCCGGCCGCCCCAGGCACCCCCTCGGCCTCTCCTTCCGCCTATAAGTTGCCTCCGATATAGAAAACCTAAGGACCCGATCAAAATTCCACGAAAGAGTCTGTAGCCGGCGTCATCTCCATCCCTAGATCGGGAGGGATCTGAAGCTCTTCCTAGCACCCTGCCGGAGAGGCGAATTTACCCTCGAGGCCTTCTTCATCATCATGCAAGCCTCCGGTGTGATGCGTGAGTAGTTCATCTCTGGACTACGGGTCCATGTAGTAGCTAGATGGCTGGTGCTCCTCGTTTGTGCTATCATGTTTAGATCTTGTGAGCTTTGTTCATGAGCAAGATCATCTATTTGTAATCCTACATGTTGTGTTTGCAGTGTATGTAATAATGCCATCAGTACGCTCCTTATGCTGCCGAATACCTCGCTGTAGTCGAGTAAACTGGGCCGGACCGAGGAGCAGCAGGTGCAGCAGTATCCGTCGCAGTTGGCGGTACATGCGCGATCATCACCGACGGAGTAGTGGAGGAGGAGGCCGAATCAGCAGATACTGAACACGACCCATTGACGATGACGACGCGTAGCTAACTGCTGCACCATGCAACGACGGTTCGCGCGCGTGAGCCTGGTGAGTAGCTGGCAGTGCGGGACGGAGTGGCTAGGCCGCCGTCGAGGGCCCATGCTGCTTGGGGAGCAGCCGTGCCATGCAGAGGCAGGACATCGATCACGCCATGATCGACGTGAGCAGTAGACGGTGCTAGAGAATCAACAAGCAATTCAAGACGAGCTCCGCGATGTCCTACATCATGGTTAGTGATACGTTGCTAACGTATCCATAATTTTTGATGTTCCATGCTTGGTTTTATCTACTTTCTTATGTTTTGTCCACACTTTGGAGTACTTTTCATATGATTTCTTAGACTAACCTATTAACAAGAGCCACAATGCTAGCTGCCTGTTTTCTGCTGTTTTTGGTTTCAGGAAAGTCAGAAAATGAATATTCTCGGAATTGGATGGGACAAAAGCCAAAGTCAGTTTTTCACCGAGGGACACCTGGAGCCAGAATACGAGACGGAGAGGGGCTAGGGCCTGGCGACACCACCTGGCCGCGCGGCGAGGCTTGGCACGCGCCAGGGGGTGGTCTAGCCGCCCCAGGCACCCCCTGGGCCTCGCCTTCCACCTATAAGTTGCCTCCGATATAGAAACCCTAAGTACCCGATCAAAAAATCCACGAAAGAGTCTGTAGACGCTGTCATATCCATCCCTAGATCGGGAGGGATCTGAAGCTCTTGCCGGCACCCTACCAGAGAGGGGAATTCACCCTGGAGGCCTTCTTCATCATCATGCAAGCCTCTGGTGTGATGCGTGAGTAGTTCATCTCTGGACTACGGGTCCATGTAGTAGCTAGATGGCTGGTTTTCCTCCTTTGTGCTATCATGTTTAGATCTTGTGAGCTCCATTCATGATCAAGACCATCTATTTGTAATTCATACATGTTGTGTTTGCACGGATCCGATGGATATTGAGATGCTATTTCAGATTGATTATTGATTCTATCATGTCTTTGTTATTTGTGATCTTGCATGCTTTCCGTTGTTAGTAGCTATCTTGGCCAAGTAGATGCTAGCAACTCCAAGAGTTAGTATTTATGCTCGATAGTGGGTCATGCCTCTGGTAATCTGGGAAGTGACAGAAATCTCTAAGGTACTAGATGTGTGTTGCTACTATGGAGAAAACAACAATCCTTTGTTCATAGAACAATCGTATTGTTTACTTTACACGCAATTCGTAATGCAATTATCTGTTGCTTGCAACTTAATACTGGAGGGGGTTCGGATGATAACCTGAAGGTGGATTATTAGTCATAGATGCAGTTGGATGGCGGTCTATGTATAATGTTGTAATGCCCAATCGAATCTCAAAGGAGTCAAGATGAGTAGTATATGCTTGTATGCTTTCTTGATGTTTGTCAATTACCCTGCTGTAATTCGTTCACCCAACATGTTATCTATCTTAAGGAGAGCCACCTCTAGTGAACTATGGACCCCGGTCCTTTCTTTTACTTTAATCTACAGTCAACTGTTTACTGCTTTGTGTTTCTGCAAACTATTACTTTCTTCCCCTCAATACATTTAATCCTTTGTTTTTAGAAAAACCGGTGAGATTGACAACCTCATCGTAAGTTGGGGACAGAGTTATGTGGTTGTGTTGTGCAGGTCTCCACGTTGCTGCTGGCACCGGTAGTGCGCCCTGCCAAAGTTCAGCTAGCTACACCTTTGGGTGTTTCCTTGCTCCTAGTGGATTGATAACCTTGGTTTCATAACTGAGGGAAACTTACTGTTGTGCTCATCATACCTTCCCCTTGGGGTTCCCCAACGAGTCGTTAATACAAGAGTCAGCAAGTATTTTTCTGGCGCCGTTGCCGGGGAGTCAAGGACATCTTCACAAGGGGAGTCCCTCATAACCAATCTCTTTACTTTGTTATTTTTGTTTGGCTTTGTTTGCTTGTTTATTTATCAAAAACACACAAAAATTAGTTTCACAAGTTTGCTTTCTTTATTAAAAACACACAAAAAATTAAGTCTTTTTGTAGTTGTTACCTTTTCCTTAGCACACCATGTTGATCCCCAAATTTACCCTGAAAGACCTTTCAATAGGTAGTGGTTCTTTAATTGGAAAAGATAATATTGAAGAATTCTTTAATCACGTTAGTAAGCATGAGGACATTGAGGATAGATCCCTTGCGGAACTTGCTCCAAACTATGAAATTGCTGCAGCTTCTTTAGTTCACATGTTGGAAGCTAGGTTTGTTAACCTTAACCCCTTAATGCAAGTAATGTTTCTTAAACTTAAAGAAATTGATGACCCTGAAAAGAAAGATTTTATTCTAGAAACTTTGCTTAAGGAATTCTATGATATTGCCAAGGAAGCTAGAAAAGTCTTTGAACATTTCAATATGCTAGGCTCATGTGTAGATGTTATTGGTACACAAGAAAACATGAACAAAACCGAGCCTAATGGGGAGGAAACTAAGATACCAATACCCTTTAAACTAGTAGCAATGCATGAAGCCATAGAAAAGAATCTTGATTGGATTGTTCCCAAAAACCATTTTGATGAAAATAGTGAACCTAAGAGCGTTGAGAGAGGATCCTCTAGAACTTATTTAGATGAGATACCTTACCTAGTTGAAGAGATTTCTAGTATTAATCTTAATGCTTCTTCATTTGAGAACACTTGATCCTTTTTCTTGTTTCTTATGCCTAACTTAAAGGCGTTAAAGAAAACTACTTATTGGGAGATAACCCAAAAAATTTAGATGAGTCTTGGAAGTTATTACTTCGATATTAACCGCTCCTTATCCTTTTTATTTGCTTTTTGTGCCAAGAGTAACCTCTAATGAGAGAGAAGTAATGATTGGGAAAGTTGTTGTCCCGGAACAGATTTTTGTGCTTCACCGTAAAAATTCGTGTAAAATCTCTGTATGTCCTTTTGAGGCGTGAATGTTTTTGCATCTGCCCCAGGTTGTTATCTAACTTTCTCTAGTTCAAAACTTTTCGATTTGAGCAACAGAAGGTCTTCGAAAAAATTCGTCTTTACCTGCTGGTCTATTTTGACAGATTTCTGCCATTTTCTGCATTTGCTTCTTGTTGGTTCCTTTTTGAGTTATTTTGGGGAATTGATCTTTTTGAGGGAAGTGCTACAGTAGCTAGTGTTCTAATGGAAGTTTATTTGGTGTTAGAACTGAACCGTAAGACTTATTTATCTTAAGTGCACTAATGTTGCTAATAAAGATTGTGTGAAGTTTTGTATGAAGGAAAAATTTCAGGTGTATGGAAGGAATGAGTAATGAGATGAAGGATGGACTAAAGCTCAAGCTTGGGGATGCCACGCGTGTCACCCCAATAAATATCCAAGAAGTACAAGCGTCAAAGCTTGGGGATGCCCAAGGCATCCCCCTCTTCATCAATAAAAATCCCAGGTTTCTTCCAAACGCTTCATTTTTATTATTTTATGCACAGTTGTGTTGTTCTTGGAGCGTCTTCTTTTTCATTTTCATTTTGGTTTTTTGTTTGCTTAGTTTTCTGAATAAATTGGTTGGACCCCCTCTTTCATACATTGGTTTGCAAATAGTTTGGATTGGTCTGGAAAAGAGTAGGAAAGTTCATGCTTAAGTGGTAAAAAGAGCTTGTTTTTTACTGTGGCCTATGTCTTGTCATGCCATGCTTGATATTTTTTTGGCTTTATGCTTAGTATTCTTTGTTGTAGCATGACTTGTTATAAACAATTGAGATTGCTTAATGTGCTTTGGAAGAATCATGCGTTGTTTTAGCATATTAAAGCATAGTATTGTGGTATTCTCCTTTGATGCTTTATTTGGGTCGACTTGGCGCATGCTCACACCATGTTATGACTATCCCAAGTCACCATTGACTTTATGATCCTTTAGTTTTCAACTTTTAGTATCACTTTATGCTTTGATCAATGATCTTTTATCGCTCTGCATGATTATGGACATTATTGCTCTCTTAGTTTGTCGCTCCCAGTCCTTTCCTAGCCTCCACAACCAAGTATGAGTTCCACTCTTGCATCCAACTCCTAAAACCAAGTTATTCCAAAGAGTACACCATACCTACCTACTATCATATGCTATTCCAAGTATATTCATGTTTTTATCTACCTTCTGAATTAAACTTGTTATCAGAAAACTAGTGATTAAAGCTCTCACGAACTTGATGGCACACTTTACTTTTCTTGCCCTTAATAAACTTGAACCATTTTGTCGTCTATGTTGTATATGCTTGCACTTATTTTTTGGGGATACCTACCTATTAGCAATTGCTATTCCAAGTATATTCATGTTTTTATCTACCTTCCAAATTAAACTTGTTATGTGAAAATTAGTGATAAAATCTCTCACGAACTTGATGGCACACTAATTTTCTTGCCCATAATAAACTTGAACCATTGTGTCGTCTATGTTGTATATGCTTGCACTTATTTGTTGGGGATTAGCAGAACCATGTTGTCATGGGGAACGCTTTCAACATTGCACTTGTACTTTGTACCTAGTTGATATCATGCTCTTTTGTCTATGGATGTCGTCGGTGTGAAATGAAAGGGGAGCTTGTAAGTCCATGGAGTTATGTATATGTGTTAGAGAAACGCCTGGGCCGCTAGTCTAATCCATGCTGACATGGTGGAAACCTGGAGCGTAACCATAATGAGTTGTCTATGAAGCATTCTTCTTATAAAAAAGAGCCAGATATTGAGAAAAAAAAGAGAAAAAGAAAAAAAAAGATTATGAAAAGAGGAAAGAGAGAAAAAAGCACCATATTCCCATGGTAAATAAGAAGATTGCTGAGATGCTCGTTGTCTGCTTGCCTTGTCATTTTGATATGGGGATTCTTCCGTATCATCGGGCAAGGGGTTCCCAGTTGGCGGTTCTCTATGATACACATGTACTTACGATGACAAGAACTTACCGATGACTAAACTTGAGTAGCATGAGGAGCGGCCCTCGTATTCAGTGGACATGAGATTTCCAACTTATACTTCGTCAAGCATATACACCATAGTTTGTTCACTTTAACCTTAATCACTTCAAGATGCTTATGATATGGGCAATGAGAGCTAAAAGCTATTAAGTACCATAATCTTTGGAATCCCTTTATGAAACTTGAATCCCTACTTCCTTCTATGAAGGCCTTTCTTCCACTTTTATATTTAGTCTCCACCTTCTACCTTTATGCACCTACTTTGAGAGCATAGTGGCCATTCTTAGTTCTATGTGCATTGTCCCAAGACTTATTGGTTGATGCATAACTTTGATAATGCTTGTTTTAAACTATTTGTATCTAGTCACTCTTATGAACTTTGAAGGTGTCCTATGCATTTATGTTTTCTACTCTATGAGGGACAAGCTGAATGCCACTATGCTATCTTTTCTTTATGTGAAACAAACAAACATCTTGCAAAGCATTATTATTCATTAATCTTTTGTTTGTCCCTTTTCATGTTGCAACATAGTTTCTTTGTCTTATTGCTAGAACTTTGTCTTTCATGTTATGGTTGAAGTACAATGATCCTAGCTTTGAATGTTTTACAAATGCTTTGATCAAGTTTATGATGGTGCATGACACCTCAAAAATTATTCTTTCTTTTTGGCACTTACCTACTCGAGGACGAGGAGGAGTTAAGCTTGGGGATGTTGATACGTTGCAACGTATCCATAATTTTTTATGTTCCATGCTTGGTTTTATCTAATTTCTTGTGTTTTGTCCACACTTTGGAGTACTTTTCATATGCTTTCTTGGACTAACCTATTAACAAGAGCCACAATGCCAGCTGCCTGTTTTCTGCTGTTTTTGGTTCCAGGAATGTCAGAAAATGAATATTCTCAGAATTGGACGGGACAAAAGCCAAAGTCAGTTTTTCACCGAGGGACACCTGGAGCCAGAATACGAGACGGAGAGGGGATGGGGCCCGGCCACACCACCTGGCCACGCGGCCAGGCCTGGCCTATGCCAGGGGGTGGTCTGGCCGCCCCAGGCACCCCCTCGGCCTCTCCTTCCACCTATAAGTTGCCTCCGATACATAAACCTAAGGACCTGATCAAAATTTCACGAAAGCGTCTATAGCCGCCGTCATCTCCATCCCTAGATCGGGAGGGATCTGAAGCTCTTCCCGGCACCCTGCCGGAGAGGGGAATTCACCCTCGAGGCCTTCTTCCTCATCATGCAAGCCTCCGGTGTGATGCGTGACTAGTTCATCTGTGGACTACGGGTCCATGTAGTAGCTAGATGGCTGGTTCTCCTCCTTTGTGCTATCATGTTTAGATCTTGTGAGCTCCGTTCATGATCAAGATCATCTATTTGTAATCCTACATGTTGTGTTTGCGGGGATCCGGTGGATATTGAGATGCTATTTCAGATTGATTATTGATTATATCATGTCTTTGTTATTTGTGATCTTGCATGCTTTCCGTTGTAAGTAGATATCTTGGCCAAATAGATGCTAGCAACTCCAAGAGTTAGTATTTATGCTCGATAGTGGGTTCATGCCTCTGGTAATCTGGGAAAGTGACAGAAATCTCTAAGGTAATATATGTATTGTTGCTACTAGGGAGAAAAAACAATCCTTTGTTCATAGAACAATCGTATTGTTTACTTTACACGCAATTCGTAATGCAATTATCCGTTGCTTTCAACTTAATACTGGAGGGGGTTCGGATGATAACCTGAAGGTGGATTATTAGTCATAGATGTAGTTGGATGGCAGTCTATGTATAATGTTGTAATGCCCAATCGAATCTCAAAGGAGTCAAGATGAGTAGTATATGCTTGTATGCTTTCTCAGTGTTTGTCATTTGCCCCGCTGTAATTTGTTCACCCAACATGTTATCTATCTTAAGGAGAGCCACCTCTAGTAAACTATGGACCCTGGTCCTTTCTTTTACTTTCAATCTACAATCAACTGTTTACTGCTTTGTGTTTACTTTCTGCAAACTATTACTTTCTTCCACTCAATATGTTTAATCCTTTGTTTTCAGCAAAACCGGTGAGATTGACAACCTCATCGTAAGTTGGGGACAGAGTTCTGTGGTTTTGTTGTGCAGGTCTCCATGTTGCTGCTGGCACCGGTAGTGGGCCCTGCCAAAGTCAGCTAGCTACATCTTTGGGGTGTTTCCTTGCTCCTACTGATTGATAACCTTGGTTTCATAACTGAGGAAAACTTACTGTTGTGCTCATCATACATTCCTTTTGGGGTTCCCCAACGAGATCGTTAATACACGAGTCAGGAGTGGTCGATGCGGCGGATGGAGGTCGCGATATGGCGATGTCGTGTGGTGTTTAACCAGTACAATGGTGAGTCGGTGATGGGCGAGTCGCCGAACGTGGCGACTCCACGACCATGGCGAGTTCGCGGCGGGCGAGGCGAGGCCCCGAGCGTCCGGTGCGGCGTTTAGCCAGAAGGAGTGGACGCGGCGGCGAGTAGTCGTAGCGAGCTCGATCAGACCATTGGTCGGACGGAGTCGCATGGCGGAGCCATGCGGCTTTTAGCCGGTAGCATCGGGAGTCGGTGACGGGGAGTCGCCGAACGTGGCGAGTCCACGAGTGTGAAGACTCCGCGAGGGCGGCGAGTCCGCGGCGGGTGATTCCCCGAGCATGGCGTGGAAATTCTGCGAAGGTGACTACACGACGGTGTCGGCGTGGATGGACTTGCGGTAGGGTGTGCGATTGGACCACTGGTCGGATGGAGTTGCATGACGAAGATCTGGACTAGACCATGGCTGAGACGGAGTAGTCCACTGAGAGCCGAGGCAGACTCGCCGATCCGCGAGGCCATGAACGAAAGAGGCATCTATGCGCTCTTCACCTTGTCTCCGTGACCCATGCATATAACCAAATAAAATAATTGAGTCAGACAGTAATCAATGCGTGAGGATTGAGAAATATGAGATGGAAAGGGAAAACCCATTAGTCGTTGTCACATACGACCAAGCGTGGTGCATGTTTGCCTTTGTGATTTAAGCGGTGGTTCTAAGGCTTCAGGCGAGTGGAACGACAGGAAAATCAGTCTAATGTGATCTGGTGTTTGATCATAATTGTGCGCCGAGGCACTATTGAGCTTGAGCCCCGATCTTCATACTGATTTTTCCACGCTAGGATCAGCAATCTGCAACGCGTGTGCAACTGAAACACAGTAACTTACTGCCGAGTTCGTCCGAGTTTGTCGGGATGAAACATAAGGTCACGATCTAGCGCCGCCATGCAAAACGGATTAGGCAAAAATATAGATCAAAATAGAATAATAAATTGATAAAAGAAATCAGAGGAAGATAAAATAATCAGTCGTTATCTGCACGTGCATGTGCCGTGATCATTGCGACGTGTTGGCAGCTGGACCGGATCGATCGATCGGCTTCCAACCACTGTTCCCTGGATGACAGTTCTACGGATGGCACACGCACGATCGTTAGCAGAGATGAAGTTGTCTTCTCTCAATATTGTTGTTCGGAACGTACTCTTCCAATAGAAAATATTCCATCCAATATGCATCAATCATCCACACAACGCTTGCGACAAGTATGCATGCAATAATTAGATCCAATAAAATATCAATGACAAGGTAATCAAGGAGAGATGCGATGGAATTAGAAACTCAGCTGCCGCATGGAACGGATCTTGTATATGATCGATCGGTGCACGGCGCCACCAGACGCCTGTGATTTTCCAGTGCATGTGCGTGTGGTTGGTGGCCGGACCGAACTGATCAAGCCATGCCTGAAATCGTTGGTGGAGATGAAATCAGCAGCTGCTTGTGTCGATGAAGAAATCTAGCACGCTGATGCGGATGAGTCTATCTTGTTTCCATTGATGGCGAGGGATCCCGCCCGGATCATCGTCTCCAAGCACCGCTTGCTCCACGGTTGGCGCCAACTGTCGTGGTATTGACCACTGCAGATGCTACAGGGTAGCTTACGTAGAGGAAAGGGCAAGGCAACGTAGGAGAATCCGGGAGCGAGATTGGCACACGATGTACCCAGGTTCACGTCCCCTCGGTAGAGGATCGCTACGTCCTGTTGTCAATCCAGTGTATGTTCATAGATTGGTTTACATGGGGTCGCCGGAGGCGGTGGGAGAGACTAGATCTACTATGATGTGGGAGAGCCCCCCCCCCAAAGGGGTGCCCCTGGTGGCTTTATATATGCAGCCAGTTAGGGTTTACAAGTGCACTTATGGGTTTTGTATTGGAGTCACCGTCTTGGGCCTTCAATCGGTGTGGCGTCTCGGTACGGTATGTGCCAGTCGCCGTATTCGGCGAGTCGATCCGCCTAGGGTTAGGCTTCAGTCGGCTCGATCCAGCTGTCAACTCCGCTTCATGGGTATACCTCGGTTTGTATTCCCCCATCATACCTTGTGTCTTTTTGGTGATTACATGAACCAAATCTACTACGCCAAGTCCGATCATCACGTGATTCGGTTAGCTTCAAAGGCGAGCATCTATATGGGCATCATATCTACCATATGACTCATGCTTAACCTTTCGGTCCGTGTTCCGAGGCCATGTATATACATGCTAGGCTCACCAAGTAAGAACCTTAGTACTCGCGTGCGTAAAAATGTCTTACACCCGTTGTATGAAAGCATAGAGTCAAAAACACCTAATCATCACGTGATGTCTTGAAACGACGAACTTTCTTAATGGTGCATACTTAAGGAAGAACACATTTTATCTTGATATCTAAATGAGGGATCATCTTATAATGCTACTAAAATGCCAAACAAGCAATATAAGATGCAAACATCATATGCATAAAGTGAAATGATATGGTTCTTGCACTTGATCACTATCATCTGCATCATGGTATGATCTTTATAATTCCTTTGTGTGTAAGACCAAGGTCTATGGAACTTACACGTTGGATATGCTATAATTTCCAAGAGTATCAACTATACTTATAATTATAACATTACCATATCATGACACTAGCCCAGCAACAATCTAAACTAGACACTTCTAATTTATCAATTGCAAGTTTTTACGTGGCTGAGGGCTTTCGAAGATAGAATCGGTCTTACCTACGAACATGGAACAACAACGATGATAACCAAATTATTAGCAACTCGTTGTAAATCATATATTGACTATAGTAGGACAGACAGACACCTGCTAGCCACTTATGCAAAACTAGTTGCATGTCAAGCGTGGAACTCATCTGCGAGGATATGTAAAGTTATTCCGGACCTCTTTATCCCACTATGCGACCAATATCCAAATACATATAAGATGCAATAACATGATCATCATTGCCCACATACTCTTATGTGTACTACCCATGCAAAGCATCTGCCCAAAGATCAGGCTCTGATACCACTGTTGGGTTCGCAGCATAGAAAACAAAAAAAGCCTACGATGGGAACTACTAAGCGCCAAGATCTATCTACCTTAGATACAAGCAATGGATGGATATACATCCATAGAGAACATACCCTTGAAGACTTGACAAAGTGTAACGAGATTGGACTCGTGGATGATATAGTTGGTCGCTTGCTGATCTCAAGATCGAGAGGAAGTCCTAGCGCCGCTAATCAGTAGTGCATCCGTGATCGCACACACGTCTGGTCCACCAAATAACCTCCGCCCTCTCGCTCCAGCGATACAGCGAAAGCAGCAACTCCTTCCAGACGAAAAGCCACCGGGAACATGTATCTCGCTAATCCGAGACCATGGGGAATAATTTTAGAGGGGGAGAGAGGTCCTTCACGAGAAAGTGTAGTATGAGAGTAGGAGAGAGGGGCCTTTTATAGGGAGAGGGGGTAGCCCGTCTCCATGGCCGACAGCCAAGGGAGGTGCCCACCTCTTCCTCATTCATGTGGTGGATGCTCCACTCACATAAACATGCATCCACTCACACTACCACTCACATGCATTAATTTTCCACCAAAGTTAATGCAACTCTCATTAAATAAAACTATTTTATTTATTTTATTCAGAATTTTGTTAATTACTTTAATTAGCAAAAATTCACATAAAACCCCCTGCAACATTTCAATATCACATGCATAACCAACTTCAGCAATTTCACCCGAAACAATTATGGTGTCCATTGAAATAATTCCAGCGCTTTGCAATTCTTTTCTCTGGAACAAATTTGCTCCAAATGGTGTCGGTATCCCTTAAGTGTGTCACCCTATGATTCGTGAATAATGCAGACATGATCGAGATCCTTCTGCGATCAATAATCAACAGGGGGACTTGGAGATCCATACTGACTCCTACACATTCAATGATGACTTTTGTGATCGTGAGAATATTTAATGTTAGTAACTAAATCCCTTTGTCTCGTGATATATTACATGTCCGAGACTCGATCATCGGTATCTCTATACCTAGTTTGATCTCATTACCGACATGCACTCTTTTCTCGTTCATGTGATATAATATTCTAGTGATAACATCACTTGCTTGCAAGTTATCTCAATGTGATACCACCGAGAGGGCCTAGAGTATATCTATCCATCATCAGGATGGACAAATCCCACTCTTTATCCATGAGCCTCTACATAACACCTTCGGAGTATCTGAACCCACCTTTATAGTCACCATGTTATGGTGTCACGTTTGATCTTATCAAGTTACTCTTCTAGTGTTAGTGATTGACAAGATATCATGTTCCAAGGACTAGGATTACTTCGTATGATGTTATAGCAATTTAAACACAATGACTTTGATCGTATTGCTATACTTTGGATGAATGTTCATCACATCGTTTTACCAATGTTGTGACCTTGTTTTTAACAACATCCAATGTCTATGATCAGGAACCTTGATCATCTTGTTAATCAACGAGCTAGTTTATAAGAGAGGCATAACTAGGAACCCTTTATTTGTTTATTAAACACAAATGTATTAACATTTCCAATCAATACAATTATAGCATGCAAAAATAAACATCTACCATATACTTTGAATACGATAATAACAACTTTATTATTGTCACTCAGGACATATTCCCTTCACCCCTTGCTCTAGGGTTTCATCGGAAACTCTAGGCCTTGATTTGGTTCTTACTAGCTTGTCTTTCCTTGTTGTGACAGCTAGCTTGGATTCGGGAGCCTCCAATTCAGCTGTGGATGTGTGCCTCGAACTTGTTGTAAACATGTCGATTTCCACCTCGAAGGTTACCAATATAGTGGAAGGGTGAATCGGTGAATTGATCCCTTTGGGGTGAGGCTAATCGGATGTAACATCCCAAAACTTTAATCCAAGCTTACCAAGATCCAAATCATCAAATTTAGGGTTAACAAAAACTTTTTCAAATTAAAAATGAAAGCATTCATGTGTATGAGCATTTAAATTAGGAATTGATTTGAATTGCCATGGTTCTGTGATTCTTTGGTTGTAAAATGTTTCTTAGGTGATTTAAACATCATCTACATCATTTCCAAACTTTTCCCAAAGAAAATCAAATCAAAAACAAGTAAAAAGGAGGAATGGTCATTTTGGCCATTTTAAGCCACTACACTACTTTGAGTGTTCCTAGCACTCATTTCTCAACAGATATAATTCTAGATCTTCACACCCCTTGCTAGTACACATAATGAGGTACCAAGGCCCACCTTTTGATCTGCTAAAAACATTCAAACACTATATTTAAAAGGCATTGGAAAATTGAATCTATTTCATATGGGAAGATCCCACTTTTTCAAAAACCATCAATTTGAGCTCCACTTTCAAAACCCTTGCAACCAGAGACTACCTAGTACAAGTGGAGAACACTCAAAAAATTTGAACTCAAAATTCAAAAGTTTTTCTCTTTCGGCCATTCTGGCAAACACCTTGTGGGCAAGATCAAAGTGGCCTAACTATTACTGTTTTGGGGTTGATCTTGTCTAGCCAATTGAAGTGCTTTGATCACCCTTGTCTCCCTCAAGCCTAACCAGACCAACACCAACACCTCCCCTACCTCCTAGCTGCACTGCAAGGCCATGCCGAGAGCACCTTGCCGACCAACTTGGCACTCGCAGTAGCAGACCGCTTCCCCCTCTCTCGCCATGTCTACACGCTAGCCCGTGGTCCACTGCCACCGTCCAACCAGCCCCAGCTCAGAGACAGAGACCAGAACGGCCAGGAACCGCCGCGCCCGGAGCTGGTCGACCATGCCGACGCCGCCCGCAGAGCGCGCCATGTCCCCACGTGCACAGACCGCCCCTCGGCCACAGCCCGCGCCCACCGCTTCGCCATGACCTAGGGAACACCCCAGACACCCCTGTTGACCGCCCAACGCGCCACAGCCACCGCTCGCCGTGGAACCCGCAGCCTCTGCCGCCCAGAGCATGTGACTCCCGACCAGCACAGAGCTCGCCTTGCCGCGCCTTTAAGCCTCAGAGCACTGCCAGGAGACAGGCCACCGTCCTCTACCTCGAGCCACGCTGCTAGCCCCCTGTGCTGCCCTCGCCGGAGTCGCCTGCCCACACCGCTCGGTCTCACCGTCGAGCCTATATAAAGCGGCCACCCCAGCACCATTTCTCCACACTCCCACACTCCCCACCTCTCACTAAACCTCATCCACCTCTCGCCGATGCCGCTCAAGCTCTACCTCGCCGGAATTGGAGCCGAAGCCGCCGCAGCAGGAGGAAAAGGGCGCCTGCGATTTAGGGCACCCCAAGCTCCGCCGCAACCGCGCCTCGTCTCGCCGTCGTCTTCCAGCCCATTTGCCCGCCTCATCGACCTTGCTGGAGCCCTGGTACGCCTCCAATCGACCCCCACCGCCGCGTCTAGGTCAGACTCTCGCTAGAGTAATCTGTCGACGACGATGAACTCCCACCGTTAGATCCCCTTTTAATCGTGCGGCCTAGAATGCTAGATACCGTTTCGGTGTTTTTGTGCCGCTGACTGGTGGAGCCTGCATGTTAGGCAGCCCGTTGCGCTCACTGTGCGTAGCTGGGCCGGCCCAGTTAGTTCCCGCGCGAGTTAGAAATTCAAATCTAGTTTTTTCTTTTTAGAGTTAAGCTAGTTTCTGTCCACTAGTTTAAAATTCAATTCTGGGAGTTTTACAAATCCAATTGGCATGAAACCAATTTTGCCTGAAAGGTATTGAAATGATCTATCCAATCCCATTGGATTTAATTCAATTAGAGTTATAGATCTCTCCTAGTAAAAATAACAAAACAGAAGCATTTGCACCTTGCAACATTTTTATAAAATCAACTAAGATAGGTTTTGAGTTGATTCCAACTCTAAAAAATCACATTTCATCATATCTATCTAAATATGTAATAATATCAAGGTTTACATGCAGTGACTTTGGACTAGTACCAAAATAATGCTATATAGGCATTTCTAGTCACTTTAAATCATTAAATAATGAACTTAAACCAAAGTAATTATGATCCAACCTTTAAATCTCATTCCCACATGTTAGAATATGTGGTGATGACATATGCCAACATGATCCCATATTTTAAGTGGTGAATATTAAATCTTAGTTAATTTTTCAATGAGTAGAAATTACTTTTCTAACTTAAAAAGATGAAACTAGTGATTTAAAGGGAAGGTTATGTTTGATTATCTACATACTCAGTATGATGATTCAGGGTTATCCCTGACAGATGTATCGAATCTTGTGGTGAAAGTGTACCACCTCTGCAGAGTGTCAAACTATTCGAATAGCCGCGTCCGCGGTTATGGACAGTTGGAATGGCCATAATGTTTCGTTGTCAGATGTTTTCTAAATAACTTGAAATGAAGGATGAATCTTGACTTGACCACAACAGGGTTGTGTTTATGACATTAGCTTCCCAATTTAAGTGATTCTAGAGTTTTACTTTATCTTTCTTTGCTTCTGAACTCAGCTTAGGTTTCAAACTTAACTTTATAGTTAAACATAGAGTTAGCACTTTAACTTAGAACTATCCTACTTGTTAGTGGTAGTTTGCGAGTACTTAAGGAGTACTCATGGCTTTTGTCCCTGGCTATTATCATGGCCAGACTATGAAGGAGACTATCAAGATGATGGCCAGCAGGACGGCTATGATAACTAGGACTATCTGCCTTCGTCGGCATTGCCTGTGCCCCTGAAGATGGACCCCACCGCTACGCTTATCTTTTATTTCTGTTGCTTGTTGTATTAAGACTGGATCATGAGATCCTTATTTGTGTAAGACCTTATGTATGGTTTGTAATGGATGATGTACTGTGATATCCAATCCGTTATGTCTCGCAAAAATGGTAATCCTGGGATTGCGAGCTATGACATAACGGGCATCTAGGATTAAAAATCCGGGTGTTGACATTGGAGAACAAGGGAGGCCTTTTGTGGCATTGGTGGTTTGAAACCACCCTCTCTCCAAACGCAGACGTACTTTCCATCAAAAGGAAGAAACTGCGGGAAATAATCATTGTGTCTCCGTGTTCTCCGTTTCGGTTACCTCTATCCTTACCGCACTTTACTTATTGCTTGCTCTTGTCTAGTTAATTGTGCTAGTGTGACATATATGTAAATTCACCTTAGTTGTATATCTATAGAATTTACCTTTTATGTCAAACCCTAAATTGAAAAAGAGTAAAATTTAAAGTAGCACCTATTCACTCCTCCCTCCTCCCCCCCTCTAGGTATCCATACGATCCTTTCACTTGGGACGTAAGGTACCGAAGGCTCGTTTTCGGTCACCTAAAAATAATAAGGGATAACCCAGTGTGGCATCTGATTTGGACATATATTTTCCACCCAAAACTATAAAACAATAAGTATTTTCCCGTTCGGGGATGTTTACAAATCGGCTAGAGACGCTCTAAGTCTAGCATAGTGCTAGTCATATGCATAAGAGAATCTCCACTACGAGAAGCCAAAAGCTATCCAACAACGTTGCTAGCACATAGTATGGGGGACAACCCGACTTGTCGGCAAAGTTGGGGAGGGTATTCCCCACCGGTTTTGTCCCATAATCTGCCCAATACCGGTGGGGACTATAGAGATGAGAGAGAAAGAGATGAGGTAGGTTGGGTGGTGAGGGGCCGATTAAGAGTTTATTTGTCTCAATCCTACATGGAATTTTGCTGCCGATGTTGTCGACACTCTCTATAGAGCCCCTCTGTAGGGAGTGGAGCGGGGGTGCTTGACAAAATTTAGAGCCTGACATGCTACCGGCAGCTTTTGAGAGACCCTGATGTGGGAGTTTTTTTGTCCAACATTTGCAAAGGTTTCGAGATGCTTTGAGGCGGCTGGTGGAGATGCTCCGACGAGCCTATTGGGACTAGCATTAGTGGCCTAGATTCTATCGAAGGCTATGTCTTAACATACATATTTGCTAAAGAAAAGTATATTACAGTCAAATATAATACTTCATGTTAAGATATACTTCCTCCGCTTCGGTTTACAAGTCCTGCGCGTAGTTCTATGTCGCCAAATTGAGCAACTTAGTATAAGGTATATATTACAAAAAAAATATCGATGTAAACTTTAGACTTTGTATTTCAATGATATAATTTTTATATTATATAATTCAAATTATATAGGTCAAATTGATAACCTAAATATATCGCGTAGGATTTGTAAACTGAAACGGAGGAAGTAACCAATTTCAAACTATCAATTAGTACAGGGAAGTGTGAACGACTTAATTTAGGAAAACAACACGAACTCGCAGTTGGACTGACCACTCTCCTTTCAACAGACTGTGTGCACATTAGATCAGTCCCGTACAATGCCCAGAGCCCGGACACGTCAGTATTAATTACGCCTGCTAACAGTGCCGGGCGGACGCAGCCATGAATGCCAATGAAGTGTCATATAGTACTACAAAGCTTTTCCGTGGACGTCTTAAACTAATTAAACCGATAGCGATGCGCGTTAACTGTTAACGCGGATTCACACAAGAATCGTGGAAGCCTGGAGATGTCCGGGGATTCTTTCAGTATCATATGCAGGTATGCATCAGTGAAATATTTCATATGTCCACTACTTAGCTTATTTATGCCTTAAAATTCTTTTATTTCGAACCATGCCAAAGCCTTTCATGTGTTAATATTAGAAGAGGAAAACCATAAAAGTTACAAAAGTCTTGTCCAAAAAAAAAACAGAAGAGGCAGCACGAGCCAAAGAGAGAGAAAAAAATTACTTGAACGCAACATCAAACAATAGAAGGAGGGCATCCTTCTATGGGCCATCTTTGGCCTTGAGGTATCCACTTAAAAAGAAACTTCTCTCAAATTACCTACAGGTGAAAGAGGGTGCGCGAAGGAAGTATGAACGCTTTACCAATAGTCGAGACTCAATCTGGAGACTTCCTAGGGCCCGCCAATTAGTAAACCATAGACATATTTTAGTTAATGGTCGTAAACTAAACGGCCTACTTTAAATTTCCGATCACTATATATGTTCATTGAAAAATGTTCTCAAACTAGAGCATCGTAAACCTTTTTCAGAGGAAAAATGTTGTATGGAACTACCACTATGAATCTATAATCATCTCGGAGAAGATTCCTATGACATGATCTCCCCCATTGTCGAGTTTATAGGTGTGACATGGTGGCTTCGGGCCATTTTGATATACTATGATTTTTGCGAGATCTTTATTGAATAAATTATTACTCCCTCAATCTAGAAATAATTGACTCGGCTTTATCTAGATTCGAATGTATCTATATACTAGAATGCGTCTAGATACATTCGAATCTAGTCTAAGTCAAGTCAGTTATTTCTGGATGAAGGGAGTAATAGAAATCATTTGGATGCGGAGGACAAGAATCTCATCCTCCATTTAAAAAAAAACTTAGGAAGTTCCACAGTGTGCTGTTATGCTTGACATGGAAAAACTAACGTCAACAGAAAGTGTCCGCATCTTTAAAAATCGATTGATATTTGTTCAATCTGTCATATTTTTGAATTCTTGGATCAATGTTGAACCATCATATTTCCCTCATAAGATAACATATAGTATGTTCTTAAAATTAGGAGTAATCTATGGATGTGCAATTTTAGATGAATGAGACATAACATCAATTTATGTTCTTAAAATTAGGAGTAATCTATGGATGTGCAATTTTAGATGAATGAGACATAACATCAATTTTGAAATTAAATGACTATTGTTTGAAACTCGCACTATGATAACCGTAGATTGTCTTGTCGAGCTATATGGGCATGCACCGCACCAGGCAACCCCCTCATTTTTTTGTGCTTACATAAAAGTTCTCGGCCTCTCACTGCTGGTGTCGCCCTGGGCTCATTGGTTCAATTGGTGTTGGAGGTCGTCGTCCATGGAGGTAAAGAGGATGCCGCGCGGCGTCCTCGACCTGGAGGCGCAATTCGCCTTCTTCCGGTCGCAGCACCGCCACCCGGTAAACGCCGCCGCGCACGCACTGCTCGCCGGCCCCATCCTCTTCACCAACCTCCTCATCCTCCACTTCCTGCCCCTACCTTCCCCGCTCGACCCGGCCCTCGCCCTCTCCCTCGCCTACGCCGCCGCCTACCTCCTCGTCGACCGCCGCGCCGGGGCCCTCGCCGCGCTACTCTTCCTCGCCGCCTGGGCCTTCAGCCGCACCCTCGCCGCGCGCCTTGGCTTCGCGCTATCCTGGAAGGTCGTGCTGGCCACGCAGCTCTTCTGCTGGACCTGGCAGTTCCTCGGCCATGGCCTCTTCGAGGTTACCTTGGATCTGTTTTCCGCATCTCCACAAGCTCCTGGCGACCTAACTAGCTATAGCGACATTAATTGTTGATTACTCGCTGAATCTGCTTGTTCTTGCAGAAGAGAGGGCCAACGGTGAGTGAACTTCCTGAGGTGTTCTTGATGGAGCCATTCCTCATCTTGCTACAGGTAAACATCAATTAGTTCTTGAATCTTAAAAAACCAAACATGTGCACATATTATTCTGGAGATCCACTAGGAATTCAATCGACATGGAGTTGTTAACAGTACTCAATCCGTACTGGCTCTTGTGTGCATAGATACTCAACAAGCTGTTTGGCTATGAGCCATACCCTGGATTCAGCAAGAACGTGGACAAGAAGATGGAAGCTGATCTCAGGGAGAGTAGAGAACTCAAGCAGACGAAGATCAACTGATCAGATCTGTCCCGGTCCATGGGAGCGTTGCACGGAATCTTATATAAGTAGCAAACTCGACCTACCATTTGTGCTTTCTATACATGTTGTTTTAGATATTGTACTACTAATAAAGTAAACAACGTGACTCTCTGGACTTAGACGATGTTGTTCCGTTGAAACTTCTTTTGCCAGTCGGCAGAAATAATATGCATCCAAATTTTACCCGTTGAATCATCTGCTAGACAATTCGTCGAAAGAAGCTGGAGGAATGGGGAGGATGCCACACCCACGAAGAAAATCTCCTCACGCAACCAAGTCAGGCTACCAAGAGCATCTCCACTCGCTCCCTCATATGACACGACGCACGAATTTGTGTAAATACATCAAATTCGTGCAAATATATCAAATAATTAAACCAACTACAGCCAACGACGGTGGGAGGCGATGTCCTCGCACGGATGGCGCGACGTCCTTCGGTGGCGGGAGGTGCTCCTCTCGCCAGGAGGGTGCAGGGGTGGCATCCCACGGCGGCGGTGTGGATCTGTGGATGGCAATGACGACCGTTCTAGACATAGCGGGAAAGATGAATAGGAAGAGTTGGGAAGGGTGGGAACGAAAGGCGTGCCGCCGCGTGGCCCGGCGAGGGGACGCGTCGGCTCTGGAAACGAAGCGCCTACCTCACTGTGAGAGCTGCCCCGCGTCGTTTTCAGCTTCATCCAGCGCCCCCGCTAGACCCCCTGTGGGTTGGGCTCGGCATGGACGCGCCGGATAACTAAACGAGCTGCGCCGGCGCGAAAAAAGATTTGAGGGTGGGCTAGGCGTGATTTTCAGCGCCGGCGCCCCGATAGCCCTTTGGAGGGCTTTAGGGCCCCCGAGTGGAGATGCTCTAAATCTCTGAAAGAAAATGATTCGCAGCCAAAGTAGTACTCCCGCATCGACCCGAACCGAAGTCTATGTATTCACGGAACTATCCCTAGCACACACGGTAAAAAATGAATACCAAGACGTTACATATGTCATTTTAGAGTAAAATGCATCAGCAGTCATAAAACTCAGTTGGCTAAGTCGAAATCAGTCATGCAACACAGAAAATGCCTCAACACGATTCTGGAACTTGCCATGGACGTCCATATATGGTCCTAGCTACGTATGCCGGTGACATGGCAAATGTAGTAGGCCCCACCACGGCGCACCCGCCACGTGCGTGACGACGGCTTGAAGCGTTACGCTGGCGCAATTCCCCTTTCACAAACCCTAAATCAGAGTGATTTCATTCGTACAAAGCGGGGCAACACCTAAATAAACGAAGCAGCCCTAGTCGTCTATGCCTTTGACCTCGCTCGTCTTCGCGGGTGACCTCGCTAGCAAGTTTCTCACCCTCAGGTTCTTCCTCCTTCTGTTTTCTTCCTCTCGGGTGGCGACGATGGTGGCAGCTCGTCAAAGGAGATGCGGTCGCGCTTCCCGCTGGTCATCTGCAACAAGTGCAACTTCCGCAGGGTGAAGCATTATGTCTCGAAGACAGAAGATAACTTCCTCAGGCATTTCTACAAGTGCCAGAATCATGGGGTGTGTGCTCTGTCTTTTCCTTTTTTGTTCAATTTTGAATTCAGCTTCTGATTGCATCTTGATTTGCTTGATTCAGATGCACAAAGGTGGGTGCAATTATTGGAAAATGGGACGATGTTTATGAGCAGCACTTGGAAAAAATAGGCCATATTTGCCAAGATTAGACAGAGGATGCAACAAAGGAGTAGCACAGAAGCAGATGATGAATTGTGGAAACATTGAAATTCAGAGGGAGTTATAGGTGATTATGGTGTTGCTCAAAGTTATAATGTGTTGTTTAGTGATTTTAGTGTGTATGATGATTATGGTTGTGCGGAAAAAGTAGTGTGTGCATGGTGCAAATGGTATTGAACTAGTATCTGATTGTGTGAAAGATGAAAAGAATATGCTCGAGAGACAATAATAAAGTGGTTATTATCTTATTTCATATTTATGATAAATGTTTATTTAAATTATGTTGAAGTTTATAGCGCTCAACTTGATGACCTAAGTCTAACTCATCAACTTAAGTAAAACTTCTTTCACTTTGACAAGTTATATCCAAAAGATTTTTAATTCCCCTGATTTTACATACATGAATGCAATGCACTCATCTATGTTCTACCCATTTTGAGTCTCTCCAACTATGGAATATTACATGTGGCACCACTTCCTCCCACGCCTCCCTCATGCTCGCCATCTTGATTATCTTGTTGCAACTCTCCTTCTCCTCTACATGCAATGCTTGTGTTACCATCAAACCTGATCATACAAAGGTTCATAGACTTAGATAGTATAAAGTTCTCATCATTTAAAATATCGGGTTCAATTAAAGAGTGAGCTCGCCTGTTGCATAATTAGCTTTGCGCATGCTCTTGTACTTGGTCCAATTCTGATTTCATTGGACTTATGTTGTGCAGCAACATCATCGTCATCATGGGGAGAAAATGGTGAAGGACTAGGAAAGTGGACGTGTTAAGTTCGGGTGTATGAACTGGTGTCCAGTGAGTAGGGTTATGTAAGGGTGGCCCATGTTTTACCGATGGGGTATCGTCTTGCAGGGTCTGGCCTACTATGTGGACTGGCACGACGATCGGTCGTGTCACGTGTTCTAGCGGTGGGAGTAAAAGAAGATGGAGATTAGCGAGTGAGGGCATCCGTGGGCTTGACTTCCTTGCCACTGGTGGATATGTGTATACACTGACCGTGCTCCTATGGTTCGCCTTGTGAGTAAAAAAGGTGAGGACAGGTCGTCTATGTACCGATTGCTTGGGGTATTTCAGGGTGAAGGGCATTGTTGTACACGCGTCGTACATGGCATCTTCGTGTGCATGGCGGATTTGGTAAAGTAGGAAGGGGAGACGGGAGGGTTGTCCTCTGCCAGGGGAGTTCTTACTTCTTTTATGCTCGTTGTCGCACACAGAAGGTCCTACCCGTGAGTGGTTAGGAAGGTCGTTGACGCCTTTAAAATTCATCTGTATGCCCAATGCCCGTCCAGGGTCCCACGTGGATGTTTGGGTTTTTTCCCGTGAAAGGGCATCCTTTGAGGGTGTGGTGGATGGTTTTGGATTTGGGTTCTCGATTTCTCCGACTGCGCAAAGCCGGTGCGGTTCCTTGGTCTCGCTCAGGCTGATTCAATACATAGGCTACCGGAAGAAGTCAGACGACTCCTGAGGATTTTCTGGCGAGTCTCGGTCTGGATCCAATGTAAACATTGTCGTTACAGCTCGAGCTTTGTCGTGTAGCCTTGTTGTGGGTGTGGCTCAGCTGAGATGGGGTATCTTGCGAGTTGGTCGTCACATCCACACGTTCAGAGAAATGGGCGATCTCTTCCCTAGGAGCCCTCCACGCACTCCGAGAGTACGGGTTAAGAAGCCCGCTGGCCTCCATCTGCTTCACATCGATTCCTGCACAATCGATCCCCGCCACGTGTTCGCCATGGGGCGAAGATAGGCCAAGAGGACGAAAAAAGAAGAGGATAAAAAAAGGCTTCGTGGGTGAGGAGAAACTTGTCTCTGACACTCTGGACGAAGACTTAATTAAGGAGCAGCGCGGGTGTGCTGAAGCCCCGAAGTTGTCATGTTTCTTCACAATGTGTATAGTGGGAAGTGGACATTAAACCACCCAAACACGCTCAAAGATTACAGTTACCAAGGCACCTCCATCATTACGACCTCGAAAACTGTAACGATCACAACAGGGCACGCAAGGAGGCATCGCAAGAAGAAAAGCAAATAAAGAAAATAGCAAACTAACAAAAACGTTCAGTATGCGGTTTCCCACCTTCAGTACGCAGACAATACAATTTTGTTGATGGATCTTGACAATTTATGCTTGGCCAATGTGAAATTCCTAGTTATCTGTTTCGAAATTATCTCAGGCCTAAAAATCAATTTTCTCAAGAGTGAGGTTTTTTGTGCAAGGATTTGAGCAAGGGAACAAGCTAGAGTAACTAAGCTCCTCAACTGCAAAGTGGTCTCATTCCCCTTTACATATTTAGGCTTCCTTATGGCTGATCGTAACTAATGATGGAATTTGGTTAACCATTTATCTTTCCGATTCAAACCTATTTAACCATTATGTGTAAAGGGATAGTATAGGTTAACCGTTAGGTTATTAAGGTAAAAATGGTTAACCATCAGTTATTAAGGTTCAAACCACTTTTTAAGAATGTGATTAAACTAGCTCTCTTTTTTTACGAAATGTACTGAAATACTTTTTCTGGTCATGAAATAGTCTATGTAAGAAAATAATGTGCACGTGTGTTGTGCAATGACAACAGATGCAAGTTTCAGCACTAAACATAATAAATCTCAGTTTGATATCTTAAATTTGTGTACTAATTCATTCTCGAAGAAATTGTATACTAAAAAGCAACACCTGAGGCTCTGCATCAGTGCTCCATGACTAAACAAGTTTCTATGACGACCCAGAACTCGTCGCGCTGGCCGAGCTGCCGCTCCTGATGTTCTTCTACACCACGGTGTTTCTTAGCACTGATAGCCGCGTCTTCATCCTATGCGCCAGCGCGTGCCCCACACCAGAAGCAGTGCACACACGCGCATGTAGCAAACAGAACTAGCACGCACACGCTAGCTAGCACACACGCCTCCTGAACCAACCATGGAGCCACGTGCTAGCTAGTGGGAGCAACACATCAGTTGGCGAGCTGGCCGAGCGGGACTACCGACAAGCAGGCGGGTGTGTGGCGTGGCGAGTAGACTGAATGGCAGGGCTGGTGAGCTGCTACAGCTAACGAACCTGTCGAGTGCTCTCAAGAATGGGCACGAAGCCAGGGCGACTCGTCACTTCGTCGCTGCCTTAGAAGGCAGAAGTGTGCAGTCAGCAAAGTGACGGTTAACCATTGGTAAAAAAAGATCGAACCTAAATAACCAAAAGCATTCTCGGGTTAACCACCTGGCCCATTGGACTAGTTTTTAGGTTAGGTTAATCTAACCAATGGTTAAACGGGAACCATGTCCCATCCATAATCATAACCTAACTATGGCGGACTAGGAGAGCCTCATTGCCATTGTTGGGCACAAAGTCGAACGTTGACAAAGCCGGTTCATGTCGTCTGCGGCCAAACTCACCCTGATTAATTCCTCACTTTCTAGCCTCCCAATCTTCTGCATGAGCCTTTTCTTGCTTGCTAACGGTACACATGCAGGTTTTGACAAACATATTGCCAGATTCATTCGGTAAGGGGTGAGTGACAAAAGTAAATATCACTAGGTAAGTTGGTCGGACGTGTGCAAACCCAAAAATCTAGGAGGGTCTAGGGGTTATCAATTCCAGAATCCTTAATGTGTCGTTGATGCTCAAATGGATCCATAGGCTTAATGATCTGGGGGAAGCCAAAACCTATGGCCCAGAATCCTCTTGGAAAAATACCACAATGCATCCAACATTCTGAACATTTCAAGCCAGGGAGCCTCATATTTCTAGAGAAGTTTGAATCGTACTATTAAACACCTCTTTCACCTGGGCACTAGATATTCGCTGGGAAACGGCTCCAGGATTCACTTCTAGATAGACTAGTGGCTAGGGGAGGCTCCCCTGGCATCCAGATTCCCTAGGTTGTTTGATATCTGCGTTGAGCCCAATCTCCTTGTGGCCCAAGCCATAACTCCCTATGGTTGGAATCTAGCCTTTAGAAGAACTTTCAGCCAAGAGGACCTGAATTTGTGGAACCTCCTGATCCAAGAGTTAGCTAAGATTCACCTCTCGGAGAGCCGGGACTCCATCTCTTGGACCCTAGAACCCAATGATATCTTCTCTGTGGCCTCGATATATAGAAAGATTACTATGGGAACCAACCAACCTATTGACAAAGTTATCTGGAACGCTAATCTCCCTCTAAAAATTAGCATTTACCTTTGGCAACTTTCGAGAGGGTGGCTTCCTATTGACCAGATGATCGAGCACCGAGGACCCACAGACGGCATGTGTTGCCTATGTGGAGATTCAGAATCCGCGTCACATATTTTCTTTCATTGTGTGTTGGCACAATTCTATTGGAGCGGCATGAGATCTATGCTTGACGTTAACTGGAACCCAACCTTGATGGTGGATTTCATATATATATTGGTGTCTCTGTCGACAAAGGCTGCCCGCGTGGGATCCCAGCGACGGACCCGCCTCCCCGGGAGAGGCGGCTGTGCTGTGATGACGATACGTGTCTCCCTGGCATCTATCCCATGACCAGAAAGAGTCGGGGACGTGGATAGCAAAATCAGCCGAAACTGGTACCAAGGGTTGCATCTCATGACAAACCTGATAACACATACTACACTATCGTGCAGCTGACTCATTGTCGCTCTTTGATGGTCCAATAGATCCGCTAAATGGAGGCGAGGTAGCATGGCTTTTCGCAAAACCGTTATCGATGGTAACAAAGAAAAAGTACTGTGCTTTTGACGACGCTGTCTTTCTTGTGTCATGTCCTCATCTCCTGGTGTTAAAATCGGAGCGAAACAGTCATGTGTTCTTTCTGTGGTGTTTCATGGCAGACCCAGCTAAAAAGACAAAAAATAACAATACATAAGAACAGAGGCGCAAGCAAATGAAGCCACTCACAGACTTGCAGGAAAGAACTATCACGATGCTTATACTAGCCATGACCATTAATTCTTTTGTTGCTGACAGTGTCTTGGAATAATTTAGGCAAATCATGGAACACATCTCCTCGTGGTCATTGGAGCCAATGTCAACATCCAATATTCTAATTAGATCAGATGATCACAGCTCAGTACATACCAGGGCACAGTAGTTAAATTGACACCACTGCATTTTGCAGGCGCTACTTGTATCCCTATGATTAAATTTCAAGTATTTCACGCTGTTCTGAGTTGGCACAGTCATATTTCCAAACATCCGGACCTAGAGCATTGCATCCACAGCACAAGGAAAGAGTTAGCACTGGTCATCAAAGAAACAAGCCTAAGATGTTGAAAGGTGTTTTCAGAAGAGTGTTGTGGAATGTGGGGAGAGAATGCTGCTATGTGGATTCAGCATCAGATCTTGTGTAGTGATACTTCCCTAACTGAAGAAGAGGATAGTGTAGTGGGGACATTGACTAAATCGGGTGTGCTCTCTCTTCAGTCAATGTACTTAGCTTTGAAAATTTTGCAGGTGAAATGCCCCATAGAAAACTTTGGTTTGCGAAAGCTCCTTTAAAGATTAAGATCTTTCGTTGGTTGGCGGCCCATAAGAGTATTCTAACTAAGGATTTTCTGATCCATAGGGGTTGGAAAGGCAAGGAGACTAAATGTTATTTCAATGACTCTGGTGAAAGCATTGATCATCTTTTCTTTGGTTATGATTTGGCTAGATTTATGTGGGGGGATTGTTAGATGTACTTCCAGTCTTCATAGTGTTCCTGATAGGTTTGAAGAAGAGGACCTGTGGATTTAGAATTTCCCTGGTAAAGGTAGGCCCATGATAGTGGCTGGTTGCGCCGCTGATTTGGACAATCTGGAAAACTAGAAATGATGCTATCTTTTATAGAATTTACCTAAAAAATCCTTGCAATATTGTGTGCAAGATATCATACTAGATTACTCACTGGGCTCGTCTGCAGAAACCAAGCGTACGACAGCATAAAACCACCGCACCACACCTGCTGTCTACTACGTTGCACGGATATGGCCGGAAACCCACGTATCAGGGGTTGGATCCATGGGGATACGGCGGGATACGTACCCCGGACGTATCTGGCGATTTTCCTTTTTATTTTTTAAAAAATAAATTCGGATACAGCAAGGATACCTTTAGGATACGTTTTAGATATGGAATTACCCTAATCCTCTGCTAATCCCTAGGGTATATAAACTACCGATCCAGCCACCTCCTGGTAACCATATCCGGGTGTCGCACGCCGCCACACCAAGAGATCGCCGGTGGCCGGCCTGCTACTGCGCCGCCTCGCTGGAGAAACGATCCAGCCGTCAAGAAACCCGCTCTGCCGGCCGTCGCCTGCCGCCGGACCGTGCAGGTTAGTTTCCCTGGTTCCCAACCGCCGTCAAGAAGCTCACTAGATGATTCAGAGCTACAGGTGCCGCTAGATGATCTTGAGGCCTCGGAGAATAAAGTTGTTGAACAATTACTTGGAGTTCAAACTTGTCAAGTTGTGATTGATGTGGTGTTATTTTGTCGTGTCGTCTGTCTACTAAATTTGCACTCTTTATTTATTAGTACTTTATTGGATGCACTATTGGTCTATTGCACTGTTGGGAATTATTTGCTGAATTATTAATATTTATTATATATATACAAACGTATCCACGTATCCGTGTTTTTGGAAAATTGCCGTATCGCCGTATCGCGGTATCAGTATCTGTATCCGTATTGCCGTATCCGTGCAACGTTGGCTGTCTATAGTGGCGATGGAAGCTTTTGGTGTCCAACATGGATGGGCGCCGCTTGAGAAAACGCCGGGGAAATGGCTAGAGGAAAAAGAGAAGATCTGAATGGTGAAGAACCGTGTTGTTTCTCTCAGTTTATGGGCTCTCTGTTGTTTCCCTGTACTGTTAGTAAAAACCTAGATGGTTCTGTAATAAGTAGGTTGGGAAGTGTGGCAGTGGCAAGGTGTTTTGTGAGGGGTTTGCCTCGTTCTAACTCTCGGATACATTGTTTTACAGGTTTCATTTCCGGAAATGAAATCGGGATCTTTGAGCTCCTTAATTCGGAAAAAGAATGTTGAAAGGTGTTACCAGCGCACAATAAGTTCTTGCAGCTGTATATTTGTTTGCCTTCAGGTTGCAAAGAAGTCGAGATGGCTTCCCTAGTGTTTAACTGGACTACCTTAAGAAAAGGAAAATGATGGTAATTTCCCGAGGGATCCATCATCCGGATCGTCCGGATCCCAGGCGCTCGACGCCGCTGTCCCGACGCCCCTCCTCTCCTGCCAGCTCCCTGCAGAAGCTTCCCCGCTGCCGGTCCTCCTCTCCCTGCCGTCGGAGCCCGGCAACCGCCGCCGGTCCTCCTCTCTCCGCCGTCGGAGCACGGAAACCGCCGCCGCGTCCGCCTCCACCGCCCGGAGCATGGCCCCCGCTTCCCCGCCGTCGACCCAAGCCCACCGCCCTCCTCCGCGTGGTGCCCCGCCGCCGTTCGAGTGCCCACCGGCCGTCGCCGCCCCGCTGCTGCTGTATGAACTCCGGGAACGCCGCCGCGTCCGCCTCAACCGCCGCCGCATGCCCTGCTGCTGGCCGGAGCAACGCCCCCTCCTCCCTCCCGCACGCGCCTATGCTCCTCTCCGGCGATGAGCCTTCCGCCGCTCCTCTACCTCCATGGCCTAGGGTTCCTCCATGGGTGGCCGCTACGCCGCTGCTCCGTTGGCAATTTTTGCTACCCACGGTGGTCAAATTTGCTACATACGACAGTCAGCATTGCTACATATGACAGACTATTTTGCTACATAGCATGTTTTTGCGAGAATGTTTTCGGCGAATTCAGGTTTTGCTACATGTTTGTTATTTTGCTACATTTTTTCTTTTTTTGCTATAATATCGTAAATTTTTTGCTACGTGATATCCCTGGTGAGGCCTCCGACGAGGTGTCTACAAAAGTCTCCGTTGATGTCTACGACTATATTTTTCTACCATATGTGGGGTAAAAAAATGGATAGATGCAAAAAAAATTATACTCCCTCCATTACAAATAAGTGTCGTGGTTTAGTTCAAATTTGAACAAAAACTTTGAACCAAAACCACGACACTTATTTTGGAACGGAGGAGTATAAAGTATATGTTGGCCTTCTGTATATCCCAGATGACGTCCATATTATTGCCCAATTTGGATAGGGCACGTGACATAACTTATTTTTTGCAGGAGGCATCTTATTAGAACATTTTGCTGTCTTGCCTGATAAAACTGGAGCAGCTGGGTAACCCTCAAGTTTTAGAAAATCCATGTGTTATTAAACTAAAAGACTGTCCAAAGCAACAAAGTTCTATGATACTATTCAATGCTTTCATCGTTTGATTTATATACGTTTGTACTTATTTACAACATCTATTATGGTTGGGCCCACTGCATCATACATTTATAGTACAGTCCTTGAGAAAAAAACAGCCTTCCAAATACATGTATACTACTCAGCTGAGCATTATCTGCAAACAGTATCGATAACTGTTCACTGGAAAAGGCTGCAATCATATCCATTTCTCCTTAATTTGAAAAGCAACACTGCTATGATCTGACACCTCCTACATCTCACAGATGCAATGAATTTGGTACCTTACAAGATATCCAGTGCATAAGTTCTTCCCACTTTAGGTTCAGGTATTATTATTTTTATGGGTGATACTTTCAGTTATAGTCCTTGCAGTTTAGACTTCAGGTTAAAATAGGAACTATACATTTAACTATACATAGGCATTAGTGATATTACGAAAGGCAACTTTAAATTGAAGGATGACTGTTACCAGTACAGATGTTATTTCCTAGTATATCGACTTCCATTTCAGATGGCATTTCCTCACCTCATTGGCCCATTCCCAGAGACTATAATAACGAAATCCTTGATTCCAAGTATTTCTAGACTTAGCATATTAATCAGTGCATAGTTTATTTGCCTGCATATTAAACAGCATACAAAAAGGATGGCCAACCCTGGCTAGTGGACAAAAATGACCGATCAGTTATGACTTAACCCTCACCCCCATATTTCCTGGCAACATCCAAACCTGAGTCCAAATGACTTGAAGATGATTCACCTCCTAATCGAGTAACACACGAGGACCCTAACCCGCAATAACTCGAGGGAAAAAATTATTGACATTACTCCATCACCAACCTGGAATTGGTGTCTCCGTGGGGGTCCAATCACCGTGAAGTTATTGCAGCTTTTAATTCATGGGCCATACCAACTGGACCTGGATGCTAAACTTACTCTCAACTGAAGTCACTTGCTTGTTACTCTTTCCTTGCATTCTGTTGACCAGGGAGGAGCTGTGCCTGTACATCTACATGCACCAAAATAAAACCATGAGAAGGGCATTTCTGTCATTATAAGGCATGGAAAATACAGTGTTCACACCTTCGTATCATGCTAATGACTTATAGCTCCAACTTACCTTCTCCCCCTGCTCTATTTATCAGTCAGCTCCACTGCACTCAGTTGTCAGCTCTTGGCTTCGGAAAGGTAGCATATTACACTACTCCAATGGGGCGATCACCATGCTGTGACAAGATCGGCCTAAAGAAAGGTCCATGGACACCGGAGGAGGACGAGAAGCTTCTTGCTCACATCGAGGAGCATGGACATGGGAGCTGGCGTGCATTGCCTTCCAAGGCCGGTGAGTCTAGAAAAGCTTGAATTTCATCCTGTTGCAAGGGAACACAGACGGCTATGGAAGTTGGTGAGAATTCAACCAACATCTTGCAGGTTTGCAGAGGTGCGGCAAGAGCTGCAGATTGAGATGGACCAACTACCTTAGGCCAGATATCAAGAGGGGCAAGTTCAGCTTGCAGGAAGAACAGACCATCATCCAGCTTCATGCTCTTCTTGGTAACAGGTGTGTAATACTTATGTAGTTTACCCCACATTTTTATAGCACAGTCAACCAAAGTTTCCTTCAGACTAGTAAAAGATTCTTTTGTTGCTTCGTCATTAATGTCTTACCAGCATTCCTTTTCGTGGCTAAGATCAAGTACAGTCTGGTCTTGTCAGACTGCTGTCTGCCCATAGTAACCATGCATATGCATCCACTTCCATCACATCTGAAAGCAAAGTGGAAGACGAATAATGTGTCTATATGACAGAATACTGAAAGAAAACGTGATGGTCAATGCATCATACCTGCAACAATGTATTTTATTGCATGTACCAAGCATTTGCATTCTTTCTGTCACCTAATTTTCCACCCAACTTCCGTGCAATCACAATTATCAGGGTTTCTGCACTCCTAACAAAGAATTTTGCCATTCCATGCATTCTGTTGTCCATCAATATTAATGGACGAATTAAGTATTCTTATATACTACAAGCTTGCTTCCTGAAACTGTTCAGATGGTCTGCCATTGCAACACATCTATCGAGGCGCACTGATAACGAGATCAAGAACTATTGGAATACCCACCTCAAGAAGAGACTGGCCAAGATGGGGATTGATCCTGTCACTCACAAAGCTACCAATGGAGCTCTCATAGGCACCGAAGACGTCAAATCAGCCAAGGCCGCAGCCAGTCTCAGCCACATGGCCCAATGGGAGAGCGCTCGCCTTGAGGCTGAGGGGCGCCTAGCTCGAGAATCCAAGATGCGCACAGCAGTTTCTATACCAACTTCAAGCCATGCGCAACCAACAAACACGCCCAACTCAACCTCAATTGCTTCCCCATGTCTCGGCATGTTGCATGCATGGCAGGGTGCAAAGCTAGACTTGGAGTCACCTACCTCCACGCTGATGTTCATAGGTAGTAACAGTGGTATGCTGCCAACCAAAGTGACCACCAGCCTAGGGATGTCTGAAAGCAACTCCGCGATGTGGAAACAGAGAAGCGATGAGCTGGAAGGGAAAGAAAATGAGTGGAAGTTCATCAGCAAGCAGAAAATGCAAGGACTGGAAGGCAAGGAGAGGGGAGAAGAAATCATTGGCTGTGAGGAGCCATGGTTCCCAGGGATGGTCAGTGTCGCAGCTTGCTTCACAGACATGCTGCTTGATGGATCCAGCGTGCATGATACATCAGAGTGCTGGGGTGAGTCCAGCAATGGCCAAGCTGAGAACAGTAGCCAAGTCTCCGGAGATGGAGAGAGCAACAATTACTGGAGCGGCATCCTCGGCATGGTGAACTCAGAGCTGTCATCCCACTCGTCACCATTGCTCTAGGGCGGGGGTCCTCTGTAGATTGTTTCATCCGAAGTCAAAAGAAAATAGGAAGAGCACAACATATCAATGCTACAAGTCTACAACTACTTTAACAGTTTGCACCCTCTTCATGTGTAGTGAAATAATTAGCTACTATGAAGATGCAGTAAATAAACCATATTGTTTTCTGGTACCAACTTTTTATCAGTGTAAGAAGAACCAGAATAATTAGCTGCTGTGAGGAGTAGCATCCAGGACCATAAGAGACACTACAATTAATGACCCAAGGACTTCACAGTTGTTAGTTCAGCGCCCAAGTTGCTATGTCTGCCTTACTTTGGTATCAAAGCCAGAATAATTGACCGGTACTATGCAGATCAAGTTTCGGTCCCCTCAGAGTCATTTTGGATGATTGTTTTAAAATAAATAAAGGAAACTCCAAAACTGAGATTTAGGAGTTATTCAGTAAAAGCAAAGTCAAATTTGAGTTTTTCGCTCTATTTGGATACACTGCAAGAAATGTACAAATTGACTCCACAAAAAAGTTGGTGGCATTTTTTTATGTTGAGAAAATGTAGAAACTATCTATAAAAAATATTAATCTATAATTTCGGTACAAATCATTAGTTAAAACCTAAAAGATGAACAGTTACAGGAAGCACGACAGATGAAAAAAGCACAAAGATGACCGCTAGGGCAGTGAATGAATACCTTCATTTGCAGTTCTGTGTAAGGAAACACTTAGTGATAGTGGGAAAACGAGAAGAAAACAAAATGATCAATACATGTAAAACAGCACAAATGTAACACATGGATATAAGAGGTGAACTATTCACTTGAGAAATAGACAAGAGAAGTTTCAACCTAGAATAAGTGCTCATATATTAGTATGATAGGGGAGTACCTCAAGTCAAGTAAATCAAAACAAGGGGAGAAGAAGGATATTGAAACTACATGACTAAAATCATTATGACATACTGAAAGAGTTTATTTGTATCGTAACAGCACGGTGACATTGTGTAGAGTAGAGAACATGTGAACATACTAACTGGACGAAACAGGTGAGGGATGAAACACTTACCTCTTAGTGAAGGAAGAAAGGACACCCATGACCCCACCGAAATAACTATGTAACGTTGCATTATTCAAGATCGTGGTACAGGTTCTTCCATCGCACATGGCTTTTCAGAACAGATCAACCTCTTGTGCTAGTGGAAGATTGTACCATCTTGTTTAACACCTTGGTTGCCTCCCTGAAAGGAAAGGTTGAGGCATCTGCTGGGAAGCAGTTGTTTACCGCAACCTTTTGGTGTCACTCACTGTCTATGTAATACGTTGTCTTGAAACAAACTTGTCAAGGAGACAGTGAGAATTTCACAAAGTTCTAGTGGCATATACGCCAGGGAACTAACCCTAATTTCAAATAAGGGCCAATTAACAACTGTTGTCATGATGAAATTGCTATATTGCAAAATCATGAAGGAGGTCTTACTATGGATACTTAGACACTGCAAATCTACTGCTCTGAAGCAATGGCAATCAATCGAGGTGCAAGCACTAATTTGCAATCAGATTAGAGATTCCATGCATAGGCGGAAATTATTTTCATAAAAAATAGAGGGTTCTAGATTGTTGAAATTGCCAGTACAGGATTACATACCTAAACTAGTGACAAATAGTTAATTTTTCAACCTAAGGGATAAAGTAAAATTTTCAACATATAGTAATAACAGAATCCTATAGGTTTGAACAATTAAATGGGAGTAGAATGCAATTTCCACTTTTCAAAAATACCTAGTATAAAGACAAGCAATGCAGGAAGAAGCACCAATGGGAAATAAAGCACTTGAAAGATCCACTCTCAGATAAACTGCCATGATATTATGCAGAACCTTTATATGAGTGTTTATAAAGGTCCTTATAAGATAGTCACGTTTCAGCACAAGCATCAAATTAGCCAAACACCATTGTCAATGACTCTTTTCTACTAAGATATATTGACATGTAAGTTGTGAAAAGAGGATATGCATATCAGGAGCAAGAATTGGTAAGTGAGAAAACTGATGCTGGCGTCCAGCCACTTAGTAAATAGGGCAGCTGTTATAACTATTGCAATCTAGAAAAGTCTATGGACCAATACCAACCTGTGCGCATCATACTATTTTCATAGGCTCTGATGGCCTCTAGTTGAGCCAACAACCAATATTAGATGGTACTAGCAACAACAGACAAGAACTCATGGGAATTTGTAGGTACTTGAACCCCTACTACATGCACATTCTACAAAGTTAGCATGACTACATAGTTGATTTTATTTCAAGCTGGAAGGTTACTAAGCAGCAGAACATAAAACAGCAAATGATAAATGATAAGAACAGCCCCTACAAAATAATTCACCAAGATATCAATAGGGCTACAACACGATAATTGTACAGCTACAACAAGGACGTTAACCTGAAAAGCTGATAATGTGTACCTTCAGAAGTCAGTATTGTACTATGCATGGAAGCATGCACACAGCAATATCTACGATGAGATATTAGTTATACTAAAAACATTGTGTTTTACCCCTAAAAAAAGCATTGTGTTTTGTATTAGTTTATTGGATATTGCAGACATTGTAAAATGCATATGACGCTATCAAACACTTGAAAGTTAGCACACAACAAGGTTGAATACTTAAAACTCAGTCTGATTTGTGGTCTTATCATGCTATGCACTCTCTCAGATATATCACATATCGAATTTATGACCATTCTAGTTCAGAAAGAACCGGTAAAAGCAAACTATACAGGTTAGAAGTGTGCATACATCATGTATTACAAATCCAATCCATATACTCCCTCCGGTCCATATTAATGGACTCAACTTTGTCTAAATCCGTATGAATCTAGTTAAGTATTTAGACTAGATGCATGCGTATCTAGACATAGTTGAGGCCATTAATTTGGATCGGATGGAGTACATCTTTTTTGTTGAAAAGGGTTTTGTTTCCTATTTCCATCAGTACAAACCATATCGATATGCACACATGTAGAAACATGAAAGTGAGGATTCGAGTTCAGATTGACAGTATATCAGATATCTTACCCAAAAGAAATACAAATGCTGGTGAACATTGCATCAGACATGGTTCTAAGTGTTGTTTGTTAATAACCAACTCATTATTTACACATATACAGATATTAAACTATTCATATCCATATTCATTTTTTTGTCGAATTGTTTTCTATTAATAGAAGCCATCTCCATATGCATAAGTGTGGATACGAATTCAGATTGACAGTATATATCGGATAGATATCTTACCCCAAAAAAGGTACATACGCTGGTGGACATTGCATCAGCCATGGTTCCTCCCTGAATGGCTGAACCTAATAGTTTGTTAATAACTAACTCATGTTTTTACATCCCTGAATGGCTGAACCTAATAGTTTGTTAATAACTAACTCATGTTTTTACACAATACAGATATTGAACTGTTCAAATACGAGTTTCCTCCCTGAACGGCTGAATCTAATAGTACATATGTATATTCATTTGGGATTTAAATATCCAGACCTTGTCACATGCAAATGGATTGGATATGATCAGTATCCCTTTCTAGCCATAGATAATTCAGAGTAACAAAGACAGAGATACATATAAACAAAAAAGCAACTCGGCAGAACAGAAAATGCACAGAAAGCTAATTGATACTGTTGTGCAAATATTCCAATTTCTGCATCTAATTCATGTCAACTGAGTTTCAGCTTACTTGGAGATTTTTATGCACTAAAAGCTGACAACTGATCCTCATTTTCATAAGAAGGAAATATGGAAGTTGTAAAGGTGATTAATCATCTTTGTAATGGATATATCTGTTCCAACATGCTGGCATAGAATCCTTGGGCAATATGATTGCTTATAGCCTGGTGGGCTCCCAGCACAATTCTTGAACGGCACACTTTGTCATCATTCGCAGAGCTATCCCAACATACTATAGATTCTAGTTCCACCTGACACCTGTGATTAGATGTTCTCTAGCTAATAGGGTGGTCGGCAGAATGTACGATCAGTGTCCAGACAGGTTCCATCTGGTATCAGTTACAGTTTAGGCCTAAGCATGCCACTACTATTTTGCCAAACATCTTTGCTTCTTTAATGTACTTTCACAGAGGGTGCTTATTACTACACTATGTACTGGTGACTATAGATGTGAGGGATAGCAACATTAGGAAATGAAGAGCAGTACAATTACATTGCTGTCATGAAGCACTGAAGCAGGATGAATCAAGATACTCACTAAAATTATATCAAAATTTTATCATAACCACCATTATCAGATGAGCCATGAAGAAGTTTCGCATCAACATTCTGTGAAAAATACACAAGACTCCTCACCTTACATGAGAACAGCATCACACTTCTCAAACCTTGGAAGACCCTGACCCTCTGAATATGCCATCCCAATTGCAGCCTCACCATCCTTCCCAACCCCCATGTAATACAGTCTCCAATCATATGGCCCATCCATCTGCACCAAGCACGGGGAGCCGACCCCAGCAGCATCCCACCCATCATCCTTCTCTGACGGGTGCAGCACTGGCAACTCACTGCACCGCCTCCACTCCTTCAGCCCGTCCTCAGACACAGCCATCCCAATGCTCACCCGACCATTCCTATCCAAACCCTCGTACACCATGACGTACCGACCAGCAGCACGGTCGCGGACAACATGCCCCTGTCGCACTCCGGCTTCGTCGAACGACCCAGGTCCGCCTCCCTCAAGCACCTTTCCCACTCTCTTCCACCGGAGACCGTCCTTGGACCTTGCCACCGCAATAGCGTGTCTCTGTGACATTTCATCGAACGAGTGGTAGTACATCCGGAGATCCCCGTCGGCGTGCATCACCACCTTCGGAGCCGCCGCGCAGCGCTTCTCCCATCCTTCAGGGCAATCCTCCCCGACGCCGATGAGCGCACCAGTATGGTGGTCCCCCTCGATGCGCGCCCAATGGCGACCGTCCTGACTGATGGCGAGGCCCGGCAGCGCGGCGACGTCCGCGGCAGGGAACGGGGAAGCAAGGCGCTCGTCGTTGGATCCGGTGTAGTAGAGCCAGTACACGGCCGAGGACGGGAAGCGGCGGGATGGTGTGTCGGAGCCAGAGATGACGAGGACGTCGGCGGGACGGATGACGGCAGTGTCGAATACCCACCAGTCGGTTGAGGGGAGCAGGGGGTCGGGCGAGACAGGGGGGCTCCAACGCAGGCCGTCGGGGGAGGTGGACAGGGCGACGCGCGCACCGTAGTGGTACCAGATAAGCCAATCACCAGCAGGGAGTCGCTTGACGACGGGAGAGCCGGCGCCGCGGAGGAGTAGGCCGCGGGAGACGGCAGGCTGTTGGGTTGGGGCGTGGCAGCGGAGAGGGGAGGCGTGCAGGCAGCGTGGCGGCGAGAGGAGAGCGACGGGGAGCATGGCGCCGCTAGGTGAGAACGTGACACGCGGCGGCTGTGCGGGATTGGGACGGGTTTTTCCGGTGGGTTTGGGTGGGTTCCTAGCGGAGGCGAGAAGCGGGAGACTTGCGGTTGGGCCTTCTGCTCGTTTCAATAGGCAAATAGCGCTTTCAAGTTTCAACTACTCACTCGGAGCATGTCCAGCACCCGTTGTATCTAGCCTAGAGCGCGCGGCGTCGGGTGCGTCCCCCGCACCAGCGCTAAAAAGATCAGCGCAAACAGTTCACACATATTTTTGCACAATCAACAAGATCAAATAAATCTAAATAAAAGAGTCCACATCTCAATCAAAATACCAAAGTTCAAAGCAATGACATAGTTCCAACGCAAAAGATAATTCGACACAACCAAATTCAACACAAATTTATCTCACATAAACACATCAACGATCCACATTGTTGAAGTCATTGTCATCTCCATTTTGTGGTTCTTCTCCATCATCACTTGTACGAGGTATTGGAGCAACCATGTAGGCCATGAATCACTCGGCGCACTCATCCCTCCATAGCCTCCAAAGCCTCCATGTCTCCTCCATAGACACGCGACGGTGCTCCCATGCCTCCTCCATAGACACTCAGTGGTGCTTCCTTGCCTCCCATCATTCCAAAGCCACCCATCATTTCATAGCCACGCATCGGTGCACTCATCACCCCATGGTCACTCATCGGTGCACTCATCCCTCCATGTTGCCCCTTCAAGTTGTTTACCAACATTCTTTTTTGGCCAACAATTCATCGCGAGCAAAGTTTATGTACTCCTTTTGACTTTCATCCATGTTGGAAGTGTTCGTGCAAAAGAGTTTTCTCTCTTCTTCCACTAGGCGTTGATGCTCATCATTAGCCACTGAAAGATCACGGATGTCGCCTAGAGGGGAGGTGAATAGGCGATTTAAAACTTCTACAAGATGGGCTTAACAAAAACGGAATAAAACTAGCGTTTTCTTTTGTTAAGCACAAAGCCTAGATATACAAAGGTTCACCTATGTGCACCAACAACTTATGCTAAGCAAGATAAGCAACAATGCGATAGAAAGATAAATACTTCAAGCACGAAGGCTATCACAATGTAAACTGCATAAGTAAAGAGCTCGGATATAGAGATAACCGAGGCACGCGGGGACGATGATGTTTTACCGAGTTCCTCCCAACAAGGGAGTACGTCTCGTTGGAGGGGTAGGCGGTACTAAGACCACCAACGCCACCAAGGTCTCACCCTATTCTCCCGAGTACCCACCACACGGACAAGCACCCGTTTCACTATGGGACACTTTAGGGCGGTCACCAAACTCGTACAAGATTGGGGCTATCTCCACAACTTAATTGGAGGCTCCCAATAATCGCCACCAAGGCCTCAATCTTGGGGGAGCTTCACAACTTAATCGAAGACCCCAAGCACACGCCACAAAGGCCACACAACCATCTAGGGTTCCAAGAACCCAAGAGGGACAAGCAACGATGAATATCACCGAACAAATCCTCTAGAGAGAACACACACCGATGCACCAAATGCAAAAGGCAAGAACACTACAAAGATGCTCCACAACTTCACTCTCAAATTCCAACAAGGCTACTAAAGCACTTGGGAGAATGAGAGAGGAAGAACATAAAAGGGGATCACAAAAAGCCCCAAAAATCTAGATCCCAAAGATTCACTCATAAAGAGTGGATTTGCTTTGGTCAAAGTGTCGATCTAGATCCCCTCTAACTACCCCTCAAATATTGGCAAGAATCAATGGAGGGGGAGAAAGAAATCAAGCAAAGAGATGTGTCAAATATTAGGCAAAGCTTGAGCAAAGAAGGAGAAGAAGCAACCCAAAAGAAAATTCAAAAAGGCTTAAATAGAAGAGGGGACGGATCTGCTCGTTGGGGCAAATTTGCCTGGGTGGACCGGTAGTACCGGAAAGGCCCGGTACTACCGGTCCCCGATCCAACGAGCCAGGCAGCAGCGAAGCGAGTAGGCAGAGTTGGGGACAGGTGCGGCAGCCAGCGAGAGGGAGAGAAGGGGATCGGGGGAAGCCAGGGCGAGTGACGCGGTGACCGGGAGCAGCGGTGGCAACTAGGCGCGCGGGGGCCAGCAAGCGGGGGGCAGCCCACGCAGCGGCGATAGACTAGGCTGCGGTGGCAGCTGGGAGCCAGGCGGGCTATCCCAGCGAGCGAGGGATCTAGCGCGCAGGGCTAGAGCAAGGCGAGCGAGCGGGGGTGAGGGAACATGCGCGCGTAGGGGATCGGGGAGTGAGGCGAGGGTGCTGTGCGGGAGCAATGCTGGGCGAGAAGGTTGGGCTGGGGCGAGCTGCTGGGCTGGCCGGTAGTACCGGCCCACCCGAGCGGTACTACCAGGCCAGGCCGGTAGCACCGGACCTAGCCACCAGATGGGACAGAAGCTGGGCGCACGGCTCAGGGGCGGGCGGTACCGGGGCCGGTAGTACCGCCTGGCCCACAACAGATAAAAGCTTTTTTTCTTTTTAAATCAAAACGATAAATATTGCAACGGTGATAACTTTTGCTAGGAGACTCCGATTGACCCGAATTCAATTGTGTTGGAAAGAGGACGATAAGAGCTACCCAACCGAAAGTGGAAATATTGGATATCACTAAGTGAGAATGTATCAAGTAGTATAATGTGACATACCTCATTCGGTGAGAATCCGGAAAACCGCCAAGATCAAAATCGCAACAAGATATAAAAGGGGGATCCGATTTTGATGAACAAGAGCTTGTTATGAAGATTACCACAAGCTCTATATCCTCACATGGATAAGACAAATAAACAACCAAATATGATGATGCAAGTATGCAAAGGTTTGAGCTCTCTCCGAACGATATGATCGAGATACTCACTCGAGAGCCTCTCTTGATAGTACGGCTATCTATCCTAAACTCGGTCAACACGAGACCAGCAAAAGGGAAAAGCCTATCAAGAATACCTTTGCCTTGAGCATCCTTTGGCCTTGTCTTCATCGATCCATAAACACCGAGGATGGCAAGCACCAAACATGAGATCTTCTAGGGATGGCGCATATTGAGCTTCCACAACGCATCTTCTTCTTCATTTCATCGATCTTGAAGCCAACACATGCTCCAAGCGATGCCAATGGACAATTCCTACAAGTGCAACTTAATACACGCATTAGTCTATAAAGATTGTCATTAATTACCAAAACCACACATGGGGCCCACATGCTCTTTCAATCTCCCCCATTTTGGTAATTGATGACAATCCCTTTGAGAGGGTTTATATGATGAATTTAACGAATTATTAAATGAGCATTATTAAATGAATTAGAGGAGCTCCCCAAAATTATGCACCAATTATGATAATTATATTTGGGAACAAGGTGCATGATCATGGAATCCTCACTCATCCATATTCATTTAACAATACAAGGCATGAGATAATAAATATGAGTGCCCGAAGATGCAAACAAGAGGAAAAAGCACTCATAGGCAAATAAATTTGGAAGCCACCGAAGATTCAAAAATAAATAAAAGGTGGTATCCAAGAAATAAAAATCTCAACAAAAAAATATCTTCTCTTATGTGTATAAGTTTCTAAGTGGAATGCATCACAAAGACATATGTCCACAAGAAAACATGCACACATAAACAAGATACTCAAGAAGGCACATGAAAACCAAAATGAAGTCATAACACATACCAATAAGATTTTTGCTTGTAAGCATGGCCAAAGGCATAATTTTATCTTATTGTTCATGGATGGACTTCAAACACCAACACACTACATATATTACAACAATCACCAAGGGAAAAGGGGATGGTTGGAATATATGGAGAAAGGCAACAAGTATCATGAACAAGAAAAAAATCAACTAGCAAAATCTCACTATTGCACATGAGAGAAGTTGAGGAAAGGATAGGCAATAAAATTGCTAGATTGACATATTTGGGATTGGTGGATCATATGCATGATTTTGTATAGTCCCAATTATATACACTCATCTCAACTTACACACATTTGCAATGGGGAGTACACTTAAATCCAAGTCTAGAACCACAACAAATGTAAATACAAAAGATCATGCTAGAAGGCAACCCACAAATGGTTGGAATCAAGATATATGATCATGAGAAGGGGATACTTGTTACTGAGATACAATTGGTAGGACGTAGAGGATATGAATTCGTTGATCATCCTATAGCTTGCTGATACATTACAAATGTATCTATAATTTTTGATGTTCCATGCTTGGTTTTATCCACTTTCTTGTGTTTTGCCCACACTTTGGAGTACTTTTCATATGATTTATTGGACTAACCTATTAACAAGAGCCACAGTGTCAGCTACCTATTTTCTGTTGTTTTTGGTTCCAAGAAAGTCAGAAAATGAATATTCTCAGAATTGGACAGGACAAAGCCAAAGTGCCTATTTTTCCAGAAGTCATCAGATGCCAGAATACGAGACGGAGAAGGGCCAGAGGGCGGCCACACCACCTGGCCGCGTGGCCAGGCTTGGCCCATGCCAGGGGGTGGTGTGGCCAGCCCAGGCACCCCCTCGGCCTCTCCTTCTGCCTATATATTGCCCTCGGGACGAAAACCCTAAGTACCCGATCAAAAATCCACGAAAGAGTCTGTAGCCGCCATCGTCTCCATCCCTAGATCAGGAGGGATCTGAAGCTCTTCCCGGCACCCTGCCGGAGAGGGGAATTCACCCTGGAGGCCTTCTTCATCACCATGCAAGCCTCCGGTGTGATGCGTGAGTAGTTTATCCTTGGACTACGGATCCATGTAGTAGCTAGATGGCTGGTTCTCCTCCTTTGTGCTTTCATGTTTAGATCTTGTGAGCTCCATTCATGATCAAGATCATCTATTTGTAATTCTGCATGCTGTGTTTGCGGGGATCCGATGGATATCGAGATGCTATTTTAGATTGATTATTGATTCTATCATATCTTTGTTATTTGTGATCTTGCATGCTTTCCGTTGTTAGTAGCTATCTTGGCCAAGTAGATGCTAGCAACTCCAAGAGTTAGTATTTATGCTCGATAGTGGGTTCATGCCTCTGGTAATCGGGGGAAGTGACAGAAATCTCTAAGGTACTAGATGTGCTGTTGCTACTAGGGAGAAAACAATAATCCTTTGTTCATAAAACAATCGTATTGTTTACTTTACACGCAATTCGTAAAGCAATAATCTGTTGCTTGCAACTTAATACTGGAGGGGGTTCGGATGATAACCTGAAGGTGGATTGTTAGTCATAGATGCAGTTGGATGGCGGTCTATGTATAATGTTGTAATGCCCAATCAAGTCTCAGAGGAGTCAAGATGATTAGTATATGCATGTATTGCTTTCTTGATGTTTGTCAATTGCCCCGCTGTAATTTGTTCACCCAGCATGTTATCTATCTTAAGGAGAGCCACCTCTAGTGAACTATGGATTCCCGTCCTTTTCTTTTAAATACAATCTACAAACATTTTACTGCTTTGTGTTTACTTTCTGCAAACTATTACTTCCTTCCATTCGATACGTTTAATCCTTTGTTTTCAGCAAAACACGGTGAGATTGACAACCTCATCGCAAGTTGGGGACAGAGTTCTAAGGTTGTGTTGTGTAGGTCTCCATGTTGCTACTAGCACCGGTAGTGCGCCCTGCCAAGGCTCAGCTAGCAACACCTTTGGGGTGTTTCCTTGCTCCTACTGGTTCGATTAAACCTTGGTTTTATAACTGAGGGAAACTTGTTGTTGTGCTCATCAAACCTTCCTCTTGGGGTTCCCCAACGAGCTTGTTAATACACGAGCCATCAAGCACTTTTCTGGCGCCGTTGTCGGGGAGTCAAGGACATCTTCACAAGGGGAGTCCCTCATAACCAATCTCTTTAGTTTGTTATTTTTGTTTTGCTTTGTTTGCTTGTTTCTTTATCAAAAACACACAAAAAAATTAGTTCTACTAGTTTGCTTTCTTATTTTGAAAACACAAAACATTAAGTCTCCTTTAGTTGTTGCCTCTTCCTTAGCTCACCATGTTGATCCCTAAATTCACCTTGAAATATCTTTCAATTGGTAGTGGTTCTATAATTGGGAAAGATAATATTAAAAAATTCTTTAATCATGTTAGTAAGCATGAAGATACTGAGGATAGATCCCTTGCCGAACTTGCTCCAAACTATGAGATTGCTGCAGCTTCTTTAATTTACGTGTTACAAGCTAGGTTTGTTAGCCTCAACCCCTTAATGCAAGTAATGTTTCTTAAGCTTAAAGAAATTGAGGACCCTGAAAAGAGGGATTTTATTTTAGAAACTTTGGTTAAAGAGTTCTATGATGTTGCCAAGGAAGCTAGAAAAGTCTTTGAACGTTTCAATATGCTAGGATAATGTGTAGATGTTATTAGTACACAAGACAAAACTGAACCTAATGGGGAGGAACCTAAGATACCAATACCCTTTAAACTAGCAGCAATAGATGAAGCCATAGAAAATAATCGTGATTGGATTGTTCCTGAAAACCTTTTTGATGAAAATAGTGAACCTAAGAGCATTAAGAGAGGATCCTCTAAAACTTATTTGGATGATATACCTTGCCTTGTTTAAGATATTTCTGGTATTAATCTTAATGCTTCTTCATTTGAGAACAATTGATTATTTTTCTTGCTTCTTATGCCTAACTTAAAGGCGTTAAAGAAAAGTACTTATTGGGAGATAACCCAAAAGTTTTAGATGAGTCTTGGAAGTTAATACCTCTGTAATAACGGCTCCTTATCCTTTTTATTTGCTTTTTGTGCCAAGAGTAACCTCTAATGAGAGAGAAGTAAAGATTGGGAAAGTTGTTGTCCCGAAACAGATTTCTGTGCTTCACCGTAAAAATTCGTGTAAAATCTCTGAACGTCTTTTTGAGGCATGAATTTTCGTGCTTCTGCCGCAGGTTGTTATCTAACTTTTGTTAGTTCAATACTTTTTTATTTGAGCAACAGAAGGTCTTTGAAAAAATTCGTCTTTACCTCCTGGTCCGTTTTGACAGATTTCTGCCATTTTCTGCATTTGCTTCTTGTTGGTTCCTTTTTGAGTTATTTTGGGGAATTGATCTTTTTGAGGGAAGTGCTACAGTAGCTAGTGTTCTAATGGAAGTTTATTTGGTGTTAGAACTGAACCGTAAGACTTATTTATCTTAAGTGCACTAATGTTGCTAATAAAGATTGTGTGAAGTTTTGTATGAAGGAAAAATTTCAGGTGTATGGAAGGAATGAGTAATGAGATGAAGGATGGACTAAAGCTCAAGCTTGGGGATGCCACGCGTGTCACCCCAATAAATATCCAAGAAGTACAAGCGTCAAAGCTTGGGGATGCCCAAGGCATCCCCCTCTTCATCAATAAAAATCCCAGGTTTCTTCCAAACGCTTCATTTTTATTATTTTATGCACAGTTGTGTTGTTCTTGGAGCGTCTTCTTTTTCGTTTTCATTTTGGTTTTTAGTTTTCTTGGTTTGCTTAGTTTTCTGAATAAATTGGTTGGACCCCCTCTTTCATACATTGGTTTGCAAATAGTTTGGTTTGGTTTGGAAAAAAGTAGGAAAGTTCATGCTTATGTGGTAAAAAGAGCTCGTTTTTGACTGTGGCCTATGCTTTGCCATGCCATGCTTGATATTGTTTTGGCTTTATGCTTAGTAGTCTTTTATGTAGCATGACTTGTTATAAACAATTGAGATTGCTTAATGTGCCTTGGATGAATCATGCGTTGTTTTAGCATATTAAAGCATAGTATAGTGGTATTCTCCTTTGATGCTTTATTTGGGTTGACTAGGCGCATGCTCACACCATGTTATGACTATCTCAAGTCACCATAGCCTTTTTGATCCTTTAGTTTTCAACTTGTAGTATCACTTTATGCTTTGATCAATGATGGTTTGTCGCTCTGCATGATTATGGCCATTATTTCTCTCTTAGTTTGTCGCTCCCAGTCTTTTGTTAGCCTCCACAACTAAGTATGAGTTCCACTCATGCATCCAACTCCTTAAACCAAGTATTCCAAAGAGTCCACCATACCTACCTACTAGCTTATGATATTCCAAGTATATTCATGTTTTTGTTTATCTTCCAAATTAAACTTGTTATGAGAAAACTAGTGATTAAAGTTCTCACGAACTTGATGGCACACTTTACTTTTCTTGCCCTTAAAAAACTTGAACCATTGGGTCCTTCTTTGTTGCGTATATGCTTGCGCTTTATAAGTTGAAATTAGCAGAACCATGTATCATGGGGAACGCATTCAACATTGCACTTATACTTTGTACCCCGTTGATATCATGTTCTTTTGCTTACGGATCCCGGCGGTGTGAAATAAAAGTGGAACTTGTAAGATCATGGAGTTTGTATGTGTGTTAGAGAAATGCCTAGGCCGCTAGCCTAAGCCATGCCTAATCATGGTGGAAACTTGCAGCATAACCATAATGAGCACTCTATGAAGCATCCACAATAAAAACCTATGCAAATAGCAAATAAAAAGATAGCTGAGATGCTCATTGTCTGCTTGCCTTGTCATTTTGATTATGGGATAGATCCTGTATCATGTGTAAGGGGTACCCCGTTGGCGGTTCTTTATGATACGCATGTACTTACAATGACAAGATCTTACTTGTGACTAAAGTTGAGTAGCATGAGGTTCGGTCTTCGTAAGTAAGGGGCATGAGATTTCGGTTTATAATTTGTCAAGCATATCCTCTTAGTTGTGTCACTTTAACCTTGATCACCTTCAAGATGCTTATGATTGGGGCAATGAGAGCTGAAAGCTATAAGTACCATAATTTTTGGAAGCTGTTTATGAGACTTGAATCCCTACTTCCTTTTATGAAGGCCTTTCTTCCACCATTACATTGAGTCTCCACCTTCTACCTTTATGCACCTACTTTGATAGCATATTGGCCATTCTTAGTTCTATGTGCATTGTCCCAAGACTAGTTGATTGATGCATAACTTGATATTGCTTGTTTTAAACTATTTGTATCTAGTCACTCTTATGAACTTTGAAGGTGTCCTATGCATTTATATTTGCTACTCTATTGAGGGACAAGCTGAATACTATTATGCTATGTTTTCTTTATGTGAAACAAACAAACGTCTTGCAAAGCATGTTATTCATGAATCTTTTGTTTGTACCTTTTCATGTTGCATCATAGTCTCTTTTCTTATTGCAAGAACTTTGTCTTTCATGTTATGATTGAAGTACTATGATCCCAGCTTTGAGTATTTTGCAAATACTTTGATCAAGTCTTTGATGGTGCATGTCACCTCAAAAATTATTTATTTTTATCACTTACCTACTCGAGGAAGAACAGGAGTTAAGCTTGGGGATGTTGATACATCGCAAATGTATCTATAATTTTTGATGTTCCATGCTTGGTTTCCACTTTCTTGTGTTTTGTTCCAACTTTGGAGTACTTTTCATATGATTTCTTGGACTAACCTATGAACAAGAGCCACAGTGCCAGCTGCCTGTTTTCTGCTATTTTTGGTTCCAGGAAAGTCAGAAAATGAATATTCTCTTAATTGGACGGGACAAAAGCCAAAGTGCGTATTTTTCCGGAAGGGATCAAGTGCCAGAATACGAGACGGAGAAGGGCCAGGGGCCGGCCACACCACCTGGCCGCGCGGCCAGGCCTGGCCCGTGCCAGGGGGTGGTGTGGTGGCTCCCGGCACCCCCTCGGCCTCTCCTTCCGCCTATATATTGCCCTCGGGACGAAAACCCTAAGTACCCGATCAAAAATCCACGAAAGAGTCTGTAGCCGCCATCATCTCCATCCCTAGATCGGGAGGGATCTGAAGCTCTTCTCGGCACCCTGCCGGAGAGGGGAATTCACCCTGGAGGCCTTCTTCATCACCATGCAAGCCTCCGGTGTGATGCGTGAGTAGTTCATCCTTGGACTACGGATCCATGTAGTAGCTAGATGGCTGGTTCTCCTCCTTTGTGCTTTCATGTTTAGATCTTGTGAGCTCCGTTCATGATCAAGATCATTTATTTGTAATTCTGCATGTTGTGTTTGCGGGGATCCGATGGATATTGAGATGATATTTCAGATTGATTATTGATTCTATCATGTCTTTGTTATTTGTGATCTTGCATGCTTTCCGTTGTTAGTAGGTATCTTGGCCAAGTAGATGCTAGCAACTCCAAGAGTTAGTATTTATGCTCGATAGTGGTTTCATGCCTCTAGTAATCTGGGGAAGTGATAGAAATCTCTAAGGTACTAGATGTGTTGTTGCTACTAGGGAGAAAACAACAATCCTTTGTTCATAGAACAATCGTATTGTTTACTTTACACACAATTCGTAAAGCAATAATCTGTTGCTTGCAACTTAATACTGGAGGGGGTTCGGATGATAACCTGAAGGTGGATTATTAGTCATAGATGCAGTTGGATGGCGGTCTCTGTATAATGTTGTAATTCCCAATCAAGTCTCAAAGGAGTCAAGATGATTAGTATATGCATGTATTGCTTTCTCGATGTTTGTCAATTGCCCCGCTGTAATTTGTTCACCCAGCATGTTATATATCTTAAGGAGAGCCACCTCTAGTGAACTATGGATCCCGGTCCTTTTCTTTTACATACAATCTACAAACTGTTTACTGCTTTGTGTTTACTTTCTGCAAACTATTACTTCCTTCCATTCGATACATATAATCCTTTGTTTTCAGCAAAACACGGTGAGATGGACAACCTCATCGCAAGTTGGGGACAGAGTTATGTGGTTGTGTTGTGCATGTCTCCACGTTGCTACTAGCACCGGTAGTGCGCCCTGCCAAGGCTCAGCTAGCAACACCTTTGGGGTGTTTCCTTGCTCCTACTGGTTCGATTAAACCTTGGTTTCATAACTGAGGGAAACTTGCTGTTGTGCTCATCATACCTTCCTCTTGGGGTTCCCCAACGAGCTTGTTAATACACAAGCCATCACTTGCCTCCAATTTCCATGAATGCACCATTTCTCCAACATTGAGAGACAAGCATCCAATATATCTCCAATGTACCTAAAACACATTTAAGTAGAAAATGGTCCCCAAAAATATTGGGTCCAAAGTAGTTAGTGAAACTACAATACATAGGAGAGACTCCACATAAATATGTGCATATTGATATGAAATTGAATTTCATGCACATCTTAGAAATTTAGGATTTTGTGGAGTTTCCCCTATATATTGGATCTAAGAAAGCAAGCATGCCATGAAATAAACATGTAGTGAATATGCATGCACACGGCTTTCAAGAACCAACAAGGAGATGCAATTTGAAAAAAACACCAAGTAAACCGAGATGACACACACAAGAGTGTGACACGACAAAAGGTGTCCAAATTATATCAAAGAACCAATTCAACACATGAATGATCACAAGTTCAATAAATGAACTAGACAAAAGCCAAAGAGCAAAAGATAGATAAAAGCACACATGCTCTAGGATTAATTCATTCTAAAAGGTCAAAACATGAAACAAGGAATGAGACAAAACCAACTCCCAAAAGAGCAAGGTTCCAACACATAAACCAAACTCTCACACTTTTCATGATTGAACAAAATACCAAAAAGAAAAGATCGAACTTCCAAGAACATAAAACATGATATGGATCAAAGCAAGAAGCATAAATAGGAGTGTTCTAAATAATATAGAAGAGCTCACCCATATGTAGTGCATTATTTAGTATTTTTTCTTTTGAATGCAAAATGCACACAAATGAGATCATCACTACTACTTATATTAAATAAAACACAAGAGGATACCAATAACATAAGAAGATCCATAAGAGGCAAGGAAATCTTGGGAGAAACACAAAACATTTTCTTGGCCAAAGATATGACAAAAATAAACCAAGGCCAAAGTGAATATGATCAAAAAATTCTACCATATATTGAGTACCAATTTTCCAAGGACAAGAAGTATTGGGAATAATCTTCCCGAGGTAGTTCACACGGATATCCAAGATCATATTCACACAAAGAAGCATATAAAAAATATAAGAATTAAATTTGATGCTTCAAAAGAGATTCTTGGTAGCTTCCAATAGATACACAACTACTAGTGATTGGAGTGAATTGAAGCTAATGGTTTCCATGAGGATACAAGGATCCGAATATGAAGAAAAACATACCAAGAGAACCTCACACAAACAAGATCCAAAGGATGGGAGGCAAAGACATACAATAAAAATTGAACTTGTTTGAGCAAATGTGTCACATAGGAGCTAGATAATTATCAATATCAATTCTAGGTGACACAACCTCGAATTTTCACATTTTCTAGGCTTGTAATATGCACTAAGCATATGACTCCCCCATAATGTGATACACAATAAATCTTAACATGAGGCAAAGGAATCCAAATAAAGATAATTAACGGACATTATAGAACTTAAATTTCTCATGAGAATCATACCACATAGAGACTAGATAATATTGCTAAATCACTACTAGGTGGTATTTCTCATGTACACACATTTTTAGGATTGTGAAATGCCAAAGCATAACACTCCCCCAAAATGGGATAGTCCATTAATCTCTCACATGAGCTAAATAATATACCAAATAAAATTCAATAATAGCCCAACACAAGAAACACTCATACATGGTGTGCAAACCAATAAACACAATTATACTTGATAACTCAAGGTAGGAACATGGTAAGCACAACATATACAACAAACATGGAAGGTACAAAACCAACACATGCACAAGGGGCGAGCAACTTTCAATGTAATGAGTTAAGCATATGTTACCGCAAGGAGGAGCATTGGAAATATAATAGAGGCAATATAATCCACATGACTTGGCTTGACAAATATAATTGATCAAGATCCCTCAATTCTTCATAATGAAAACCAAGTCTCCATTGTCCTCCCTAAATCACCTATTGGTCAAGGTTTGGCTTGTTGGTCCCCAACCAAGTTGGGTCCTAAGAGGTTAGTCACAATAGACTTGGCACCCCAAATGGTTCTTTTCTTGACACCACTTTGAGCACCAACAAATTTGGAAAACACATTGCCAATCTCATATAAACAAAGAGAATAGGCATCATCAATAATGATAGGGTTGGATGAGGAGATACCACTAGTGCATGAGGAAGAAATGTGCCCCTTCTCACGGCAAATGTAGCAAGTTCTTGTCTTGCTAGCTTTCTTCTTAGGTGATGCCGCAACATGAGGAAGAGCTCGAGTAGTCATCTTAGGAAGAGGACCATCTACAACATGAGGTAGAGCTTGAGACTGCTTCCCTTGTTGCTTCACACCACGAGGCCTCTTCTTCAATGGGCAAGATCTAACACGATGCCCTTCTTCCTTGCACTTGAAGCAAACAATGTTGGCCGGATACTTGACTTGGTCTTGGCCCTTCTTCTTGTTACCCTTTTGCTTCAACACGTTAGTGGACTTGTTCTTGATATTGGATTTGAATCCAAGTCCACTCTTGTCATTGGGGGATTTTTGCACACTCAATATGTGGTTGAGTGTGGTCTTACCTTTATGACCCTTTTCAAGTCATTCTTCAAAGAAATGACTTGAGCCTTGAGCTTCTTGTTTTCCTTTACATGGTTAGTATCAACAATAATACTAGAGGAGGTAGATGCTACATTGTTAGAGCAACAAGGCACGGAAAGTAATTCATCACTAGATGTAGCAATATCATGAATGGATGAATTACAAGGACTAGCACATGGCAATATCACATTATGAGTAGAATTAGTGCTAATGTCCACATGAGGCCCACTAGATGTTACCTTTGACAAAATGGCCTCATGAGCTAACTTTAGCTTATCATGGGAGACTAGAAGATCCTCATGTGAGCTTGAGAGCTTAACATGACTTTCTTCTAATTTCCCATAATTGCTAGTTAGCAAAGCAAGTTGAGCCTTTAGCTCAACATTCTCCTTCAACATTGATGCTTCATAAGAAATAGAGTTAGTAGCACAAGCATCATTATTAATAGCAAGAGGTGAGGTCAACTTTGCAAGCTCTTTTGAATATGAAGCTTTAAGTTGCTCATGCGACTCGGTGAGTTTGATAAGCTCACTCTTAATGACCCGAGAGCCATTTTTGAGGTGCTTAAAATCCTCAACAAGTTTACCATGGGCAACTACAAGTTCATCATTTTTAGTTTTGAGAGAACATGCCACCATAAGTTCTCTATCATGGTTTTCCTTTACTCTAGATAATTCTAGAGCAAAAGTCTCCTCAAGAGATTCCTTGGTGGTTTGTTCTTCCAAATAAGCTTTTCTTAGATCATTAGAGAGGCTTTGAAGTTTTTCAATGGTGTGCTCTTTCTCTTCATCTTGAGCTTGCAATTGCTTAATAATTTTCTTGCTCTTCATACCAAAAGTTAAGATTTCAACAAATTTAGAGCAAGCAATATTATTCTTAACTAGAGCACGATAAACAACCTCACCCTTTTCATCTAAAGAGGCAATCTCATCCTCTTCTTCCTCACTATCATCATCCACAACATCATCATCATCATAATAACTATGAGATGCCATGGGATCTAAAGAGGTTACCTTAGTTTCCTTAGCCATAAGGCATAAGTGAGAACCGGAAGAAGGTGAAGATGAGATTGAACTTGAAGCTCCATCCAAGACCTTGTCTTGACCCACATAATCTTCGGTTTCCTCTACATGGTTAGCAACACAAGAACTAGAGGAAATAGAAGCATTTTTATCATGGCAACAAGACAAAGCAAGCATATCATCATGTGAATTATTCAAGCCATTTCTACATGACATGCAAGGACTACCAACACTAGCATATGAGGGGTTTCGAGTGGTACAAGTGTTAGAGTCCAAAAATAGAATATTGCAACTAGATAGAGATGATGTATAATCAATAATAAGCTCACTGTCCAAATTGCAACTTCTATCACCACTCACCATATCATTACCTTGTGAAAAATCACATGTAGGTGAAGTGGTAGAAGATAAGACCTCATCACGGCCGGAGGTGGAGGGAATACAATCATCCTCAATAATGTTGGACACACCATATTTATCTTGAAGCTTTGTCCAAATATCATGAGCACTCCGATAAGGCATGATTGAAGAAATAACTACATTGCTCACAACAAGTAAAAGCATTTTAGTAGCTAGAGCATCTATATAAGAATTCATCTTCTCCTCTAAAGATTCGTTTTGGGGATCCATAGGAGAAGAGGAGCCCATATATAGAATTCCCTCAATAGATGGGTGAATGTCCCGAAAATAATCTAGCATGCGAGATTTCCAAACAACATAATTTATGCCATCGAATATATAATAGGAATTGTGCACTACACCACTGGACAACATCTTTACACTCAAGGCGGTGAAGCCTAAAAGCGAGAGACCTTGCTCTGATACCAATTGAAAGATCACGGATGTCGCCTAGAGGGGGGGAATAGGCGATTTAAAACTTCTACAAGATGGGCTTAACAAAGGCGGAATAAAACTAGCGTTTTCTTTTGTTAAGCACAAAGCCTAGATATACAAAGGTTCACCTATGTGCACCAACAACTTATGCTAAGCAAGATAAGCAGCAATGCGATATCAAGATAAATACTTCAAGCACGAAGGCTATCCCAATGTAAATTGCATAAGTAAAGAGCTCGGGTATAGAGATAACCGAGGCACGCGGGGACGACGATGTTTTACCGAGTTCCTCCCAACAAGGGAGTACGTCTCGTTGGAGGGGTGGGCGGTACTAATACTACCAACGCCACTAAGGCCTCACCCTATTCTCCCGAGCACCCACCACGCGGGTAAGCACCCGTTTCACTATGGGACACTTTAGGGCGGTCACCAAACCCGTACAAGATTGGGGTTATCTCCACAACTTAATTGGAGGCCCCAATAATCGCCACTAAGGCCTCAATATTGAGGGAGCTTCACAACTTAATTGAAGACCCCAAGCACACGCCACAAAGGCCACACAACCGTCTAGGGTTCCAAGAACCCAAGAAGGACAAGCAATGATGAATATCACCGAACAAATCCTCCGGAGAGAACACACACTGATGCACCAAATGCAAAAGGCAAGAACACTACAAAGATGATCCAAAACTTCACTCTCAAATTACAACAAGGCTACTAAAGCACTTGGGGGAATAAGAGAGGAAGAACACAAAAGGGGATCACAAAAAGCCCCAAAGATCTTGATCCCAAAGATTCACTCATAAAGAGTGGATTTGCTTTGGTCAAAGTGTAGATCTAGATCCCCTCTAACTACCCCTCAAATATTGGCAAGAATCAATGGAGGGGGAGAAAGAAATCAAGCAAAGAGATGTGTCAAATATTAGGCAAAGCTTGAGTAAAGAAGGAGAAGAAGCAACCCAAAAGAAAATGCAAAAAGGCTTAAATAGAAGAGGGGACGAATCTTCCCGTTGGGGCAAATTTGCCTGGGTGGGCCGGTAGTACCGGAAAGGCCCGGTACTACCGGTTCCCAGTCCAACGAGCCAGGCAGCAGCAAAGCAAGCAGGTAGAGCTGGGGGCAGGTGCGGCAGCCAGCGAGAGGGAGAGAAGGGGATCGGGGGAAGCCGGGGCAAGCGACGCGGTGATCGGGACCAGCAGTGGCAGCTGGGCGCGCGCGGGCCAGCAAGCGGGGGACGGCCCACGCAGCGGCGGTGGACTGGGCCGCGGCGGTAGCTGGGAGCCAGGCGGGCCGTCCCAGCGAGCGGGGGATCTGGCGCGCGGGGCCAGAGCAAGGCGAGCGAGCGGGGGTGAGGGAACAAGCGCGTGTAGGAGATCGGGGAGTGAAGCGAGGGCGCTGTGCGGGAGCGATGCTGGGCGAGAAGGCTGGGCTAGGGCGAGCTGCTGGGCTGGCCGGTAGTACCGGCCCACCCGGGCGGTACTACCAGGCCAGGCCGGTAGCACCGGACCCAGCCACCAGACGGGACAGAAGCTGGGCGCACGGCTCAGGGGCGGGCGGTACCGGGCCCGGTAGTACCGCCTGGCCCACAACAGATAAAAGCTTTTTTTCTTTTTAAATCAAAACGATAAATATTGCAACGGTGATAACTTTTGCTAGGAGACTCCGATTGACCTGAATTCAATTGCGTTGGAAAGAGGACGATAAGAGCTACCCAACCGAAAGTGGAAATATTGGATATCACTAAGTGAGAATGTATCAAGTAGTATAATGTGACATACCTCATTCAGTGAGAATCCGGAAAACCGCCAAGATCAAAATCGCAACAAGATATAAAAGGGGGATCCGATTTTGATGAACAAGAGCTTGTTATGAAGATTACCACAAGCTCTATATCCTCACATGGATAAGACAAATAAACAACCAAATATGATGATGCAAGTATGCAAAGGTTTGAGCTCTCTCCGAATGATATGATCGAGATACTCACTCGAGAGCCTCTCTTGATAGTACGACTATCTATCCTTAACCCGGTCAACACGAGACCGACAAAAGGGAAAAGCCTATCAAGAATACCTTTTCCTTGAGCATCCTTTGGCCTTGTCTTCATCGATCCATAAACACCGAGGATGGCAAGCACCAAACATGAGATCTTCTAGGGATGGCGCATATTGAGCTTCCACAACGCATCTTCTTCTTCGTTTCATCGATATTGAAGCCAACACATGCTCCAAGCGATGCCAATGGACAATTCCTACAAGTGCAACTTAATACATGCATTAGTCTATAAAGATTGTCATTAATTACCAAAATCACACATGGGGGCCCACATGCTCTTTCAGCCACCTTCTTCTCCTCCAATGCCAACCTCCTCTTTTCGATGGCCGCCAACCTCTCCTTCAATGCTACCCTCCGCACCTCGGCCTCGGCCTCCAAGACCCTTGCTATGTTCTTATCCTCGTTTGCTTCTATCCTTGCATTGACCATCATATCCATAGCTTTTGCTATGTCATCATCTCCAACCTTCCTCCCCTTCATATCTTTGGCGGCCTTCTTTCCAATCACGGGTCATCTTGTGTTGGCAACCGAGTGAGGAGTGGAGCTTATCTCCTTATCCTCATCACTTGATGCCCCATCATCTATGATAGTTGCCTCGGCGGTTACATTCATGGCAATTGTTGGCACGTCCATGGCACCGCGGGTCTTCCATTTTTCCTCATTCCCTAGCACTTTAAAAAAATGATACAACACAAATGGCCTTCCAAGAATTTTCCGCCCCTTCTTGGTCTTTTTCCCCTCATCTTTGTGCAAGTCTTGATAAATGTTGAGCTACAATGTGAATAAAAGAGAAGAAATGAGTCATATAGAATAACAAACGTATGCACATCAACACGAGCTACTACCACACAAGAGAACAACTTACCCTATCCACATCATTTATGTCACTTGGGTTAATGACGTCAACATCTTTTTGCACACTCGTCCACTTTTGACAATCGGTGTCGATGACCGACCAATGAGACCGAAGAGAACGGTCGGTGCGCACATTTCCACTAGTGTTGTTTGCATCATAGTACTCCTTCATTCTCATCCAGTAGTTGTCTCTAGTTTGGTCCGTGCCATCCACCGAATCCATGCCAATTTTCAACCAAGCATGGCAATGCAACTTATCCTCCTTTTGGTGTAGTTTACTGTCCTACCTTTCGGAGATTCAATCATATTCTTGATCCATATTCACTTCAAACTCCTCCTCTTCACCATATTCTTGATCCACATAATTATGTGAGAAAGAGGAACCAACATTCATAGTGTCTATGAAAGTCTCATCATCAACACAACATTGCAATTCAATGAAGACATATCAACATCCTCCTCCATAATCATCTATCTAAAAAGAAGAATAGCCAAAAACAATTTTTACCTTGTGGTCATTTGGTCAAATAGGTCCTGTCACTGACTTGCCATTTGGTTTTTGGACACCTCCCACCGGCTCCGAGCGCTTCGTGGCTGCTGCCCTACCCTACGGCGGCGCGGGCGGCGGTAGCTGCGCGACACCGGCGTTGTTGTGCGAGGTTGATCACGGTGGCACGAAGAGGACACGGGCGACAGTAGCGGAGCTTCTCCACCAGCAGTGGCACCAAGGAGGGGTCGGTGGCGTGCCTGACCCGTCCATCGCCAAAATTTCACCGGTGGCCAGGCACAGAGGAGGATTGGGGAAGAAAATGGGTGTGGGTGAAGTTTCCATGGGCGGTTGTGTCTTCGCGCACGAGCGGAGCGATATCGCGCGCTGGAGTCAACGCCCCAAATATGTCGCGTACGATAGCAAAATAAACAACGTGCACAATTTTTTATAGCGCGCGCATTTGCAGCGCCTGCTGGAGCACGCAAACAACACATTGGTGCTGCAAATCGGCGGTTTATTTAGCGTGGACGCCATATGCAGCGGCTGCTGGAGATGCTCTCACAACGTAGAATCCAAGTTCCCAGCTTCGAGTACTCCCAACCCACCAGCGAATCAAACATTGTGTCCTCCCCTCCTGTACGACATAGGAGGCGGCGGCGACCAATTCCCCTAATCTCCACCGGCCATAGCGTGAGTCCCCTCCCTCTATGCCGCTCCGGTGGCAGCAGGAGGACCTCGTTCCATCGTTCTGTAGTTAGGGTTAGGGTCCTTTGCTTGTTGGGGTTCCGCATATGAAAACAATAAATTTTACCCTACGCCCCTGAACCCCTGAAGCTATCAGGACCTATCTATTGGTAATACAGTAACGGGAGGGGCTTTTCACAAACTTACCCTTGAAGACCGAAAAGCGTTGTCAACGCTCAGGAGAGCGTGGTTGATTAGACGAGCCGAAGCCGACCTCAAGGTCGTGATGAAATCCTTGTGCTCCAACGGCTCCAACGACTTGAGTGCCTCAAGTGTGAAATCCTTGCGTCCGGTGCCTGGCGATGACTCCCGCTTCCCTGATCCAGCAGCAGTTGCGGAAGTAGAGCTCCCGGATCCGAATCCTGCAGCGCGACGGTGCTCCGCGGTGAAGATGTCTCCCATTTGCGCAGTCCAGACTTGGGACCACGGTCACGAGAGAGAGAGAGGGAGAGAGAAAATATCAATTAGAGGCCCTCCCAAAAGTGAGAAGACCTTTATTGATTATTGGTGTATTTAATTTGGCCAAATACCCCCACTATATATAGGGGGAGGGGAGGTACTACCTCCCTCAAAGTCCCGGGGTGGGACTAAAGGAGAGGAGGGGGAGGGGTGGCACCGCCAGCCACCCCCATGAGCCCCGCGCGGCGGGGTTGGCCCACTAGGGCGCCGGCCACCCCCTTGGCCCCTTCTTCCTCTCTCCTTTCCCTAATGGGCCCTCTCCCCTTAAATTGAATTTTAAATTGATTTAAATTGATTTTTCTCTTTATTAAATAATTATGAATAAATGATTAAATCAATATTTAACATTCATTCACATATTATTCAACCTCCGTGGTTGTGGAACACTTCCACCTCCACTCCGGACATCCTCCAGACTTACTGAAACCCTTTTGGTTTTCTCTCTACTATTCTTCGGCGATTCTACCGATCCTATAAACACTCTCTAAGCATCATCAAGCCCTTAAGCGTGATACCCCATGGTTCGGGAACACTCCAGACATGTTCGGGACACTCCCGCACTAATGATCCACAGAGGGACCTGGATGGCCATGTGACCCCTATGCGTTCCATGAATATTTTTCGTCGTTTGAACCGGGACAGTCGTGTCTTATTCCCTTTGTCTCTCGATACTTGCATTGCCCAAGATATGATCAATGTTATCACCATGTCGTGTTCAATCTCGTTACTGAACAATGCTACTTGACTCATTCTGACAAGTGATATCCCCGTGATCAAATCACACGCTGCGCAGCTATTAGATATAACCTCTCCGAGTGGGCCCTTTGAGTATCTTCCCGTCAAATGGATGGACAAATCCCGCTCTTGACATATATTGCCTCTACGGTTTCCTCCGAGTACCTGAACACACCTTTATAACCACTGTATTACCAAGTGGCGCTTGATGCTATCTAAGCACTCTCGGGAGACAGTGATTGATATAGTCTCACGGTCTAAGGAATAGTCTACGAGGATCCATTTCTAATCATCATAACTTGAACTTCGTGACATGATCCGATCATGATGTTTAGATTGGGTATTGGTTCATCTCATTCTCGGAATGAGATGACTCTATTTCCAACTGGCATAAATGCCACATGATCACGAAACATGATCATCTGTTGACCAACGAACCAGTGACTAGAGTTTCACTGGGAACCCCTGGTTGTTTGTATATCACACGTGTATTGATGTTTCCACTCAATACAGTTATAGCATGATATAAAACTTAATCATAAACTATATGAAATATGATAATAGTCCTTATAACTATTTGTCTCTAGGGCATATTTCCAATAGGCTCACACTTGCACTAGAGTACAAAAAAACTAGCTGCATTTGTTCTCAATCATTGGCACCATATCCGGTACCCTGAACATGCTTGCTCATGGAAGAGGTTGAGTCTTGGGTCTGTACTCTACAGTCCCAAATCCTTTGCAACTTACTAATGTCACGCTGATTGACATTAATACTTTATCATCACATGATAACATCTGTGTGTATGCATCGTCGCTATGGCAGCAGAGCGAGGCCTGATTCCAGGAGCCTACAGTGACTTTAGATCAACCTCGAGGGCTTTCTCGAGGGCACTGTGACCTGGGACACATCATTCCACGTTAAAGGCAAACTAGCCCCGCCATAACATTATACAACACTTTACATGGTACCCTTATCTATTATTACAAATGTATTCATCAAAACTCTAGTGCACTATGTGCAACTTTCGATGTTTTAGTTCACCTCGCTTCCTACTTGACTCTAATCGGTATTATGGGAGTTCCCAACATATTCCCTTATAACATGAGCCTTTATGTTTTAAGATATGTCATCCTTTATGGATTATGAAAACATGTCTGTAGTTCTCTATTAGACACTGCGGACAAACTCAGCTCAACGTTCTGCGGTTCGATCTTAATCACTTTTAAACGTTCCTTATTTGGATCACATATTATGCTAAGCTATCATCATGGTTTACTAAGATAGAACCTATGTCTCAACATAGTGGATGATGATCATCCTTTTGTTTCTTTCAAACATTGATGTTCAACTTAATACTATTCCTAATTTGAGTTATTAAGGTCCAATTCCTTAATTAACTTCTATTCTAAAACCCCTTTCAGAATCCCTTAAGGAATACTACATAATATCATAATACACCTATTATCAACTTCTACACCTTATAAATCATTATTTATAATTATTTGCGCTTTCATTCTTAATACACTTAAGAATTACTCCTATAAGCTCCCACTCAAAAATATGTCAATCACATAATGTTTTAGGAAGGCTTTCATATCTCCCACTCAATTTTATGCAAATTGCATATCCACTCACTATTTTGAATAAATTCAAAAATCCTTTGATCAAATATCAAACTTGGAGTTTTACTATGAGATACTAGTACTTCTACTAGTTTCAAATCCACTAGACATTTAGCATACTTGAATCAAATTCATTTGAATTCGTCCAATACTTGACAAATTGTTCTTTTGTCATTTACCCCCTTTTCCACCATGGCTTTGCAGTCATTTGGGAAAATTCAAGTAATCCCTTTTACTTGTGAGATTCAGCAACGAATTGCTTTCTAATCTCAAGGGAATTTTGCTTCTAGGATTTCTCATAATTTTAGTTTACCATTATTTCCTTAGTAGTTCGTAGGTATGACATATTCCAATAATCATGACAAATGATTCACAAATGTCTCCATACAAGATATGGGTTACATTTTGAATCCTACTTCATGTAGTGAAAACACTAATGGGGAAAACACAATGATCAATATCATTGATTCTTTCGTTTTGTGAAGAGAATCATTCAGGAACGGTGTCCGTTGCGCTTCTCAACACTCTGATGCAGGGATATGAATCCTCATCGTGTTTTTCACTATCTTCCATTTGCTCCATAATCCATAAATATCACTAAAAGTGAGCTTTCTCAAGAATGCACCAAAATCCAAGCAATACAAGTTTTGCTTCTCTTTCGGTTTCAGCTATGGGTTTTGTATTCAAAGTTTCCAATGAATACTCTACAAGGACTTATGCGCTATTGTTTTGGTTATATCGAATAACCTCAAAACTTTTACGAATTCAAATGGTTCACTATATATTCTAATTGAGTGCTAACTATTTCTAACTAATGGTCTCTACATCTACACTATAACGATTTATTTGGTGCCATCTATTCACCCATTTTGATATCTAATATCATATTGTGATGCTTTGCATTTTGATGTTTCAAACGCATTGCATTTCACAATTTTCTTCTATGCCATTCTTATAAAGTCGAATTTCATTACTATTGATCAAATCATAGTAATTAGATTCTCTTTTATACTTATACCCTTTGTTGATGAAACAATTTGATCATATTAAATAATTTCATAATCATGTTTCTTTTGGTAAACTTCTTTACACATTTAGACAATCATATAATGATAATTACCATTTTGTTAAAACACAATACATCAAATATGTATTTACTTTTAACAATTCATTAAACACTTTGTATTCAAGTAATACCCGGTGTTCAAGTTATTTTGCCAAACTTAGGCATGATTTATATGTCATAGGAAATCGAATGACTTTCACATATTATCAACATAATTTTTGAATTTAAACAATGGTTTCATTCATTAATGAAATATCATTTAGTTGGGTATTTTTAAGGCATTTCAATATTTTACAAATGTTCATGCATTATCAATTAGTTTCAAACAACTAGGATAATTCACAAGTAATCAAACAAGATATGAACAAAAATATAAATCATTCATAATAGTAGAACAACTGTTTGTTACAAACTGATATGAATAACCGTCTCATAAAGTGTGAGACACACTAAAGAGGTTCACGATCTATTGATTACAATAACTATCCAAAATATAAACTAAATGATAAATGTTGAGGGAGATTGTCGTCGGCCATCATCATCATGCTCGCCATCAACACGCAACATCACCTCCTCTCCAGCAAGCACCTCTCATGCAAAAGGACCTGTTTTCAGCAAAACATAACAAGTATCAAATATACTTAACACTACAAATGTGTTTGCAAGATTATAACATTTCTAAAATTGTATATCAAATATATACCTTTGTCATTGATGACCTCAGCGACATCTGGTTCAACCAACACATTCCTGAGATGTGTCACAAACCGGTGGAACTCCATTGATTCCGCATCGTCTCTCATAATGCAAGTCCTGACTTGTGCTTGGTAGCTTCGTGGCAGCGACCGCAACACAACGCCATTTGCAAAAGAGCCCGTCATCCAGCTATCTAGGAAGTATGCAGGCCTCATGTACACATCATGCATGCGATCCAAGTGGTCGTCAAGTGATGAGTTCTCCTCCATCTTAATGGAGAGGAAGTCTCCCATCAGCTCATGCTCCCATATGCGTGCTTGTTCCACGAAATGTGTCCTAAGCTGTAGCATTACTGAACGAGGGTTGACATCGCCCACGAAAGGCCACAACTCATCCACCATTCTAAAATGCATAGTAACTGAAATGAAGGAGGCCATCTCCCAACGGAGATGGCGGTCTTTCTGCTGTTCTGGGGTCTCTAGGTCAATGGGCTGATCATCCATCCCGTCGAGTATGTAGTCGACCATGTCATTCTCTCTAAGGAGAACGTGGAGACGCGCAACCCATATTGAGAAGTTTGATCCATCTAATCTGAGCTTCTCTCCTTCTAACCAATCAATCGTCAACAGGAAAGGTGGCATCTACATTTATAGTTGCAAAAGGAATTTAGACTAAGTTTATAATTAAATGAGTTAATAATAACTCCACTTAGAAACACCTATCCCCAAAAGTGTTCCTAATGATAACACGACCCCTATCAGCCACATCTCCCCCGATCATCACGGCCATCAATGTGGGTTCAAGGGTGGATGCTAAACGTCGGTCACATCATTCATGTGACTCGTGCTCGATATTTCGACCATCCGTGTTCGAGACCATGTCTGTACATGCTAGGCTCGTCAAATCAACCTTAGTGTATTCGCTGTGCAACATGGCTTACACCCACTGTATGCAAACGTAGATATGTCTGACACCCGATCATCACGACCTGCCTCATACCGAATAACTTTCTTGGTGGTTAACACTAAGGGAGAACACAATCATTGGTAATTTTAACAGGGATCATCTTATTAGGCTACCGTCAAGTATCTAATACTAGGACACAATACGATATACAAACAATAACATTGAATGTAAATGCGATGTGATATGGTCCTTCACGTCGTGATCTCCATCCGTCGTCACCGGGTTCCGGCGCTAGGGTTCCGGTGCCGTAGACACCAGGGTACCGGTGTCATTCCGCGTGGTAGTCCGTCGTTCTCTCTAAGGAGAACGTGGAGACACGCAACCCATATTGAGAAGTTTGATCCATCTAATCTGAGCTTCTCTCCTTCTAACCAATCAATCGTCAACAGGAAAGGTGGCATCTACATTTATAATTGCAAAAGGAATTTAGACTAAGTTTATAATTAAATGAGTTAATAATAACTCCACTTAGAAACACCTATCCCCAAAAGTGTTCCTAGTGATAACACGACCCCTATCAGCCACATCTCCCCCGATCATCACGGCCATCAATGTGGGTTCAAGGGTGGACGCTAAACGTCGGTCACATCATTCATGTGACTCGTGCTCGATATTTCGACCATCCGTGTTCTGAGACCATGTTTGTACATGCTACGCTCGTCAACTCAACCATAGTGTATTCGCTGTGCAACATGGCTTACACCCACTGTATGCGAACGTAGATATGTCTGACACCCGATCATCACGACCTGCCTCATACCGAATAACTTTCTTGGTGGTTAACACTAAGGGAGAACACAATCATTGGTAATTTTAACAGGGATCATCTTATTAGGCTACCGTCAATTATCTAATACTAGGACACAATACGATATACAAATAATAACATTGAACGTAAATGCGATGTGATATGGTCCTTCACGTCGTGATCTCCATCCGTCGTCACCGGGTTCCGGCACCAGGGTTCCGGTGCCGTAGACACCAGGGTACCGGTGTCATTCCGCGTGGTAGTCTGTCACCTTCATGACTATCTACTACTATGTAACAAAAGGTAATCACTTTACCTTTGCCACAACCATATCACAAAGCAACGCCCCCTGCAAAACAAAGTTAGACGCCTCTACTTTATCTTTGCATCTTTTTCATGGCTGAATGGGCTTTCGCACAAGAACCGTTCTTACCTACGAACTTTCAGCACAACGCTGATCAAGTAGTTGTCTCTACTACACCCCTTTCAGGGCCCTCCGTTGCAAATTGTATACCAACTAATGTGAGAGAGACAGACACCCCCCTAAGCCACTTTATATGGTACAAGCCGTATGTCAAGCGTGGACCAGTCTCGCGAATGAACGCGTAAAGTTGATTGGGGGCCGCTTCATTGATGGCTCTGAGTATGGCGCCCAGAAAAATGCTGGAGCGATGATGATGTAGAGCTTGTTGGGAACCCCAAGAGGAAGGTATGATGAGCACATCAGCAAGTTTCCCTCAGTTATGAAACCAAGGTTTAATCGAACCAGTAGGAGCAAGGAAACACCCCAAAGGTGTTACTAGCTGAGCTTTGGCAGGGCGCACTACCGGTGATAGTAGCAACGTGGAGACCTGCCCAACACAACCACAGAACCTTGTCCCCAAATTGCGATGAGGTTGTCAATCTCACCGTGTTTTGCGGAAATCAAAGGATTAAATGTATCGAATGGAAAGAAGTAAAAGTTTGCAGAAAGTTACACAAAGCAGTAAACAATTTATAAATTGTATGTAAAAGACAAGGAGCGGGATCCATAGTTCACTAGAGGTGGCTCTCCTTAAGATAGATAACATGCTGGGTGCACAAATTACAGCGGGGCAATTGACAAACATCGAGAAAGCAATACATGCATATACTAATCATCTTGACTCCTTTGAGACTTTATTGGGCATTACAACATTATACATAGACCGCCATCCAACTGCATCTATGACTAATAATCCACCTTCAGGTTATCATCCAAACCCCCTCCAGTATTAAGTTGCAAGCAACAGATTATTGCTTTACGAACTGCGTGTAAAGTAAACAATATGATTGTTCTATGAACAAAGGATTGTTGTTTTCTCCCTAGTAGCAACAACACATCTAGTACCTTAGAGATTTCTGTCACTTCCCCAGATTAGCAGAGGCATGAACCCACTATCGAGCATAAATACTAACTCTTGGAGTTGCTAGCATCTACTTGGCCAAGATAGCTACTAACAACAGAAAGCATGCAAGATCACAAATAACAAAGACATGATAGAATCAATAATCAATCTGAAATAGCATCTCAATATCCATCAGATCCCCGCAAACACACCATGCATAATTACAAATAGATGATCTTGATCATGAACGGAGCTCACAAGATCTAGACATGAAAGCACAAAGGAGGAGAACCAGCCATCTAGCTACTACATGGATCCGTAGTCCAAGGATGAACTACTCATGCATCACACCGGAGGCTTGCATGGTGATGAAGAAGGCCTCCAGGGTGAAATCCCCTCTCCGGCAGGGTGCCGGGAAGAGCTTCAGATCCCTCCCGATCTAGGGATGGAGATGACGGCGGCTACAGACTCTTTCGTGGATTTTTGATCGGGTACTTAGGGTTTACGTCCCGAGGGCATCTTATAGTCGGAAGGGGAGGCCGAGGGGGTGCCTGGTTGGGCCACACCACCCCCTGGCACGGGCCAGGCCAGGCCGCGTGGCCAGGTGGTGTGGCCGCCCTCTGGCCCCTCTCTGTCTCATATTCTAGCACTTGATGACATCTGGAAAATAGGCACTTTGGCTTTTGTCCCGTCCAATTCCGTGAATATTCATTTTCTGACTTTCCTGGAACCAAAAATAGCAGAAAACAGGCAGCTGGCACTGTGGCTCTTGTTAATAGGTTAGTCCAAGAAATCATATGAAAAGGACTCTAAAGTTGGAACAAAACACAAGAAAGTGGATAAAACCAAGCATGGAACATCAAAAATTATAGATACATTTGCAATGTATCAATATCCCCAAGCTTAACTCCTGCTCGTCCTCGAGTAGGTAAGTGATAAAAAGAAAGAATAATTTTTGAGGTGACATGCACCATCAAAGACTTGATCAAAGTATTTGTAAAACATTCAAAGCTAGGATCATAGTACTTCAATCATAACATGAAAGACAAAGTTCTAGCAATAAGCAAAGAAACTATGATGCAACATGAAAAGGCACAAACAAAAGATTCATGAATAACAATGCTTTGTAAGACGTTTGTTTGTTTCACATAAAGAAAACATGGCATAATAGTATTCAGCTTGTCCCTCATAGAGTAGCAAATATAAATGCATAGGACACCTTCAAAGTTCATAAGAGTGAATAGATACAATAGTTTAAAACAAGCAATATCAAAGTATGCATCAATCAACTAGTCTTGGGACAATACACATAGAACTAAGAATGGCCACTATGCTCTCAAAGTAGGTGCATAAAGATAGAAGGTGGAGACTCAATATAATGGTGGAAGAAAGGCCTTTGTAAAAGGAAGTAGGGATTCAAGTCTCATAAAGAGCTTCCAAAAATTATGGTACTTATAGCTTTCAGCTCTCATTGCCTCTATCATAAGCATCTTGAAGTGATTCAGGTTAAAGTGAACAAACTATGGTGTACATGCTTGACAAAGTATAAGTTAGAAATCTCATGTCCCTTGTATACAAGGGCCGCTCCTCATGCTACTCAAGTTTAGTCAGCGGTAAGTTCTTGTCATTGTAAGTATATGTGTATCATAGAGAACCGCCAATGGGGTACCCCTTGCCCGATGATACAGAAGAATCCCCATATCAAAATGACAAGGCAAGCAGACAACGAGCATCTCAGCATTCTTCTTATTTACCATGGGAATATGGTGCTTTTTTCTCTCTTTCCTCTTTTCATAGTATCTTTTTTTTCTTTTCTCTTTTTTTTGAATATAGGACTCTTTTTTTATAAGAAGAATGCTTCATAGACAACTCATTATGGTTACGCTGCAGGTTTCCACCATGTCAGCATGGATTAGACTAGCGGCCCAGGCGTTTCTCTAACACATATACATAAATCCATGGACTTACAAGCTCCCATTTATTTCACACCGACGACATCCATATGCAAAAGAGCATGATATCAACTAGGTACAAGTACCAAGTGCAATGTTGAAAGCGTTCCCCATGAAAGCATGGTTCTGCTAATTCCCAACAAATAAGTGCAAGCATATACAACATAGAAGACACAATGGTTCAAGTTTATTAAGGGCAAGAAAACTAAAGTGTGCCATCAAGTTCATGAGAGCTTTAATCACTAGTTTTCTCATAACAAGTTTAATTTGAAAGGTAAACAAAAGCATGAATATACTTGGAATAGCATAAGCTAGTAGGTAGGTATGGTGGACTCTTTGGAATAACTTGGTTTAGGGAGTTGGATGCATGAGTGGAACTCATACTTGGTGGTGGAGGCTAGCAAAAGACTCGGAGCGACAAACTAAGAGAGCAATAATGGCCATAATCATGCAGAGCGACAAAACATCATTGATCAAAGCATAAAGTGATACTACAAGTTGAAAAATAAAGGATCATAAAGGCTATGGTGACTTGAGATAGTCATAACATGGTGTGAGCATGCGCCAAGTCAACCCAAATAAAGCATCAAAGGAGAATACCACTATACTATGCTTTAATATGCTAAAAAAATGCATGATTCATCCAAGGCACATTAAGCAATCTCAATTGTTTATAACAAGTCATGCTACAACAAAGAATACTAAGCATAAAGCCAAAACAATATCAAGCATGGCACGACAAAGCATAGGCCACAGTCAAAAACAAGCTCTTTTTACCACAAAAGTATGAACTTTCCTACTCTTTTCCAAACCAAACCAAACTATTTGCAAACCAATGTATGAAAGAGGGGGTCCAACCAATTTATTCAGAAAACTAAGAAAACCAAAGCAAACGAAAAAACCAAAACGAAAACAAAAAGAAGACGCTCCAAGAACAACACAACTGTGCATGAAACAATAAAAATGAAGCGTTTGGAAGAAACCTGGGATTTTTATTGATGAAGAAGGGGATGCCTTGGGCATCCCCAAGCTTTGACGCTTGTACTTCTTCGATATTTCTTGGGGTGACACACGTGGCATCCCCAAGCTTGATATTTAGTCCATCCTTCATCTCATTACTCATTCCTTCCATACACCTGAAATTTTTCCTTCATACAAAACTTCACACAATCTCATTAGCAACATTAGTGCACTCAAGATAAATAAGTCTTAAGGTTCAGTTCTAACACCAAATAAACTTCCATTAGAACACTATATACTGTAGCACTTCCTTAAAAAAGCTCAATTCCCCAAAAGAACTCAAGAAGAAACCAACAAGAAGCAAATGCAGAAAATGGCAGAAATCTGTCAAAACAGACCAGCAGGTAAAGACGAATTTTTTCGAAGACCTTCTGTTGCTCAAATAAAAAAGGGTTGACCTAATGAAAGTTATATAACAACCTGGGGCAGAAGCACAAAAATTCACGCCTCAAAAAGACGTTCAGAGATTTTACACGATTTTTTACGGTGAAGCAAAGAAATCTGTTTCGGAACAACAACTTTCCCAATCATTACTTCTCTCACATTAGAGGTTACTCTTGGCACAAAAAGCAAATAAAAAGGATAAGGAGAGGTTATTACAGAGGTAATAACTTCCAAGACTCATCTAAAACTTTTGGGTTATCTCCCAATAAGTACTTTTCTTTAACGCATTTAAGTTAGGCATAAGAAGCAAGAAAAAGAATCAAGTGTTCTCAAATGAAGAAGCATTAAGACCAAATTTTGTTTTCATAGGAGAAGCAAAAGAAATCTTTTCTCTCTTTTTAGGGAAGTGTTCTATATCTTTCTTGACTGGGAGTTGATATTTAATGGTGCCTTCTTTCATATCAATGATGGCACCGGCAGTTCTAAGAAAAGGTCTTCCCAAAGTAATAGGACAAGAAGCATTGCATTCAACATCCAAAACATAGAAATCAACGGGGACATAGGCATTATTAACCATAATAAGAACATCATTAAGACTCCCCATGAGTTTCTTTTTAGCATTATCATCAAGTGGGACAGTCAAATAACAATCTTCAAGTGGAGGCAAATCAAGCATATCATAAATCCTTCTAGGCATAATAGAAACACTACTATCAAGATCACATAAAGCTTTGAAATCAAAGTCATTCACTTTCATATTAATGATGGGTTCCCAACCATCTTCTTGTTTTATAGGAATAGAAGCTTTATGTTGGAGATATGCCCAAGAGGCAATAATAAAGTGGTTATTATTATATCTTTATGTTTATGATAAATGTTTACATCCCATGCTATAATTGTATTAACCGGAAACATTAATACTTGTGTGTTTTGTAAACATAAAAGAGTCCCTAGTAAGCCTCTTGTTAAACTAGCTTGTTGATTAATAGATGATCATGGTTTCCTGATCATGGACATTGGATGTCGATTAATAACAAGATCATATCATTAGGAGAATGATGTGATGGACAAACACCCGTAGTAAGCATAGCATAAGATCAAGTCATTAAGTTCGTTTGCTATAAGATTTAAAATACATAGTAACCTAATCCTTCGACCATGAGGTTATGTCAATCACCATCATCGGATGAGTACTTTGATGACATCAAACACGGCTTCGTAACTGGGTGGTCATAAAGGTGTCATTGGGTATTCTGAAAGTATGTGTTGAAGCGCATGGACCAAGATTGGGATTTGTCCATCCATATGAAGGATAGATATGCTCTGGGCCCTCTCGGTGGAATGTCATCTAGTTAGCTTGCAAGCATGTGACTAGGTCACAAGGGATGACATATCACGGAACGAGTAAAGAGTACTTATCAGTAACGAGGTAGAACTAGGTATGGAGATACCGACGATCAAACCTCGAATAAGTAGAATATCGCGTGACAAAGGGAATTGGTTTCGTATGTTAATGGTTCTATCGATCACGAAGTCATCGTTGAGTATGTGGGAGCCGTTATGGATCTTCAGATCCCGCTGATGGTTATTGATCGGAGAGGTGTCTCCATCATGTCTGCATATTCACGAACCGTAGGGTGACACACTTAAGGTTCGAAGTTGTTTTAAGTAGATATGGAATGTGCGTTGGAGACCGAATGCTGTTCGGAGTCTCGGAATGGATCCGGGACATCACGAGGAGGTCCGGAATTGTCCGGAGAATAAGATTCATATATTGGGGATCATTTTCTTAGGAAATGTTCCGGAGTATTTGTATGAGGATTCTAGAAGGTTTCGGAATGTTTCGGAAGGTTCTAGAAGGTTTCTTGGAGTTTGCTTGAAAACCAAGGAATCCTGGTGGGTCAAGACAAGGAGTCGTGGGGAGGAGGACTCCTCCCCCTTCCCCAACCCGCCGGCCAAGGAGGTGGGGAGTCCTACTAGGACTCCCCCTCCCAAGGCGCCCTCTCTCCTTTAAATAGAAGGGGGGAGGCGCCACCCCTTGCCTCTTCTCCATAACTCCAAATCTCTGCCGCAGCTCTCCTCCTCCTTTCTTCTGCACAGGCATAGGCGAAGCCCTGCAGAATTCTCTACTCCACCACCACCACCACGCCGTCGTGCTGCTGGGATTCCGTGGAGAAGATCTACTACCTCCGCTACTCGCTGGAACGAGGAGAGGAAGGTCTTCTTCGACTCCGCACGTGTGACCGACTGCGGAAGCGCTGCCGGAACGCGGTGCCGGAAGGATCGCCCACTCGATCTTGAGATCGGCAAGTGATCGACTACATCAACCACGAGATCCGTTCTCGAACAAAGCTTTGGAAACTACGAGGGTTAGTACCGATCTATCTCGTTGCACATGTCTAATAGATTAGATCTTGGCTTTTATCTAGATTAGACCTGGGTTTTGTTCGTTCTTGCGGTAGAATTTTTTTGTTTTACATGCTACGAACCCATCACTTTATGTTTCATCTTTTCTTCTTTAATCTTTATGAGAGCATCGGTAATGTGTTTTGTAAAAGCCATGTTCATAGCACTAGCATTAGGACTTTTAGCATGCTTTTGTAGGAACTTAATAACTTCAGAGATATTGCAACCATCAAGATCAAAATCAACTTTATCATCTAAAGTAGTAGAACTATTACTAGCCTCAACACTAGTGGTGGTAATAGTAGAAACACTAATGTTTCTAGCAATTTCATCTTCTCTTTCCCACTTAGCATGTAATTCAGCTAATAATATAACATTTTCATCAATTCTTACTTGTATAGCATTAGTAGCTGTAAAGGGATTGTCATTAGTTTCAGGTTTAGCAGCCATTTTATTCAAAGAAGATTGAGCTTCAGCCAAAGATGCTATATTTCTTTCAGCATTAGAGAGTTTTTCCTCAATAGTTTTATTGAAAGCAGTTTGTTCACTAATAAACTCTTTAAGCATAACTTCAAGTTCAGAGGGAGCACTCCTATTATTTTTGTAAGAATTTCCATAAGCATTACCATTGTTGGGAGGATATGGCTTATAATTGTTGTTACCAAAATTGTTATTTCTTATGAAGTTCACTTCAACTTGCTCTTCTTGAGCAACCGAAGAGGCTAAAGGAACATTATTAGGATCAATATGGGCTTTTCCATTAACAAGCATAGACATAATAATATCAATCTTATCACTCAAGGAGGAGGTTTCCTCAACAGAATTTACCTTCTTACCTTGTGGAGCTCTCTCAGTATGCCATTCAGAATAATTAACCATCATATTGTCCAGTAGTTTTGTTGCAGCACCCAAAGTAATGGTCATAAAGGTACCTCCAGAAGCAGAGTCCAATAGGTTCCTTGAAGAATAGTTCAATCCTGCATAAAAAGTTTGGATGATCATCCAAGAAGTCAGTCCATGAGTGGGGCAATTCTTTACCAAAGATTTCATTCTTTCCTAAGCTTGAGCAACATGCTCATGATCAAGTTGTTTAAACTTCATTATTTCACTTCTCATGGATATAATCTTAGCAGGAGGATAGTATTTTCCAATAAAAGCATCTTTGCACTTATGCCAAGAATCACTACTATTCCTAGTTAAGGAATTCAACCATTCTTTAGCTTTTCCTCTCAAAGAGAAAGGAAACAATTTCAGCTTAATAATATCACCATCTATATCCCTATGCTTTTGCATCTCACAAAGTTCAACAGTTATTTAGATGGGAAGGAGCATCTTCATTACCAATACCAGAAAATTGTTCTCTCATAACAAGATTGAGCAAAGCAAGTTTTATCTCAAAGAAAGTATTTTCAGCCACAGGTGGAGCAATAGGTGTGCTCATAAAATCATTGTTGTTGGTGCTAGTGAAGTCACACAACTTAGTGTTTTCAAGAGTAGTCATTTTTTTGGGTTTTCAAATAGGAAAGCAAAATTGTAAAACTAAATTTTTTGTGTTTTTTATATAAAGAAACAAGCAAACAAAGCAAAAATAAAACTAAGCAAAACAAAAACAACAAAGTAAAGAGATTGGTTATGAGGGACTCCCCTTGTGAAGATGTCCTTGACTCCAGCAACGGCGCCAGAAAAATGCTTGATGGCTTTGTGTATGGCGCCCAGAAAAATGCTGGAGCAATGATGATGTAGAGCTTGTTGGGAACCCCAAGAGGAAGGTATGATGAGCACAACAGCAAGTTTCCCTCAGTTATGAAACCAAGGTTTAATCGAACCAGTAGGAGCAAGGAAACACCCCAAAGGTGTTACTAGCTGAGCTTTGGCAGGGCGCACTACCGGTGCTAGTAGCAACGTGGAGACCTACACAACACAACCATAGAACTATGTCCCTAACTTGCGATGAGGTTGTCAATCTCACCGTGTTTTGCGGAAAACAAAGGATTAAACGTATCGAATGGAAAGAAGTAAAAGTTTGCAGAAAGTAAACACAAAGAAGTAAACAATTTATAGATTGTATGTAAAAGACAAGGACCGGGATCCATAGTTCACTAGAGGTGGCTCTCCTTAAGATAGATAACATGCTGGGTGAACAAATTACAGCGGGGCAATTGACAAACATCGAGAAAGCAATACATGCATATACTAATCATCTTGACTCCTTTGAGACTTGATTGGGCATTACAACATTATACATAGACCGCCATCCAACTGCATCTATGACTAATAATCCACCTTCAGGTTATCATCCGAACCCCCTCTAGTATTAAGTTGCAAGCAACAGATTATTGCTTTACGAACTGCATGTAAAGTAAACTATATGATTGTTCTATGAACAAAGGCTCGTTGTTTTCTCCCTAGTAGCAACATCACATCTAGTACCTTAGAGATTTCTGTCACTTCCCCAGATTACCAGAGGCATGAACCCACTATCGAGCATAAATACTAACTCTTGGAGTTGCTAGCATCTACTTGGCCAAGATAGCTACTAACAACGGAAAGCATGCAAGATCACAAATAACAAAGACATGATAGAATCAATAATCAATCTGAAATAGCATCTCCATATCCATCGGATCCCCGCAAACACAACATGCAGAATTACAAATAGATGATCTTGATCATGAACGGAGCTCACAAGATCTAGACATGAAAGCACAAAGGAGGAGAACCAGCCATCTAGCTACTACATGGATCCGTAGTCCAAGGATGAACTACTCACGCATCACACCGGAGGCTTGCATGGTGATGAAGAAGGCCTCCAGGGTGAAATCCCCTCTCCGGCAGGGTGCCGGGAAGAGCTTCAGATCCCTCCCGATCTAGGGATGGAGATGACGGTGGCTACAGAATCTTTCGTGAATTTTTGATCGGGTACTTAGGGTTTACATCCTGAGGGCATCTTATAGTCGAAAGGGGAGGCCGAGGGGGTGCCTGGGCAGGCCACACCACCCCCTAGCGTGGGCCAGGCTAGGCCGCGCGGCCAGGTGGTGTGGCCGCCCTCTGGGCCCTCTCCGTCTCGTATTGTGGCACTTGATGACATCCGGAAAAATAGGCACTTTGGATTTTGTCCTGTCCAATTCGAAGAATATTCATTTTCTGACTTTCCTGGAACCAAAAACAGCAGAAAACAGGCAGCTGGCACTATGGCTCTTGTTAATAGATTAGTCCAAGAAATCATATGAAAAGTACTCCAAAGTTGGAACAAAACACAAGAAAGTGGATAAAACCAAGCATGGAACATCAATAATTATAGATACATTTGCAATGTATCATTCATCAAGCATTACTTCGATATACACAAGTACACGTGGGAGGGTAACAACTAAAAGATCAACGCCCACACGCTACATCTCGTGTGTTCTACCCGTACTAGCATTACTACACATAGATCTAGCTCAGATACCACTGTTGGGGTTCCGCGTAAGAAAACAATAAATTTTACCCTACGCCCCTGAACCCCTGAAGCTGCCAGGACCTATCTATTAGTAATACAGTTATGGGAGGGGCTTTTCGTGAACTTACCCTTGAAGACCGAAAAGCGTTGTCAACGCTCAGGAGAGCGTGGTTGATGTAGACGAGCCGAAGCCGACCTCAAGGTCGTCATGATGTCCTCACGCTCCAACGGCTCCAATGACTTGAGTGCCTCAAGTGCGACACCTCGCGGGGAGTTACACACGTCCGGTGCCTCACGATGACTCCCACTTCCCCGATCTAGCAGCAGTTGCGGAAGTAGATGTAACACCCTCAAATCGGCCCTATGCAAGTTTTAGCCCTTTCCGCCAAACCCGCATAGAAACGATTCAAGGACGCCCACCAGGCACTTTCATGCGGGTGGAAAAACGAAGTAATACCATTACACATTAGTCCACGATGGAACCCACAGAACATATATATACAACAACGACTCCATGAGTCAAGAATACAGATATATAATTCAAAGATCCAAATCACCTTGAAAACGATAGAGCGTCCGACTACGGACAAGATGCAAATGGGGCTAAGAGCCCTGACGAATAACCAATGGCATCCATAACCCTGCACAGGCCAAGCCGGAAGGGTAACAATGCTAACGACGTCGATCTCGTACCTGCTAAAACAAAAGGGGTGCCGACATAGGGCAAAGGAAAAAAGAAGAGCATTAGTACTGAGGCCAGTACACGGCGAGGCTAGAATTCGGCGGCTCTTGCCTACATAGGTATGGTGGACTGAAGCGGCAGCGCAACGTGCACTAAACAACCTATAGAGACTCGATAAACTGTCGGGTATTAGAGAGATAAGAAAGACATATCCGGGACCAACCTAATACTAACACCAATCATACCCATCCTGGTATTCCCCCTCGATACCAAACAAGGAAGTCAAACTGAGGAACTCACACAGTTGGTAGTTTTATTCATTCCATTATAGTTGAAGCACTTACTAGTCAGATATAGATAGTATGAGTCATCCTGATAGCATAAGTAGTGGGCAGTTTTAGTTAACCATTCAGTTATAGTTGGAACATTTACTATTCAGATATAATTGTCCTGAGGAATCCCAAAACCCAGCAATTGTTGGCACTTTTATCACATTCCATTGGAGTTCAGTACTTACTAGGCAGGTATAGCATGTCACCAAGCAACCCAGATCCACCAGCCGTTGGCATTTTTAATATCCATTCCATTATAGTTGAATCTGATTACTAGTCACATATTAAGTCAAATTTATAGTACTACTTTAGTTATGCTTGTCTATGATCGATATACTGTGTTCCAAGTCGTCCATAACCGCGGACACGGCTTTTAGAAAGTTTTACCCTGCAGGGGTGCACAAATAGCAACACACACTCGATAAACCTCGGAAAAACCAACTCAAAACCACCCCAGGCATTCATGACAAAGCGATCACAGGATTCATAAAATATTTCAGAGGGTCACCCCACTAAGCTACCCGCAACGAAGTTGGCGGGCTCCGGAACCGACCCAGGGTTTGCGTCAATGGCTATAAACGACTGGGAACCCGAAAGTGTGACTGGGCTTGTCGATACCGCGAAAACACTCCGCGATCCTAAACAGTACAGGTGCTCCACGCACAATCTTACATAAAGCAGTAAACATGGCATAAGTACAGGATAGTAAATAAAACCCCAAACTAGTTTGTGGCCCCGAGAAATAGAAAGGAATCAAGCTCTAGCTCAGGGGGGTCCATAAGGCCTCCCGGATGTGGATAGTGCGAATAGTCAAAGAACAGGTATCAAGTACTCGGGGCCTACGGGACACAAGTGGGCATAAAAAAACCAAATAGCATATATTGCCCACCGGTGCCTCTTTCATTAGTTATCCTAGCAATTTAATAGTTGTATTTAAAGTCATGATCATCTCCACCATAAGCATCTGCCAGCATTCCAACAACTGTGGTTTTTGACAACACGAGATCGCACCTGAGCAAGCAACTACGACTCGCAAGGCCAGCTATCTACCAAAAACAGGTAATAGGAGGTGTCCAAGGCAATATAGAGGCTGCACGGGATATAACTGGTGTACGGAAACTAAAGCATCGCGACACGGATAGTAATAGATCAACAGGAGGAAATAAAGACTATAAATGCAAAATAGGTAGAAGGGGGAGAGATGCTCACCTGAGAAACACTGCCGACGGATCATATCCGGAGAACTTGTCGATACTCGCATCAACTCATCAGCCTAATCCGCGAAGAAGCAAACACTAGAAGAAACACCGGATGCAATATTTCATACTACGGCAGAAGATCCGGCATGATTATGATATGATGCAGATGAATGGCACAGATGCGGTGCAATGAGGCAGTATTAAGCGGAACCAGGGTCCCAACAATTAAATACACGGTTCAAGTTATTTAGAACCCTCGCAATTTAAATGTTGTATTAACAAGGCAAAACATGGCATCGGTTCGCTACACAAATTTAAATGGAGTCTGGAATAAGACAAAGATATCCCGCATATCGACTCCATATTTAATTATGGGTGAATCAACTATTTAACCAAACCCACCAGATGACATGTATGCAAGCATGATGATTTAATGATGCGACAGGTATATGTCATATTATAAAAATAGAGGATTAGGGTCACACATCTGGGTTCGGAAGATCTTGGGTTCCGGGGGTCCGGGGTTCAGTCTCAGAGTTCGACGGGGACAGCGAGGTTCGGATACAAGATGGAGAACTTGTCGTGTCGCGACGGAGAACATGGGTACCAAGCGGTCGATCTTGTCGTCGATGGTGAACTTGAGTGGATCGGGTACCGGTGGTCTTCGGGTCTGTGTATCCGGTCATGGCGTCCGGGATGAAGAGCTTGGCGTTCCGTGTCGGCGTCCTCGGCGTCCGGGGATCTCGACGAACTTGGCGTCCGGGGTTTCGGCGTTCTCGGATTCCGATTGGAGATCTTGGTGGCCTTCGGGTTCGGGCTTCCGCGTCGGCGAGATCAGTCTTCGCCTCCGGGTATAGGGTCTTGGTGTTCGGGATGAAGAACTTGGCGTCCTTTGGTTCTATGTCGACGACCTTGGCGTCCGGGTTCCGGCTTCATTGTCGATGACGGACTTGTTCCGAGTGTGTGGTCTTGAGCCCGTGACGAAGTACTTTATGTTCCCGCTTCCGATGGCGGTGGAGATCTTGAACCAACATCGATGGTTTTCTAAGAACCTTGTGTACTTCTCGGATCCCTCTCGTGCATCGGGTATAAAGGAAGGCACAAACGGATCGGTGCGCAAGAGATGTACGCATGAGCCAAAGATTAACGACACCATGGCTCACCAGGATGTCACCACAGAAAACAGATAAAAGGGCAGAGAACATACAGGCGCATGCGTGTGCGGCCGTATAACAGCACTGATGTGGTGGGCTTGAGCAGGAGGCTGCAACCTTCGGCTCCTGGTGTGCAGCAGCGGAAGAGGCGGGGTGCTCCAGAGTAGAAGGGGCCCACAGTGGCAGGACAACCATGGCGCGGCAACGGTGGAACGGAGAGGGGTGCGATGGGGTCGACCTGGCGGCAGGGTCCGGGTGGCCGGCGCGGTGGCACTGAGGCTTGGCAGAGAAGGGACTCGAGGACGGCCCGCGAGAAGGAGAAGGAGCCGGCTCGCGCGCGAGGGGAGCGGAGATGTTGGGGCAGAGCCCGCAGGCGGAGAAGAGGGACCGCGGGGCAAGGTAGGTGGGACCACGCGGCGGTGCTCACGCGGCCGGAGGCTGACCAGTACGAGGCGACGGGGCCTGGCCGAGGCGGGCGCGCGGAGGAAGGCGGCGGCGGGGCAGGAACGTGCGAGCGGAAGGAGGCGACAGTGGCGAGGTGCCTGGGAGGACGGGGCCCAGGCGACGGGGACTGGGATGCGGCCAGAGGAGAGAGGGAGGCTCGGAGGAGGGAGAGCAGCGGGGTGGAGGCGATGGGAACGAGAGCTATAGGGGAGAGAGAGACGCATGGATGGGGAAGACGTGCGGTAGGTGAGGACGGGGGTGGGGCCAGTTGCGGGCGGGGATCCCGATGCGGGGAGGTTGTCGGCAGGGGGCTGGTGTGTAGGAAACGCGTGGGTGGGTGGTGGCATCGAGGCTAGGTGGGGCCAGGGGGAGAGCGGGAGAGTGCACGGGCGAGATGGGCATGTCAGTGCGGCCGGTTCGTGCAGGGCGGGGTGTAGGTCGCGCGGTGTGGCTGCGCCCACGTTGTGTCTTGCGTGTGTTTAGGTTAGGTGGTAGTTGGGTTAGGGTTAGGTTAGACTGGTTGGGTCGGCCGGGGTTGTAGGCAGGCTGGCTGGGCCTTTCGGCCTGGCCGGCTGCCTCCCCCGTTTAATAAATATTTTTATTTTATTTAATTTTTAAAAATTTTTTATAAATAGTTTTTAGACAAATAAAATATTTAGGAAGACCTGGTTTTATGATTTGAAATTAAAGGAGGGCTAATTAGAAAACAAAATAGGGTTTTTGCAAAGTACTTTTATGAACAAACATGCATGATGACGTCATGACGATGCACAAAGTAGAAACAACGAGCAAATTTCTGGTAGTGGTTTTAGTGGGATGCCATAAACATAGAAGACACAATGGTTCAAGTTTATTAAGGGCAAGAAAAGTAAAGTGTGCCATCAAGTTCGTGAGAGCTTTAATCACTAGTTTTCTCATAACAAGTTTAATTTGGAAGGTAAACAAAAGCATGAATATACTTGGAATAGCATAAGCTAGTAGGTAGGTATGGTGGACTCTTTGGAATAACTTGGTTTAGGGAGTTGGATGCATGAGTGGAACTCATACTTTGTTGTGGAGGCTAACAAAAGACTGGGAGCGACAAACTAAGAGAGCAATAATGGCCATAATCATGCAGAGCGACAAAACATCATTGATCAAAGCATAAAGTGATACTACAAGTTGAAAACTAAAGGATCATAAAGGCTATGGTGACTTGAGATAGTCATAACATGGTGTGAGCATGCGCCTAGTCAACCCAAATAAAGCATCAAAGGAGAATACCACTATACTATGCTTTAATATGCTAAAACAATGCATGATTCATCCAAGGCACATTAAGCAATCTCAATTGTTTATAACAAGTCATGCTACATCAAATAATACTAAGCATAAAGCCAAAACAATATCAAGCATGGCATGACAAAGCATAGGCCACAGTAAAAAACGAGCTCTTTTTACCACATAAGCATGAACTTTCCTACTTTTTTCCAAACCAAACCAAACTATTTGCAAACCAATTTATGAAAGAGGGGGTCCAACCAATTTATTCAGCAAACTAAGCAAACCGAGCAAATGAAAAACCAAAATGAAAACGAAAAAGAAGACGCTCCAAGAATAACACAACTGTACTTTTGGGTTATCTCCCAATAAGTACTTTTCTTTAACGCCTTTAAGTTAGGCATAAGAAGCAAGAAAGAATCAAGTGTTCCCAAATGAAGAAGCATTAAAACCAAATTTCTTGCCCTTACCTCTCTTACTTTTATTCTTAACCTTGGGGAAAATATGATTGTTTGGTGGAGAAGAAAGGTGCATGGTACCCTTTCCCACATCTATTATTGCTCCAAGGAGTTCTAATAGGGACCTCCCAAGTGTAATTTGTCCTTTTCCTGCACATTCAATAACAAGATAATCAATAGAAATCGTTTTCCCAAGGATCTTTGTAAACACTCCTTCAGCTATTCCAAGAGGTAATATGGTAGTATTATTAGCAAGAGATATTTCTTTTCCTCCTTCAATAAGCCCCCAAGTATTCAAAGATTTATAAATATCTTTAGGCATAAGACAAAATTCAGACATGATATCACAGCGAGCTTGAAAAGTTTCAGTGTTTATCTCAATCTTTACTGTAGGGAACCACTTTGATGGTTCGGAGTTTATTGGAACATAATTGTGATGCTCCCTAAGTGTATTATAGCAACTTTCTAGGCTAGTAGTGCTAGCCTCAAGAGTGTTCAACCTAGCAAATATTTTTACGAAAGAAATATCAGTTTGGCTAGGCATGTTGTAAGTGAGGATCAATTTTATTTATAGCATTAATAGCATCATCCTCATTACATTGGAGGAAATCTCCTCCCACAACAGCATCTAAGGCATATCTATAGCAAAGAGCAATCCCAAGGTAAAAACTACTAAGGAACAAGCTTTGAGTCATTTTAGGCTCAGTTTTTTCATGTAGATCGGAGATTCTAGACCAAGATTCCTTAAAACTTTCCTCAATTCCTTGTTTAAAAGTGAAAATCATTTCCTCGGGTGACATAGTGACTGGAGCAAGGCTAGACATAGTGACAACTTAGGATAGGAACTAATTTTGTGTGTGTTTTTGAACTAAGAAAGCAAACTAGTAAAACTATTTTGTGTGTGTTTTTGAATAAAGAAAACAAGCAAACAAAGCAAAAATAAACTAAGCAAAACAAAAACAACAAATTAAAGAGATTGGTTATGACGGACTCCCCTTGTGAAGATGTCCTTGACTCCCCGACAACGGCGCTAGAAAAATGCTTGATGGCTCAATGCACGTCGCCCAGAAAAATGCTTGATGGCGGTGTTGATGTAGAGCTCGTTGAGAACCCCAAGAGGAAGGTATGATGAGCACAGCAACAAGTTTCTCTCAGTTATGAAACCAAGGTTTAATCGAACCAGAGGAACAAGGAAACACCCCAAAGGTGTTACTAGCTGAGCTTTGGCAGGGCGCACTACCGGTGCTAGTAACAACGTGGGGACCTGCACAACACAACCATAGAACTTTGTCCCCTACTTGCGATCAGGTTGTTAATCTCACCGTGTTTTGCGGAAAACAAAAGATTAAACGTATCGAATGGAAAGAAGTAATAGTTTGCAGAAAGTAAACACAAAGAAGTAAATAGTTTGTAGATTGAATGTAAAAGACAAGGACCGGGATCCATAGTTCACTAGAGGTGGCTCTCCTTAGATAGATAACATGTTGGGTGAACAAATTACAGCGGGGCAATTGACAAACATCGAGAAAGCAATACATGCATATACTAATCAACTTGACTCCTTTGAGACTTGATTGGGTATTACAACATTATACATAGACCGCCATCCAACTGCATCTATGACTAATAATCCACCTTCAGGTTATCATCCGAACCCCCTCTAGTATTACGTTGCAAGCAACAGATTATTGCTTTACAAACTGTGTGTAAAGTAAACAATACGATTGTTCTATGAACAAAGGATTGTTGTTTTCTCCCTAGTAGCAATAGCACATCTAGTACCTTAGAGATTTCTGTCACTTCCCCAGATTACCAGAGGCATGAAGCCACTATCGAGCATAAATACCAACTCTTGGAGTTGCTAGCATCTACTTGGCCAAGATAGCTACTAACAACGGAAAGCATGCAAGATCACAAATAACAAAGACATGATAGAATCAATAATCAATCTGAAATAGCATCTCAATATCCATCGGATCCCCGCAAACACAACATGCAGAATTACAAATAGATGATCTTGATCATGAACGGAGCTCACAAGATCTAGACATGAAAGCACAAAGGAGGAGAACCAGCCATCTAGCTACTACATGGATCCGTAGTCCAAGGACGAACTACTCACGCATCACACCGGAGGCTTGCATGGTGATGAAGAAGGCCTCCAGGGTGAATTCCCCTTTCTAGCAGGGTGCCAGGAAGAGCTTCAGATCCCTCCCGATCTAGGGATGGAGATGACGGCGGCTACATACTCTTTCGTGGATTTTTGATCGGGTGCTTAGGGTTTTCGTCCCGAGGGCAATATATAGGCGGAAGGAGAGGCCGAGGGGGTGCCTGGGCTGGCCACACCACCCCCTGGCACGAGCCAGGCCTGGCCGCGCGGCCAGGTGGTGTGGCCGCCCTCTGGCCCCTCCCCGTCTCGTATTCTGGCACTTGATGACTTCCGAAAAAATAGGCACTTTGGCTTTTGTCCCGTCCAATTCCGAGAATATTCATTTTCTGACTTTCCTGGAACCAAAAACAGCAGAAAACAGGCAGCTGGCACTGTAGCTCTTGTTAATAGGTTAGTCCAAGAAATCATAAGAAAAGAACTCCAAAGTTGGAACAAAACACAAGAAAGTGGATAAAACCAAGCATAGAACATCAAAAATTATAGATACATTTGCAATGTATCACCGGCCACCCTCTTGGCCCCTTCTTCCTCTCTCGTTTCCCTAATGGGCCCTCTCCCCTTGGGGAATTGGCCCATTAAGCCTTTGACCATTTAAATTGATTTTTCTCTTTATTAAATTATTATGAATAAATTATTAAATCAATATTTAGCATTCATTCACATATTATTCAACCTCCGTGGTTGTGGAACACTTCCACCTCCACTCCGGACATCCTCCGGACTTACCGAAACCCTTCCGGTTTTCTCTCTACTATTCTTCGGCGATTTTACCGATCCTATAAACACTCTCTAACCATCATCAAGCCCTTAAGCGTGATACCCCATGGTTCGGGAACCCTCCAGACATGGTCGGGACACTCCCGCGCCAATGATCGACAGAGGGACCTGGATGTTCATGTGACCCCTGTGCGTTCCGTGAAGATCTTTCGTCGTTTGAACCGGGACATTCCTGTCCTATTCCCTCTGTCTCTCGATACTTGCATTTCCCGAGATCTGATCAATGACATCACCATGTCGTGTTCAATCTCGTTACTAAACAATGTTACTTGACTCGTTCCGACAAGTGATATCCCCGTGATCAAATCACACGTTGTGCAGCTATTGGATATAACCTCTCCGAGTGGGCCCTTTGAGTATCTTCCCGTCACATGGATGGACAAATCCTGCTCTTGACATATATTGCCTCTACGGTTTCCTCCGAGTACCTGAACACACCTTTATAACCACTTTATTACCAAGTGGCGCTTGATGCTATTTAAGCACTCTCGGGAGACAGTGGTTGATATAGTCTCACGGTCTAAGGAATAGTCTACGAGGACCCATTTCTAATCATCATAACTTGAACTTCGTGACATGATCGGGTCACGATGTTTAGGTTGGGTATTGGTTCATCATCTCATTCTCGGAATGAGATGACTCCATTTCCAACTGGCATAAATGCCACATGATCAGGAAACATGACCATCTGTTGACCAATGAACCAGTGACTAGAGTTTCAGTGGGAACCCCTGAAAAAGATACAGATGCCGCCTAGAGGGGGGTGAATAGGCGGTTTAAAACTTTTACGATATGGGCTTAACAAAGGCGGAATAAAACTAGCTTTTACTTTGTCAAGCACAAAACTTATATAAACTATGGTTCACCTATGTGCACCAACAACTTATGCTAAGAAATACAAGCAACTATGTGATAGCTAGATATAAGACTTCAAGCACGAAGGCTATCACAAAGTAAAGTGCATAATTAATAGCTCGAGTATAGAAATAACCGAGGCACGCGGAGATGATGATTTATTACCGAGTTCCTCCCATAAAGGGAGTACGTCTCGTTGGAGGGGTGGGCGGTACTAGGACCACCACGCCATAAAAGGCCTCACCCTATTCTCCTGTGAACCTCGCCACAAGAGGCCCGGTTCACTTCTTCACTATCGGTGCACTTGTCGGTGGCAATCAGTAACCTCTCACAAAGATTGGGGCACTTCTCCACAACTCAATTGAAGGCTCCCAACAAACAAGCTCGGGGAAAGCTCCACAACTTAATTGGAGGCCCCAAGTAATCCACAAACCTGCAAAACAACTAAACCGTCTAGGGTTCCAAGAACCCAAGAGTAAAACGCTTCTCACCTTTCACCCAATCAAATTCTAACCGAGAACTCAAATCGATGCACCAAATGCAATGGCAAGAACACAAGAAGTGCTCAAGTCCTTCTTTCCCAAATTCCACCAAAGCTACAAAAGCTAGTGGGAGAATAAGAGACGAAGAACACAAGAGGAAATCCACAAAAGAAACCCTAAGATCTAGATCCCAATATGTTCCCCTCACATAGAGGAGAGATGTATTGGTGGAGTAGTAGATCTAGATCCCCCTTTCAAATCCCCCAAAAGATTCAAGAAATATGGGAAGGATTGAGAGTATTTGCAAGCTCTTGAAGGTCAAAACAATGGAGGAGAGAGAGAATGCAAGCAACCAGCCTAAGGAAGAAGAAGGGGTCTATTTATACCCCTCCCCAACGAAATATGACCATTTGGGACCTCCCAGGCAGGTAATCCGCCCCTCCCCCGGATATTCCGGGTTCCCCGGGCCAAAATATGGCTAAGGACTTCGCGGCGCGACCCTCTGTATAGGGGGCGGATATTTCAGCCGGATAATCCGCCCCCGGAGGCCCGGATAATCCGCCCCTATTACAGAGAGCCACGCCTCAAAGTCCTTAGCCGTTTTCCAAAAATTGGGCCGGATAATCCGCCCCCATGAAAACTGGCAGAAACAGCAAAACTGAAACAATCATAACTTTTGCATTCGGACTCCGTTTTTGATGATCTTGGGATCGTTTTAAAGAGGACAATGAGATCTACAAGGTTATCCAGAGAAACATCATAGTACAGAAATGTAGGATAGAACCAAATGACGAAAGGTTTGACCTCTCCCAAAAAGACAAACCGATAAAACCTCCAACATCGAAAATGCAATAGAGAATGCATATGAAATTCGTTTTCGATGAACTTGAGCTTGTCATGGAGATTAACACAAGCTCTAAATACTCACATGAGTAAGCCCCAAATAAGAACCAAGAAACATGATGCCAAGTATGCAAAGATTTGAACTCTCACCGAGGGATATGATCAAGTTACTCACTCGAGAGCCCCTCTTGATAGTACGGTTATCTATCCTATAAACCGGTCTCCCCAACTAACACTACATGACCGGTAAGAAAGAAACCCTATCAAGATAAAACAATTGCCTTGTGTATATTTCACTTGATGTTGATGATGATGATCTTCTACACCTCAAGATGGAACACCTTTCTTGATTGCGCTAGCTTGGCGAAGACTTGGAATTTTCTCCCCCATACTCCACTATGGAAGAGCCTCTATTTAAGCATATGTTCACATATCCATGATCACCATAAGGATGGCAAGCTACACTTGAAATCATCTTATTATTCAAGACACACTTGCCATAGGCTCAACTTCTACTTGACCAATCTCCGGATCATTCCTTGAAACCTTGATCACCACTTGATCTTCTGCACTTTCTTCTTCTTCCAACCTTGAAGCCAACATATGGTTCAAGCATTGCCTATGGACAAATCCTACAAGTAAAACTCAATGCAAACATAAGTCCATAAAGATTGTCATTAATTACCAAAACCATACATGGGGCACACATGTTCTTTTAATCCCCCCATTTTGGTAATTGATGACAATCCCTTTGAGAGTGTTTATATCTATATATTTAACATGCAAAGCAATAACAAAGATGCAAGAGCATGATAGGAAAATGCTGAAGAACAAACTCAAAGCATGAAACCAACTTCCCTTAAACCCTCCAAAACTTCTCCCCCATTGGCATCGATTGCCAAAATGGGTGAAAAGCTCTAGACGGCCAATAGAGTGATAATTCCTCCAAAATGTGTACATTTCTCATAGTGTGAGTGGAATAAAATGCACGTATCCAATGAAGAATACATAGGAGGAGGTTAAACAATATTAAGGATCAAAAGATTGCAAAAAAAAATTAACAAGGTGAAGAAGCATCAACAAATGAAGCAAGCAATCAAAAGATCCAAAGAACCACTTGACAAAAAGAGCATAAACCAAGGCATAAAACTTGCAATAAACAAATGGTTGAGCAACGAGTAAGAGACAACATAGTAGCAGGCTCAACCACAAGTATGTGTGAGATGGCATGACAAAGCATAGTATAAGACTAATGCAATGATGATCATTGAGCATCTACATAGTCTTCAATGAATGATATTGCTTAGTATGACCATACAACACACAAGAATCAAAGAAGATATCAACAATAGAGAAGTAACATATCTCATGTGTATAGGTTTCTAAGTGGACAATATCACGAAGATACGTGTCCACAAATAAACATGTGCGCACAAAATAGATTTAAAAAAAGATCATGATATCCAAAACGAAGTCATCAATACACCAATAAGATCTTTGCTTTATAGCATGGCCAAACGGCTCAATTTTGTCTTATTGTATATTGATGAACTTCAACCACAAACATATCAAATATATCACAACTATCACTAAGGGAAAAAGAGATAGCTAGAATGTATTTAGAAAGGCAAAAAGTATAACAAAGAACGAATCAACTTTTCAAATTCATCAATATTGCACATGAGAGTACTTTGAGGAAGAGATAGGCGAAATAATTGCTAGATTGACAAATTTGGGTTTGGTGAATCATGAGCATGATTTTGTATAGTCCCAATTATATGCACTCATCTCAACTTACTCACATATGCAATAAAAAGTTTTCTTTAAAACCATAGCAAGAACCACAACAATTTCAAACACAAAAATTCATGCCAAGACTCAACCTACAAGAGGTTGGAAGCAATATATGTATGCATGAGTAAGAGATACTTGTTACCGAGATATCATTGGTGTGATGAAGTAGATAGGAGTTTGTTGATCATCCTTGCTTGCCTCAAATTATCATTGAGTCATCACTCATTCCTTATGAAAGAGACAAGCATCCAATGCACCTCCCATGTACCTAAAACAAAATTCAAGTACAATATGGTCCCCAAACTTATTGGGTCCAAAGTAGTTAGAGAAACTACAATACATAGGAGAGACTCCACATAAATATGTGCATATTGATGTGAAATTGAATTTCATGCACATCTTAGCCAATTAGGATTTTGTGTAGTTTCCCCAATATATTGGATCAAGTAAAGCAAGCACGCCATAATATATACATTTAGTAAATATGCATGCACACTACTTTCAAGAACCAAAGGAGATACAATTTGAACAAAATACCAAGTAAACCAAGAAGAAACACCAAAGTGTGACATGATAAAAGGTTGTTCAAATTATATCAAATAACCAAATCAACTCATGAAAGACCACATGTTCAACAAATGAACTAGGCAAAAACAAAGAGAAAGCAATAGACAAAAACACAAATGCTCAAGGATTTATCTCATTCTAAAAGGTCAAAAAAAGTTAGCAAGGAATGAGATAAAGCCAACTCCCCAAAAGAGAAAGGTTTAAAAAACCACACCAAAATCTCAACACTTTTCAAGATGTCACAAAGTACCAAAAGAAAATTTATCTTCCAAAGACATAAAACACGATATGAAGAAAAACATGTTGTGAAGAAGCATAAAAGGAGTGTTCTACACAATATAGGAAAACTCCCCCATGATTAGTGCATTATTTAAGATTTTGTATTTGAATACAAAATGCACCCACATGGGATCATCATCTCTACCTACATCAAATAGAGCATTAACGTTTTCAAGTCAAAGAAATATCCAAAAATGAGATAACACGAAGATTTAATAAAGGCTCAACAAAAAAAGCACATGGTGTGCAAGCCAACATACACAAATAAACTTGATAACTCAAGATAAGTAAGTGGTTATGCACAACATATAAAAACACATGCAAGGTACAAAAAAACCAACACATGCACAAGGGGCGAGTAACTTTAAATGTAAATGAGTTGAGAACATGTTACCGCAAGGAGGAACAATGGATATATGATAGAGATAAGATAATATAAATCACTTGGCTTGAGACAATATAATTGATGAAGTTCCCTTAATTCTTCATGATGTAGCAAAGTCTCCAATGCCCTCCACCAACACCTATTGATCAAGTTTTAGCTTGTTGGTCCCCAACCAAGTTGGGTCCTAAGAAGTTAGTCACAATAGGCTTGGCAACCCAAATGGTTCTTTTCTTGACACCACATTGGGCACCAACATATTTGGCAAACACATTTCCAACCTCATCCTTACGAAGAGAATAAACATCATAAATCATAATAGGGTTGGATGAGGAGTTACCAATACTGCATGAAGAAGATAGGTGACCTTTCTCACGACATATGTAGCAAGTTCTTTTCTTCCATTTCTTCACACTTGATTTATCCACCATGGGAGTATTATCTTGATTCTTTTTGCAAAGTAGCCTTTCTTCAATTTGAGGTACACCATGACCTTGAACTTGAGGCCTCTTCCCTTTTTGCTTCTCACTAAGAGTCTTATTCTTCAATGGGCAAGATCTAACATGGTGCCCTTCAATTTTGCACTTGAAGCAAACAATCTTGGCCAAATTCTTGACATGTTCTTGGCCCTTCTTCTTGTTTCTCTTGAACTTATTATTTTTAGTGGACTTGTTCTTGATATTGGATTTGAATCCAAGCCCACTCTTGTCATTGGGAATTTTTGCACACTCAAGATCTTGTTGAGTGTGGCCCTCCCTTCATGACCCTTTTTCAAGTCCCTCTTCAAAGATGAGACTTGGGCCTTGAGCTCTTTGATTTCCTCGACATGGTTAGTATCAACACAAATACTAGAGGAAGTAGAAGCTTCATTGTTAGAGCAACAAGGCAAGGAATATAATTCATTACAAGGTGTAGCAATAATATGAGATGATGAATTACTAGGACTAGCACATGGCAGTACGACATTTGTAGTGGATGTAGTGATAATGTCCACATGAGGTTCATTAGATGTTACCTTTGACACAATAGCCTCATGAGCTAACTTTAGCCTATCATGGGAGGCTAGAAGATCCTCATGAGAGCTTGATAGCATAACACGACTTTCTTCCAATTTCCCATAATTGCTAGTTAGCAAAGCAAGTTGAGCCTTTAACTCAACATTCTCCTTCAAAATAGATGCTTCACAAGAAATAGAGTCAGTAGCACAAGCATCATTATAATTAGCAATAGTAGAAGACAACTTGGCAATCTCATTATATTTTCTTTTGAGATCAATTGCCACCTCAAGAGCTTTATCACAGGTTTCCTTTACTTTAGACACTTCTAGAGTAAACGTCTCCTCAAGATATTCTTTGGTTGCTTGTGCTTCTTCAAGAGCTTCATTTAGATTTGAAATATCATTAGCGTACTCATGCTCAAGGCTACTCATTTTCTCAATTGTGTTCTCATGCTCCTCAACTTGAGCTTCTAACTTATCAATACGTTCTTTGCTCTCAATAGCAAAACCCAAGATTTCAACAAAGTTAGAGCAAGCAATATTATTCTTAACAAGAGCATGAGAAACAATCTCACCCTTTTCATGTAACAAATCAACATCAATCTCTTCTTCCTCATTATACTCATCCTCATCATCACAAGAGGTATTGGGTTCCAAAGTAGGATATACCTTTGAATCCCTAGCCATAAGGCATAGATGAGAACCGTGAGATGATGATAATGAAGAATTACTCGAGGCTTCATTCAAGATGTTGTATTGACCCGTAGAATCTTCAGTTTCCTCTACATTGTTAGAAACACAACAACTAGAGGAAATAGAAGCATTTATATCATGGCAACAAGGAATATCAAGCATATCATCATCAGATTTATTCAAACAACTTACACATGATATGCAAGGACTATCAACACGAGCATGTAAATCATATATAGTGCTAGAAGTGTTTAAGTCCAAAGATGAGGCATTGTAATGAGATATAGATGAAGAATCATCAACAGTAAGCTTACTATCAACATTGCAATTTTCATCACCACTTACCATATCATTACCTTGTGTCTTGCTACACTTTGGTGAAGTGGAAGAGGATGATAACTCATCACGGACAGAAGTGCAAGCAATACCATCATCCTCAATAATATTGGACACATCATATTTATCTTGAAGTTTTGTCCATAACTCATGAGCACTCCAAAAAGGTATGATTGAAGAAGTAACTACATGGCTCAAAGAATTAACAAGCACATTAGAAGCTTGAGCATCGAGATATAAGTTTTTCTCATCCTCACAAGTTAGATTTAGGAAATCCATTGGAGGAGAAAAACCTATATCTACAATTTGCTCCAAATTTGGGTCCATGGACCAAAAATGATTAAGCATACGAATTTTCCAAATCTCATAATATGTGCCATCGAATATGAAAATGGCATCTGCACTAATCCCCTAGCCGACATCTTTACTCTCAAGGCGGTGAAGCCCAAAAAGAGAGACCAGGCTCTGATACCAATTGAAAAGGATACAGATGCCGCCTAGAGGGGGGGTGAATAGGCGGTTTAAAACTTTTACAATATGGGCTTAACAAAGGCGGAATAAAACTAGCGTTTACTTTATCAAGCACAAAATTTATATAAACTACGGTTCACCTATGTGCACCAACAACTTATGCTAAGCAATACAAGCAACTATGTGATAGCTAGATATAAGACTTCAAGCACGAAGGCTATCATAAAGTAAAGTGCATAAGTAATAGCTCGAGTATAGAGATAACCGAGGCACGCGGAGACGATGATTTATTACCAAGTTCCTCCCATAAAGGGAGTACGTCTCGTTGGAGGGGTGGGCGGTACTAGGACCACCACGCCACAAAAGGCCTCACCCTATTCTCCTGTGAACCTCGCCACAAGAGGCCCGGTTCACTTCTTCACTATCGGTGCACTTGTCGGTGGCAATCAGTAACCTCACACAAAGATTGGGGCACTTCTCCACAACTCAATTGGAGGCTCCCAACAAACAAGCTCGGGGAAAGCTCCACAACTTAATTGGAGGCTCCAAGTAATCCACAAACCTGCAAAACAACTAAACCGTCTAGGGTTGCAAGAACCCAAGAGTAAAACGCTTCTCACCTTTCACCCGATCAAATTCTCACCGAGAACTCAAATCTATGCACCAAATGCAATGGCAAGAACACAAGAAGTGCTCAAGTCCGTCTTTCCCAAATTCCACCAAAGCTACAAAAGCTAGTGGGAGAATAAGAGAGGAAGAACACAAGAGGAAATCCACAAAAGAAACCCTAAGATCTAGATCCCAATATGTTCCCCTCACATAGAGGAGAGATGTATTGGTGGAGTTGTAGATCTAGATCCCCCTTTCAAATCCTCCAAAAAGATTCAAGAAATATGGGAGGAATTGAGAGTATTTGCAAGCTCTTGAAGGTCAAACAATGGAGGAGAGAGTGAATGCAAGCAACCAGCCTAAGGAGGAAGAAGGGGTCTATTTATACCCCTCTCCAATGAAATATGACCGTTTGGGACCTCCCAGGCCGGATAATCCGCCTCTCCCCCAGATATTCCGGGTTCCCCGGGCCAAAATATGGCTAAGGACTTCGCGGCGCGACCCTCTGTATAGGGGGCGAATATTTGGGCCGGATAATCCGCCCCCGGAGGCCCGGATAATCCGCCCCTGTTACAGAGAGCCACGCCTCAAAGTCCTTAGCCGTTTCCTAAAAATTGGGCCGGATAATCCGGCCCCCTGAAAACTGGCAGAAACAGCAAAACTGAAACAATCATAACTTTTGCATCCGGACTCAGTTTTTGATGATCTTGGGATTGTTTTAAAGAGGACAATGAAATCTACAAGGTCATCCAGAGAAACATCATAGTACAGCAATGTAGGATAGAACAAAATGACGAAAGGTTTGACCTCTTCCAAAAAGACAAACCGATAAAACCTCCAACATCGAAAATGCAATAGAGAATGCATATGAAATTCGTTTTCGATGAACTTGAGCTTGTCATGGAGATTAACACAAGCTCTAAATACTCACATGAGTAAGACCCAAATAAGAACCAAGAAACATGATGCCAAGTATGCAAAGATTTGAGCTCTCACCGAGGGATATGATCAAGTTACTCACTCGAGAGCCCCTCTTGATAGTACGGTTATCTATCCTATAAACCGGTCTCCCCAACTAACACTACAAGACCGGTAAAAAAGAAACCATATCAAGATAAAACAATTGCCTTGTGTATAATCCACTTGATGTTGTTGATGATGATCTTCTACACCTCAAGATGGAACACCTTTCTTGATTGCGCTAGCTTGGCGAAGACTTGGAATTTGCTCCCCCATACTCCACTATGGAAGAGCCTCTCTTTAAGCATATGTTCACATATCCATGATCACCATAAGGATGGCAAGCTACACTTGAGATCATCTTATTATTCAAGACACACTTGCCATAGGCTCAACTTCTACTTGACCAATCTCTGGATCATTCCTTGAAACCTTGATCACCACTTGATCTTCTTCACTTTCTTCTTCTTCCAACCTTGAAGCCAACATATGGTTCAAGCATTGCCTATGGACAAATCCTACAAGTAAAACTCAATGCAAACATAAGTACATAAAATTTGTCATTAATTACCAAAACCATACATGGGGCACACATGTTCTTTTAACCCCTGGTTGTTTGTATATCACACGTGTATTGATGTTTCTACTCAATACAGTTATAGCATGATATAAAACTTAATCATAAACTATATGAAATATGATAATAGTCCTTATAACTATTTGTCTCTAGGGAATATTTCCAACAGTGCTATGGTGTGTCATTGAGGTGGTGGCTGCGACGAACAGGCGAATAAATCTACCTCAACTCTTCTCCCATGCCGGTGGTGACCTTCATGGCGGTGTCTCGGAGTTGATGGCAACGTGTGTTTGTCAATCTTTGAGATCGGCGGCTTGGTCTTCTTGTGGATATGTATCTCAACGTGTCACTAGCGTTCGTCGTTATCCACAGCGGAGATGGGGGTCGAGGCGAGATGGATGCTCTGGAGCGAGGATGCTTGTCAGGAAGTAGTGGATTTGTCGATATTCCTCGACTTCGTCGATGATATGTGTTGGTTCAAAGTAGCACGAGGACGTCCCCTAGTCGACGTGCCACATCGATATATCATTTGCTGCTTGAAGCGGGCCTGTTCATCGACTCATAAAACCTCGTTGGTGATGATGCTCACTTGGATTCGGCAATGGTGGAGGTTCAACGTCTATTCCAATGCATGTCTAGGCGGCGTTGGTGTTTGCCGACGACCAAAGGCTTCAACAAGTGCAGGAAATCCTAGGGATAGTTTTCAGCAAAGTTTTTAGGATATTTGTTTTCTCCTGGTATGTCTATTCATTTTCACGTTTGTTTACTCATGTAACTTATTTTCTATTAATGAAAATACTTGGTTTCTCTATAAAAAACTACTCACGACGTAGCAAGTGAAACGACAAACATGCTAATTCCCCTCCCAAAAAATGCTAAGAGCAACTCTACTAGATTCCTTAAGCTGCATTCGTTTATTAGAGCACCTCCACTAGCATTTCCAGAAGGGTCTTTCCGGTCCAATTTTTCATCCGGACGACAACTTTTTGCCTACTCATGTTCCTAGGACCCGTTTTTCGCCGAATCTAGCCCAAATTTCATCCGACGTTCCCAGACCAAACCCGAGGCGTTGGGTGTCGCCTGGAAACGCAGGGTGGAAGGAATAACAGGTGGACCAGCCTTGTTGGCGAAACTTCCCATTTCCCCACCGAGAATCTCTCTCCATGACATAGAGCCCTACCCTCGCCGCCAGCGCTGCCCTGCTCTACCCCGCCGAACCCACGTCGATAGAAAGGACCACCAAGCAGTGGATGAGATCGAGCAAAAGCAACCATACTACAGACATGGGCCTCTTGGCGGCGTGGGCCGCCTTTATCGCCATGCGTCGGGAGATCCGAGACCCGACAGTGCATCAATAGCTGCAAGATCATCTGGTCGAGCACATATGGACATGCAGAGACTGCACATTGTTTGTTGTAATTTGTGTCTCAAAATTTGCCAAACTATGTTGTGTTTTATTTTATGCGGAACTATGCCGAAAATTGCTTTGTATCATTTCTATGTTGAACTATGTGATCAAAACTATGTTTGTGTGAATTTAAACCGAATTGTGGTCAAATGTTGTCAAATTAGCCTTAAAATTGTGGAGAAAATGTCTGACTAGAAACGCGGGTGAGAATTCGTCCATTCTCAGGGCCCGAAAGTTGCCTCCATCCGGCGATTTTTAGCTTGGATTTTGGTCTAAGAACGTCCAAGAAGTGGAGGTGCTCTAGCCAAAGCACCACTCTAGCAGATTCCTTAAAGCAGTTTTACTTTTAAGAAATAGAGGTCTTCCTTCCCCCGTTCTGCAAATTTACAGAAAACAAGCCCGTTCGTCAAAAAACAAAAAATACGAAGATCTACCCCAAATGCTGATACAATACACTTATACACCTCACCTCGGTTCGTGCTCACTCAGCTCCGACTCATTCGCATGCTTTGTCACATGCTGATAAAAAGTAAACCGACATTCCGAAATATTCGAATATTATTCTAGCAAAACAAAATGCTCCACAGACACACGTCATTAATAAGTTTTCATCGAGACACGAACTAGTATGTTTTGAATCATCGGTGCTACAGACCTGACAGTATAAGACTTTGTTATTTGTTCCCAACAATTGCCTCATATGAATGTTTCACATGTCAGCTAACTCTGACGGAAATTTTATAGGAACTAAACCTCACAATACCTCGTATTACTATCGAAATCCCAGAAAATTATTAATAGAAAAGGAGTGCTGGGAATATATCAATATTAGTACCAGAGAACTTTACTCTAGATAATTCAAATGCCACCTTCAAATATTAAAGATGGTTGTGAATATTATCACATTTTTTGCATTTTTATACCACAGAGGAATAATGGATTATCAAGAAAAAAGACACAGAATGAAGCAAAGCGTAATTTGGTCTAGGGAGCACTATAATTGCTTACTTGCACATGGCTTAAGCTTGTTGACATGCATGACACGGAGCTTCATTTTTTCTCTAAACAGGTGCATCACTGACGTGGGAATTCATTTGAGTTACACTTCACGTCTTCACCGATGTTTTACATTAGAATACAGCCTGACATGTCTGTCATAAGAAGTTTTTCTTAATCTTCTTCTCAAGAGGAAAAAACTCAATTGAAGGTAATGAGCACTTGAGCAGAAAGAGAAATGTCAACAACCAAATTGTGTCCGTTATATAGAAATACAACAGTAAATAAGATAAGTACAAAATACCTTTACATCTCATCACAATATGTGGAACAACAAGTAGAATATATCATCTACAACAAATACAGGGACAAACTGGTACCTAGTTTCTCACAGCGAGCCCGTGCTTTCACGGCCTTAGGGCCTGCCATTCCTGCGGAGCCTGACTAGGCGGTTTCGATTTTCCTGTAATTTGGTGATTTTGGCATGTTTCCACCATAATTAAAACATGCCCCTCTGTACTGTGCTACTGGTTTTCCCTCTATCTATTTGAAAAGGCAGAGCTCCTGCCGGTTGCTCCAAAAAAAAAAACTGGTACCTAGTTTGTCTCACTATGAGGGCGCACTATACTCTTAGTAATCATCCAAAATAGTTCAGCTAAATGTAAACCGATCACCTATGCAATGTGCAATAATCAATGTCGACAGTTGATGGATTGCTATCAACAGTATGTTGATAACAGAATTGCTGGATCACAAGGAAATGTCACCTTCATATATAATCATTCAAGAAGCTTGTTGCATGTGCAGACGCCCAACGCTGCAGCTAGATGCCATGCTGCGTGGATGTAGGGGGTCTCCGGGAAGACATCATCTGCTATGAACAGCGCACCACCAAGCAGAGATGACATCCTGTGCAGGTTATGCGCCGTCTTGAGTTCTGGCTCTGTTGATGCTCGTTTCGCAAATGAAACCTGAGGCAGAAGAGAACTTGCGTAGGTCATTTCGATGGAAATATCATAGATGGATATGTTAAGAGCCAAGGAAATAAATCCTCCCTACAACTCGTCTATTGTTCTGAAAGTAGCATGGCAGAAGCTTAGAAGGATACTTGCCTCCATCATCCCAGTGTGGATGGCTGTGACCATTAAGGGCTGGAATGGTAGGAGCAATGTCGATGCTGCCATTAGTAATTTTGGATGCTCATTCCGAAGCGCTCTTGTTAAACACTGCAGGAAACATGTCTTGTTAAAATACCCAGAAGATCAAATACTTCACATAAGAAGTTACAGTCATATATTCACAATATAACACCAAAATAGAAAGGTATAAGCTATAAATCAGACTGCTGCAAGTGATGATCTTTACTATTAATTTCAAAAACGTGGTGAATGCCTGGTGTCACACATGCAAAAATTACAAATGCAATGCCACTCCACATCGATAACCTCTCCCTTTATATCTCTTTTATCACGTGAATAACTGGGTTACCTAAAACAAACATCCTTGTTTGTCTCAACAGCTAACAGAAATACGCCACACGTAAATCTCCCATGTCTCAACAAACTAACAGAAATACTCCACACGTAAGATTGGTTCGTAGTTCGTAGGTCCGATCTGCACGCTCCTCTGCGACTATAGCCGCTATTGTTTTTAAGTGTTCATGGCTCGCTATCCACGCCTCACTGCACGCTCCTCCTGATCCTGGTCTCCCTCGCCGCCGGCGCCTCTCCAATTCGCGCTGCCTGAGTAGGCCCCATTCGTTCTAGGAATATAAAGTAGCGATCCCCCAGCGCCACCCACCCCACCCCACCGAAATCGCCGCCACCATGGGAAACCGGAGAACGACGGGGATGTGACCGGCTGCCTAAGGTTTCAGCGCCACCGTCGTCGCCTCCACTGACCTGGCCTGTCCCTCCACCCCCTACGCCTACATGCCCTCCTGGTTTCCACCACCACTTCCCGCACCCTTGCCCGAACACGGGCAGCTCTCTCGGAAGGGCAAGCAGACGGCGGAGGTTGGTCATGGCGGGCCGCAGTGCTGGCTCACCCATTTTCGATCTTCCGTGTCAGATTCGACGACACGGAGCTGCAATTTCTGAGGGGACCATATGCGCAGGGGAGCCCCACCGTCGAAGTCTACATGATCCAGCGACACCTTCGACTGTGCACTCGCCCGAGGTTGCCTCCGGTCAACGTCGATTTAGGCGTCAAAATCTCTGGCAACGACCTAATCTAACTTTCCACCAGGCTGCAGAAGTGCACAATTGGTACATTAGATGGATTATGGATACATCCCGTGATGTTTTCCTATAGCAGAGGAGGAGTACTGACAGTAATTAGTTTCATTAAATCAGTAAGCAGCTGCAATTGGCGAGACTGCTGATCCAATGGAAATACAGCGACCGGTGGCAGGACTGTTCACTGTTCACCCAATCTGATATTGTTCATGTTCTTTGTTGGCTCCTGAACCATTAGAAACCGGACTGTTTTTTACTCATACAGTTCAGCTGTTGTCTTGGTTCATAACGGTTTGTTCCTTTTTTGTACTTTACATGTTCATCTTAAACCGGTAGAGAAAATATATTTTATCTTGATTAGTCAGGTACTAAGGTTATGATTTATGTGCTATCAACAGTGAAATTATTATGCTTTCATAGGGTGTGGGCATGAACAAACAGAAAAAGTCCATATGGTGTACTGTCTTCTGCATCTTGAAGATTACTGCTCATTCTATCAGAAAAAGGTGAAATAAATATCTAGATACTGTTGGGTCTCTGCATCTCTTGAAAATATTCTCAATGTCATCTAGCGGGAAAGGCTGTGGAGCATATCCGTGAATGGGCGATCCTGGATGAATCTCATGTCAAGCTGGACTACGGTTAGCTCATGCTTATTCGCAACTTTGATTTATTCATTTGTTGCTTCCTGTAAAAATGCGCAACAAAGTGCAGTAAAATTAATGCCCATTTTTTAACAGTTTAGTCTTTTTTAGGAGTGTGCTTGAGTCAAAGATGAGTTGAAGCGATGAACGTATGCAGGAACAGAAAATCAAGATAATTTTCAGCAAGAACGTGGCTTGTCCAATGGGGAGTAGGCAAGCAGTTGTTTGGTGGCAAACTTCAACAAGATCAATTATGACAAAATATAAAACATGTAACTATCAGTGTGTCCCTATTAATCCTAGAAACAACGGGATATAGCTGTGAATGAGATTAGATCGATGTAGCATCTGTCTCACCATCTCACAAGTATGCATAGCCGATCTGGATGCTCACAACCTCTGGGATCCTTGAAGCTTTGCAGCCTATACAATACATTATAGAAGCTGAGTTGCTTATGATTGAGTTTCACTAATTTTTTCTTATCTATCTATACTATAATTTTGCTTACGGTGGTTTTCACCGCACAACTTTTTCCGTCCGATATTTTTTGGTCAGTTTTGTCCCCGTAGATTTTGCCCTTTTACACTACCCGCCACCGCCAAGTTAATTCCCGAGTGAGACCTCCGTGTTTGGCTGCGTGCGCACATCCCCCCTCATGCTCCTCCGCCCACACACGGAGAAGAGGAGCGGATCCGTCGCCTGATCTCTCTCCCATCTCACCCGACACTGTTGACCACGCCATGGCCTCCCCTGCTTCTCCCCGACCATGGCCCCCCTGCCTACAACCATGGATTTTGGCACCGTGGTGTTCGGAAGGATCCAGTTATCGCCCATGCCGCCCAGATGCACCCCAGTGTGCCTCGTAACTTCTCCACGGAGGGCGTTGTGTGGCCCTCCGCCGGCTCAGGCCAAGATGGCCGGGAAAAAGAAGACAGCGCCGCTGACCCAGAAGAAGGCGTCGCGGGATGTTCATCACCTACTCCTTGACGGCCACCATCCTGGGAGGCCATGTGCCGGCTCGGTACGCACACATGGGGCATGCACACCAGCTATTTGACAGAATCCCCAGTTGTCTCAACAAGCTACTGCATGGGTACGCATGCATAGCCACACCGCCGCGTCTGCAGCGCGGACGGTCGTACAGGTGCTAGAGGAGGGGGTTGCGTTAGACAGTGAGCCGGTAGGAGCACACCGTGGCGTTCAACATGCCGTTCAATAGGTACGCGGAGGAAACAAAACAATTCCTTTCATGTTCAGTCTTCTAATAATAATTCCTTGGCTTTCTAGACTTGGACTATTTTAAGTACAAGCTCAAAGTTTAAAGTGCAAGAGTTCACAATTCGTGCTTTGTAAAAAATTATCAGCAACTGCACCAGATCTGAAAGGCTAGAATGCATCTCTTTGAGAAAACAACATATCCTGGCGCCATTTAACTGTTACTGACTAGATTGTTCAAGGGCGGTGGTGCCAGGAATTGGCCGCCCGTCACAGTAGGGGTTGGTGGATGCCCATGCGGGCCGGTGTTCACCTTCTTCTTCCTCCCTCTAGTCACTGCTACGGACGATGCCCGCTTCATGCTATTGACCTCCCCCTTTGACTTCGTGGTGGTGGCTGGCGCGACTACGGTATTCCCCGCCGCACCTAGAGGCCAAAGCGGTCCGTCGGGGCTAGGGTTTGGCGCGGTAGCTACAACGGTGATGGTTCTTGCTAGCGACGGCGGGAACCTGGCGGAGCCTACGGGAGGGGCGGCAGAGAAGCAATGAGTGTGAGAGTGCTGGAATGTCCGCCCATGGTCGGATTCTGACTGGCGGAAGGCGATGCGGGAGATGGAAACACACGTCGGAATAGTTTCAGCTCAGAATTTGGATGCGCGCACAAGGCTGTGGTTTTTCAGCGTGCCCATCGTTGTGCCGCAAATATGCATCATCGAGGGCTGAAATTTAGGATGCGCTGGAAACATTTACCTGCTGGAGCCGCATTTTGATGCGTTGGTGCCGTAAAAGGTTGTTTATTGGGCACCGATGTCATTTTTGGGCAGGCGTTGGAGTTTCTCTAGGGGCATACCACGTCTTATCGGATCCATAACATAACACAAAAAAATAGATTTGCACCTTTATAACACAAATTAAAGATTAGTGAACCGTAGCAACGCACAGGCATTCAGCTAGTGATGTATCAATATAGAAACGGTAAGCAGGTGTCAGATGCAAATTTTTAATATTCAAGTAGTTTCATACAGTTAAAATTTTACAAGATTGGGATAATACTGTGCTTTAGATATTAAGCTGAATGAACAAATCAAGTTTGGTTATATGCATTCCATGGTTCTTCTTGCTGAATATGAATCTATAAAGAGAGCACAAATTCCAGTTTACCATTACCCTATGAACATATTTTACTTACTAGTGTCGTAGTGGCAATCATTGTGTAGTCTGCCCAGCGCATATATTTTCTGATTTCTCCTCTTGAAGTATGATACAAGCTAGATGCAACTCCAACTCCTATTAGTGAGTTAGCATAAAGTGCAGTATTCAGGGTCTTTCTGCAGAACTGGCATATAACCGTTAGTTCAAAAATGGTCATCCAAAATGCAATTAGAAGGCAAAATTTGAAGAAGCAACCTATTGTGTTCAGAGATGTACTTGCCTTGGTGTCTGCAGTCCAAGCACAATGAAAGGAAGCGATGTGACAACATTAGCAATAGTTTCACCTACATGTTTATCACCTGGTTCAGAACAAAAAATAACAATTAAGCTACCAAACGAGATTCTATATTGCTTTGTCTGGATGATGTAATTTCTTGACCATACATGAGAGACTACAGTGAATAGGCTTCAGGCATGGGGGTCTTTGTTGCCAGAGTTGCCTGCAGTTACAAGACAAAGCATTAAGTAATGCACAACTATTTCATAGACAAAATTAACAATTTTCTGGATGTGGTTCATAATGATGGCTCCCAAACCCTACCTGATTTGCAAACTTCGAGTCAAGCCAACGCCCCCCTGCTGTTCCCTAGTTGACACATCCATAATGCTTGTTTTGACAGCTTCATCATCACTGTACGGTGACCGACCCGCAAGTTGTACCCCGTAAAGGCCATCCAGACTCTCAGAAGGTCTTCGATCTGTCTGAACTCCCATTTATTTATCCGATGTGTACTTGTTCAACTAAGCAGAACAGACAATTTTCCTGTAGGGAAAGAGTTGGGTTGAGACATTGTTTAAGAGCCAGGAGCAGTCTACGCACGCATTCATATAGAGTATGCAAGTACAAAGGAGTAGCATGTAGAGTATGCAAGTACATTTTTGTAAATAATTCTAGCCTCAACATACGCACTCATATATTTCCTAGCCCAACACTGCACAACAGGATTAATGTTTGGTAAAAGAAACAGGATTAATGTTTGGAGTTGGATCTGATGATGCAAACACTGTTTGCTCCAACGATTTTTCCTTGATTAGGTCCAAGCTAACTAGCTGTTCACCTATAGTTTACAAATAGGACAGCACTAATAGCGGACCCAAGAACTGATCACTTCGGTGGTTCACTCTACACCACTCATACCAGGAATGTAAGAAACCAACAAGAATTTAGCCATCGTCATCAAACCATTGTTTGTGCTAAGCACTGCTCTTTCTTTTTCTTCGATACAGACGGAGACCCGCATGATACTTTGCAATAAGGAGAGTTGCGTGTATCAATCTATGCAGAGGCCCGGAGGTTTCTCTCCTTTTCGAAAAAAAAAGCAACCCCACAGAATTGAACGGCAGTAAGAAACTACAAAAAATTCTGATGCTTGCCCCGAGACCTTGGTAGATTATTAGTAGGTCTTGCACAGTTTAAGATTCTTTTACTAGTAAGTGAACACGAATGTCCATTTCCAAAAAAAAGTGAACACGAATGAACCTGCTGGACAGAGTAAATCAGTGAGAGGAGATCAGAAGAGCACCTTAGCACTGGGAAGCTGCTGGGCCGCCGAAACCTCCCGAACTACTCCTACCTACACAGCGCGATTCCTCCTCCTCCTCCTCCTCCTCCTCCCTCCGATAGGAATGGAGAACTGGAAGGGGGGGTGGGGATAGCGCGAGAAGGGGCAGAAGATTTGGAGGATGGGAGGGGAGGATGCCGAATCCGACACCCGTGGGGGAGAGGAGGACGTCTCTCTGCCTCGCTAATCTCTAGCGCTCGGGCTCCGAATATTCGCAGAGGTCCCCTCCGGAGGTCCCTCTCATCACTCTCCCTCCAAGAAACTGGCCCTTTCCCCCGGGCCCCGGGTTTGTCGTTTGCTTCCTGCTGAGGCCCACGGTGGTGATGGTTTCGGAGGAAGGCCTTCCACAGGGTGCATGCAATCGGGCTTGGGCCCATCGATCAGCTGTGATTTTCCAGGGAATCACGGACCCAGCAACTCTTGATGCGTCAGAGCAACTCCAACACAAGAACACGACTCGCGCGGTGAAAACCGCTGATTTAGTGCGTGCGAGGTAGGTTTGAGCGGAGGGTTTGAGCACTCTAACGGGCATTGTATAATAGCGCATGCGCTAATTTTTTTTAGCGCGTTGCACTATCGACAGCGGCAAATTTAACGCTTAGGCTGTAGCGCGCTGGAAAAAATGACGGCGTGCGCGAAGACCAACTTCTTGAAAAATCCCACGCGCGAACTCCCCATTTTCCCATCCACTTTGGCACCGCCAACAGCGGGAGATCCACCGGTGCCGCTAGTCCTCCACGACTTTGCACGCGCCGCCGCCTTGTTAAATCGGGCCCTCGCGCTCCGTCGTCGCCGCCGCCCCGATGCTGTGATTCGAGTACCTGAGAGCACCTCCGCCCACCGCTCCTTGTGCCCGACGACGAGCTCCTCCAGCCATCGCCGCTAGCCCGGTGAGGAGCAAGTCAACACAGTGCCACCATTGAGGCGCACACACAAGGTATGCCGCCACCGCCGATCTGCTTGTTTGTTCCTACATAGGGGGTTCGTGGTAGGTTAAGTTTGATTTATGCTTCTAGATGAGTTCCTCATACGATTCAGAGGATGAAGAATTTGACCTCGAAGAAGAGGAGAATTTAGTCATGATCTTGGCTATGCGCGCGATCAAGCGACCGAAACACGGTGGTTTGGTTTTCGGTCGATAGAAGTTGTGGAGGAAACGGATTGAAGGTCACAACAAGTTGATGCGAAGCTATTTTATGGACAATCCAACCTATCCCAAGCACTACTTTCTTCACCGTTTTAGGATAAGCATCAAATTGTTCAAGCACATTTCAGAGGCGTTTTTTTTGAGCAAAGGAGGAACGCCGCGGGAGAACTTGGGCAGAGCACTTACCAGAAGGTGACCGCCTCCTTGCGTGTGATGGCATACAGTATTTCGGTGAATCTAGTTGATGACCACTTGGCAATGGGTGAGAGTCAATCCATCAAATGTGTGAAGCGCTTTGCAATAACAATTGCGGAAGTGTATGGCGAGACATACTTGAGAGCCTCCAATGTTGAAGATACAACTAGGCTTTTGGCAATCAACAAAACTCAGGGATTTCTAGGTATGATTGGCTATATTGATTGAGTTGGAAGAATTGTCCGACGGCATGGCATGGAGAATTTAAAGGACACAAGAAGAATTTCACTATAATCCTTAAAGTTGTGATCGATCATGAGATTTGGTTTTGGCATGCTTTTTTCAGAAACCCGGTTCTTGCAATGACATCAACGTCTTTCAGCGGTCACCTCTCATGACATGGATTGCTCTACGTGAAGGCCCACCGGTGGAGTTTGTAGCAAATGGTCACACGTACAACTACTGATACTATCGAGGGAGCAAACATTTTTGAATCTGGTGAAAAACCAAAAGGTAAGAAAATACTTGGTTTTCATAATGCACAAGCGGTGACTAGAAAGGTTGTGGAGAGAGCATTTTGGATTTGGCAAGCCCAATTTATTATTGTGAGAGGATCGGCTAGATTTTTTTATCAAAATATCATTTGATACATGACCGCTTGTGTTATCATGCATAACATGCTCATCGAAGATGAACGTGGCTAAGATTTCGACTACTCTTACTATGACTTGATGTGATAACCCATCCAAGTGTATAGGAGAGAAGAGAGGATTGCCCGATTTATTATCTCATACCATTCGGATTCGTCAGACTGAGGTGCATGATGCGCTAGGAGTGGTGGAGATGAAATGGGCAACAAAACAATTAGCTTCATATTATTTGTATGTTTGTTGTACTATTCGTTGTATTATTGATGAACAAATTTTGTATTGGTATGAACTATTTATTTGTGTTGTAATAATAATTAAAAACTATTTATTGTTGATTTGTTTTTGTAGTCCACGTGTGCGTGTGTTTTGTGTTTGTGCTACTGCGTGCACGCTGCATTTTACAGCATCCCGTATAGTGCTTGTTTTCGTGCACGGCAATTTACAGCGTCCGGTGAAGCGGCACACTATCACACGTGCTAAAAGGCTAAACCAACGCTACAAAACAATTTTACAATGCCAAAACATAGAGATTCTATTGGAGTTGCTCTTAGAGCATCTATAGCAGTTGTTGTAAAATGGCCCCTTGTCCAAAGACGACATTTTACAATATCGACACAAGTTTTCGCCGCTTCAACAGATATCGGTGTCCTATTTTTTTTGGCCACACCGTAAAAACCCCACCTCGTGTTGCATATACGTGGCACAGGACTGGTCATGCCGTAAAATATCCATCTCCGAATGGATGCCAACTGCCGCTGAAAATACTCACCCTCTTCCTGTTGCTTCCTTTCCCGCCCAGTCGTCCCCCGCTGTCCTCGCCCAGCCAAAATTTCTTGTAGATCAAGCTAATAACTCCCCCCGTTAGTTGTTCCCTGCGTGATTTCGGTCACATAGCAACCCTAGCCATGGTTTATCGACCCGACCTCAGGGCCACAACGGATGGCTTGGCGTATGTGAGCGCACAACTGTTTCTCGGTGAAGATTGCTTTCCGGGAGACATGCCTTTGTCTCGGGACGTTCAACACGTCCGAGCTCGCGTACCGCGCCTTCGATGTTGCTGACTTCCTAGAATGCCAAAGTCTGGTCGAGGCTGAGCGAGCTACTGGGGTTGGAAATGCGCTATGCCACCACTGAGGAGGAGAGGGATCACCGACAGATCGCGGCTCATGAAGCCAACGAGCGGAGGATGGCTCACTACGTGGAGGTCTTGGGGATATACTTTCCGAATATACCCATTGTGACTCGTTGACTAGGGTGGCCCACTTCGGGTTAGAGTTTTGCTTCACGGGAGGCCCAGTTAGAGAGAGAAGACGGAGTTGCATCCGGCTACGGGAAGGCCTAGAAGACTTATCGACTTAGGCCTCTTAGTTACTTGTAGTCCAAGATGTACTTTATAACCGAATCTTAGTCGTAGCCAGATAGGTCTCTCCTGTAAACCCTAGGCCGGATATCTATATAAGTTGTCCTAGGGATGTCGTGGTGGTGTCACGGCAGATGCCATGTATAGGCTAATGGTGGGGACTAATACTCGCTAGGGGAATCCAGGGAGGGATAGTGAAGTGATTCTCCACACAAGAACTTGTATTGATTTACTTCCAAGGTTACAAGTGCTCCTAGAGCTATGTTGGCGAGAGGAGGAAGAAGGAGCTCTCTTACTCTCACCTGAAACCCTAGACCAGAACAGAATCGTACAGAGACCCAAAACAGCCAACCCCTTCTACAGAAGCCCTAGCCCCCCTTTTATAGGGGAGGCTCGGTTTCTGCCTAGGGTATACGTGGAGGCATATTCCTAAGAATATGCCTCCTCCCAAAGTGGTAAGCCGACCTGGGTGCTTTTTCCCCCGCGTCACACATGCTTTAGCTACGTGAGCCACTGCGGCGCCCTCGTCAGCTGACACGGGCGTCATCACGCTTATCGGCCACGCCCCGGTGGTCCTGTCCTTGCTCGCTTCGCTCAGGTAGTGCGTACCGGGGCTCCTTTTGACCAGCAAGATTCCTTCCTTCTCCTAGAAGCTTGCTGTGACCCGGATGATGGTTCATCCGGCCACACCCTTTCCTGCATATAGGTAAAACATACACTTCCGACTTACCGCTTAAGCCGGATGAGGGCTAGTTAGGCGAACGCCCCCAGGTCCGGGTTACCCCGCGATTCGGCCTGCCTTGAGGTGACCCAGCCAGCATCTGCTTTGGCCTTGCCGAACCTCGGCTAACTCGGCCTTTATACCCCGGCGTGACCCTACCCGGGGGTATCCCCCCAACATTAGTCCCCGAAGCTGGTGCGGTCTTAGCCGCCTAGGCCGCTAAGGCCACACCAGGTTCCATTTTGTGCCCCTGTCGTTGTTGCCGAGTTACCTCTATACCTCCGACAGCTTGGATTTACGTTCCCTTTGCACATTGCAAGTTTTCACTTGCCGGCTGGGTTACCGCAGCTTCATCCGGGTCTTACTTCCTTCTCTTGTACGCTAGCCCATGTGAAAAGTAATCATTATGTTGTCTTATTTTAAGGGACGGTATAGTAACCGCCGCAGTAATTGTCAGTTATCACTGTGCGCGGGTCACGTCACGCCTGCCTCCTCGTTTACCGCATCAGTGCGTCACGTCACAGGACTCTCTTCGCCCTGTGGCCTTCCGTGTGGCTCCTTACTGATTGGTCCGAACGGGTAATACATGGCCACAGCGTGTGGCCGGTCCACAGGGTGCGATCCCACTCACCCCCGATGGGAGTGGTTAAATAGCGGAGGGGTGCGTCCCTTAGGATTTTTCCCCCTCCGCACCCCTCTGCCCGCTACTATTCCTCTTCGTCTTCCTCGTGACCGCACCGCCACCAGCACTGCCAAAAAGCAGCGTCGCCGCCGCACTTCTCCGTTGCGCCTCTGCGTCACCGTCACTGCGACGCAAATCTCCCGCTACGGGTCCTCGTCAATCCAAGCCACTGTCCCCCGCCGCCTCTAGCGCCAGCGAGGGCTTCGAGGAGCAGATGGCTGAAGAAGAACTCGCCATTGCCGAGCAAGAAATGGAGGAGGACGCCGCTGCTGCGGACCGCGGCGCATGGGCCGGCTCCTGGGTCTGCCAGGACGATCTGAACTGGCTCTACCGGACCAGACGCATCCCCGCCGGCGTCGCCGCTCGCCTCGCCTCCGTCGAGCTAGCTCCTTCACCCAATCCTGGGGAGTTCGTTGTGTTCCTGTCTCACTTTCAACGGGGCTTCGGACTCCCGGTGAGCAATTTCTTCCACGATTGGCTCAACACCTACCATCTCCAGCCGCACCATCTTCCTGCCAATGCCATTACTTCTCTCTCTGCCTTCGCTTCTACAATCGAGGGCTATGCCAGATTATGGCCCACGAAGGAGCTATGGATCCGGTTTTTCGCCCTTCGCTGCAACGTTATTCCCGACATCCACACTGATCCGGAGGACAAGCGGCTTACTCAGTTCGGAGCGGCCTCCATCTCACCCCGGAGGTTCTCTATTTTCCCCCGGGTCATAGGGCTAGAATCCTGCAAAGGTTGGGCCCGGACATTCTTTTACGTCCGGAACACAGGCACCGAAGATTTGATCCGGTTGCTCCCCTATACACCGGGTCCGCCGAACACGGATCTGTGGGACGCCGTTCCCAGGAAACCTACGGCCCTGGCCAACCAAGTGAACAAAAGGTTCATGGAGCTGAAGGAACTCGGGTTGCGCAACGAGGATGCAATGATCACTTTCGTGCGCAACCGAATCTCCCCTCTCCAGAAGCGCACCCACAAGGTGTGCCATATGAGCTACATCCGCGATCCCAACCGGACTTCATCTTTCGATCTGAACAACACGGAGATCTTTCGCCGGGTTAAGGCTCTCTTCACCACTCACAAGGACTTCTTCTCTGACTGGACTTGGGGGATTGAGCATTTCTGCCGTGACCGGCTTCCTCCTGCGGTAAGTTTCATGCTGCAAACTTACCCCGGACTAATCACGTGTCTGTTATTGTTGCATTTTTGACTCGTTTTTTTACTCTTTTCCTCAGCTATTCCTTCAGCAGACGCTCGAGGACGGCACCGATCCGACCCTTAAGTGGGCACCGGACCGGGTGACTTCGGACGAGGAGGAGCCGGACCAGGAGATGTTTCTCCCCATGACCGACGCCACGAAACGACCCACGGGTAACTTCTCTTCTGCTAGAGATTGGCCCGATGATGAAGATTACTCGGATATCGAGATAATTGAACCCTTTGAGGCTGTCCCCCTTTCTTTTGCTTTTCCGCCATCAGCTCACCTCGGTGGTCATATCCACGAGGATCCTCCCCTCGCTATGGACGAGCCAGTTCCGGTGGCATCGAAGAAAAAGCGCGGGGCTTCCTCGAGCTCTTCCTCCGGACCTTCCTAGCCCATTAAAGGCGAAAGAAGGCCCCAGCACAAAGGGCTCGGAAACCCAGAGCAGCCGAAACCTCAGATGCGTAAGTCCTTCTTTCTTCTGTAACTCGTTCTTCCTTACTTCGTCGTAATTTTTCTTTTGACGTTACTTGATTTCACAGGGCTCCGGTGGAGGTCCCTCAAAGTGGATCCAGTATCTCATAGCATCTCCGGCCTAGCCCTTCACCCCGTCGTGACGACGAGTCACGCCCGCTGAGCCCTATTCCGGAGAGCTCTGCGGCCGCTCCGGATCATCCTGGGGCGGGGGAACCGGCCCAGCCGGAGCAACGGCACCCACTACCTCGACAACACCACAACCAGCAGCCACTAAGGCTACCTTGACTCCAACGGCACCCACTCCGGCTGCGAAAACATCAGCGCCGGCACCAAGTCCAGCAACGAGAGTACCAGCACCCAGTTCCTCTGCATCTTCCGAGTCCTCTCAACCTCGGCAGGGAAAAACCGCTGCTACGGCTTCTTTTTCCCAGCAAGCCAAGGGCAAGAAGATTCAAGACGCTGCCAAGCCCAGTGCTGCCGAGCCTGGGCAACGCACCCTTGAGTCGATGCTTCCCAAGAAGACATCAGCGGCGAAGGACGCGCCTGCCGAACCAACCGAAGCCCAACAGTTGGTTCTGCACACCAGCCCCGCCCTTGCCTTGGTGGAGAGGAAGGAAGCACATGCTAAGGGTTTGGTGACGCCTCATATGCCCACAGGTGAACGGTACCCCCCGAGCCTTATGGAGTTTGTCATGAACTGGAACAAGGCCGAGGTAGTCCACGAATCTGATCAGGTGAATACCGCCGCCAAGGCCATTAACCTCGCTGGACGAATGATGGAGGTATGTCGTTTCTCCTTTGCAAATTGTAGATAATAACAATTAGTCCCCGAGCCTCCGGGGGAGTAACTTGTTACTCGGCCGGATGCTCTTTCATAGAACTAACGTAACTCCATGATGTTTTTGAACATGCACACACCTAGAGCCGGGTTAAGTTCCACTTGGCCCGGATTTTAGTACACTTCGAACATGCACACACCTAGAGCCGGGTTAAGTTCCACTTGGCCCGGATTTTAGTACACTTCGAACATGCACACACCTAGAGCCGGGTTAAGTTCCACTTGGCCCGGATTTTAGTACACTTCGAACATGCACACACCTAGAGCCGGGTTAAGTTCCACTTGGCCCGGATTTTAGTACACTTCGAATATGCACACACCTAGAGCCGGGTTAAGTTCCACTTGGCCCGGATTTTAGTACACTTCGAATATGCACACACCTAGAGCCGGGTTAAGTTCCACTTGGCCCGGATTTTAGTACACTTCGAACATGCACTAGGCTGACTTAAGTTTCTGTATCTCTTTTAGGTGACCACCAACCGCCGAAGTGCTGAATTCCAGTGCTTGTTGGATACGCACAAAAATCTTCGCACGAAACAGGCTGCACTCATCACGGAGTACGAGAAAAGGGGTAAATTTCTTTCTTCAACGCTCCTTCATTTCCTTTCCACTTCCTTTGCCGAACTGATCTGATTGTTCGGTTTCCACAGCTAGGGTGGAAGCTGAAAACAAAATAATGCGGAAGAACTTGGAGCAGATCAAGGGTACGTCCTTCTTGTCTGTTTTTACTGCGCTTTTCATCAGCTTTCCTCCTTGGCTCGGCAAACATTCATACCTCGGCTCTACCGGGCCAACACACGATTTCAGCACTACTTGAAGAAAGTGTGCATGTGCCTGACATGATGCTGCATTTTCTGGAACAAGCAGGACAACACCAAGCTGAGCCGAAGAAGAAAGATGATGAGCTCGCCCTCCTCCGGACCAAAGATGATGAGATAGCCAAGCTCAAAGCTGAAATGGCTAAGATGAAGGCGCAACACCAAACCGAGCTGAAAAGGGTTGGCCAGGACTACACCGAAGAACGCGAGCGCCTCAAACTCCGAAGTGCTAAGGACCGTGAGCTTCTTCAGGAAGCCGAGGTCAAACTTGAGTCGGCAAATACTGAGCTCGAGCAACTTCGGAAGAGGCGTGATGCTTGCATCAAGGAATTGACCCGGATTCACAGTCACATCTCACGTAATTTGTTTTCTTTTATCCGCCTTATTTCTCAGGGTTACTTCATATGCTTTGTTTTCTCAACTTTTTCCTTTGCCTTGTTTCCCAGGCCACTTTCCAAAGGGTACTGCTATTGCCAGTGCTGCTGTCGCCAATTTCCGCCGAGAAAGGGGTACTCCGGTCGCTGCTGAGGGTGAGAGCATTCCCTTTGACATGGAGGACCTATTGGTCAGCCTGTCATCTCGCGTGGAAATCATCAAGAACTATGGCAGGGACCTTCTCGACGTTTCAGTCCGGGTATTCAACGCCTTCTGGCCCGCCGATGATGCTCCGGAGAGAGTCACACAGCTCGCTGAAAGACTTTCAGAAATTGAGACCCAGCTCGACCTCTGGCGAGAATCCGCTGGACGCGCTGCTACCGATACCGTCCTTCACCACATTTTGATGTGGTATGAAAAGATAGATCTCAGCCTCCTCACATGCCTGTGCACCGGGTCCAAATGGACAGATGACCCGGAGTGGGTAGCTCGGCGCCAGGCTTGCACCCACAGCCTCATTGAATATGCCCCCATTCATGAATGGACTGAGGGTCCGAGCTTCCTGGAAGCCGCAGGTGAAGAGGAAGTTGAGAACATTGAAGATGACTCGGGTGAAGACGAGGAGGACACTGCCTCAGATATCGCAGAGGGCGACGATGATGCCGAACTTCCTCCTGCTGCTCCCTAAGTAAAAACACTTGAAAATTCATGAGATCCCCGGTATGCCGGGTGGAATTGTATTCCAAACACATGTAATATTTTGCTACTGAGTACTTATGCCGGATTAACTTGGGCGTAGTCCCCGAGTTTCTTTTTCTTGTTCGTTCAATCTTTTGGCTCGGATCGTGTCTACCTTGATTCGATTTTACAACTTACGAATCCGAGCCTGAAAAATTGTCTTAACAATGCTGGGAAACTTTTAGACTTAGCTCAAAAATAAAACGGCACAATAACTTAAAAATAAATACAGGGTTAGTCCAAAAACGAACGTCGGCTCGAATAAATTCTTTTCCTTAGTCGTTTTTCATGTGCTACGCAATTCCAAACTTGTTCTCTTGCTTTCCATGAAGCTAATTCTTGTTGGACAGCAGCAAGTCGAAGAGTTGGGTTTTTGGTGCTCACACACTACTAATCCGAGCTAAGTAGAATAACTTACTCCAGCCGACGCACAATTAACAAAAGACAACAAATATTATTAAGGCAGTCCCCGAGTTACTGCTCGAGGTGCCAACATTTCATTGATAAGCTCATTGCTGACATACATACCGACATATGAGATAACCCGGATACATTCACTTCTTAGCTAGGTGTAGAAAGGCTGAAGTAGAGCTATGTTCCATGGTCGCTTTGATTCCTCACCGGACCTGTCCGCCTTGTTCTTTTCCTATGGCTTTGCATCTATAAGATAGTAAGAATCATTGTGCAATGCTTTGCTCATGATGAACGACCCTTCCCATGGGGGTGATAATTTATGCATTCCAGTAGTACGTTGTACCAACCAGAGCACCAGATCGCCTTCCCGAAAGACTCGGGGGCACACTTTCCGGCTATGATAGCGTCGGAGATTTTGCTGATATATGGCGGATCTGGACAGTGCCAGTTCTCTCGCTTCTTCCAGCAGATCAACATCATTTTGCCAGGCTTCTTGCACTTTGGCTTCTCGTATTGGGTGACCCTAGGCGAATCATGCTCTATGTCGGCTGGTAATACAGCTTCTGCCCCATATACCAGAAAAACGGCGTATAGCCTATTGATCGATTCGGAGTTGTTCTTAAACTCCACAGTACCGCTGGTAGTTCTTCTATCCAGCACCCCGCTGATCTTTGCAGCGGCTCAATGAGCCGGGGTTTTATCCCGGATAATACTAATCCGTTGGATCTCTCCACTTGCCCGTTCGATGCGGGGTGGGCTACCGAAGCTACGTCAAGCCGGATCCTCTTGTCCCGGCAGAAACGAGCAAATGCTCCTTCTGCAAAATTTGTGCCATTATCAGTTATGATACTGTGTGGATAACCGTACCTCAAGATGATATCTTTGAGAAATGTTACAGCCGTAGCTCCATCACATTTTCTTACAGGCTTTACCTCAATCCACTTCGTAAACTTGTCCACCATTACCAAAATGTGAGTCATATATCCCCTTGCTGGTTTGAACGGGCCAACCATATCCAAGCACCATACGGCAAATGGCCAAGTGATTGGGATGGTCTTGAGTTCCGACATTGGCATATGTGTCTTGGTAGCGTACCTCTGACAACCGTTACATTTTCTCACTAGATCTTCTGCTTGCTCTAAGGCATTTGGCCAGTAGAATCCGTGTCGGAAAGCTTTTGCTACCAAGGCTCGGGATGAGGCGTGATGCCCACATTCCCCCTGATGTATATCTCGGATGATTTCAAGCCCTTCTTCCGGGTCAACACACCGCTGGAGGACATTGGTCACGCTTCTTTTGTATAACTCTGAATTGATGATCGTGTAGGCCTGTGCCCTCCTCTGTGTTTGCCTGGACAACACCTCCTCAGTGTGTAACGTTCCATCTTTCAGGAATTGAAATATAGGCAGTGCCCAAGTCGGTATTGGCCGCACGGGGAACACGTCCTCGTCTATCTCCATCTGATCCACCGGCATAACTTCAACCGGACCACGAAGAGCAGTCCCCGGGTCTTGCGAAGCAGTCCCCGGGTTTAGCGAAACAGTCCCCGGGTTTTGCGAAGCAGTCCCCGGGTTTTGCGCACCACTTCCTGTGTCAACGTCCATGGGCACAGCTCCGGATTCTGTGTCCTCCGGGACGTAGATTGACTCGGACTCCGGGGATGGCCTGATGGATGGTTTCTTGAGGTGCTCTAATGCTACACCCGGTGGAATTTCTTGTCTGGTTGACCCAAGCTTCGACAGCATGTCGGCAGCCTATTTTCCACCCGGGGTACATGATGAAATTCGCATCCCTCAAAGTAACCAGAAATCTTCTGCACATGAAATTTGTATAGTGCCATGTTTGGATCAAGGGCGTCCCATACCCCGGACACTTGCTGCACCACCAAATCTGAGTCGCCAAAGCATATGATCCGACGTATACTAATTTCTTTTGCTACCTTGAGCCCATGCACAAGTGCTTCATACTCAGCGACATTGTTTGATGCGGTGAAGTGGATCTGCATCACATATTTTAACTGGTCCTTCTTCGGCGACGTGAGTACAACTCCGGCACCTAGCCCGGTTTTGGTCTTTGATCCGTCAAAGTGCATCCGCCAATAGTTCGGATCCGGAAGTGGTGGTTCGTACTATACCTCGGCCTAGTCCACGAAAAAATCCGCCACAACCTGAGATTTGATGGCTTCTCTCTGGTCATATTGTGGAGCATAAGGAGCTAGCTCAATTGCAATTCTGCCACTTGCATCCTTGTTACTCATTATCTCGGATATGGGGGCCTCACATATGACCCGGATGGGGTGCTCCTCAAAGTAGTGCTTCAGTTTCTTGGCGGCCATGTACACGCCATAAGCCACTTTCTGATAATGTGGGTAGTTCTGCTTTGAGGTTGACAACACTTCGCTCAAATAATACACCGGCCTTTGCACCAACTTACCTTCCTCATCGCGCTCCACCACTACCACTGCACTTACAACTCGGTTGGTTGCGGCTATATAGAGCAACATTGGCTCCTTTGATAGTGGTGAAGCTAGCACTGGTGCCGTGGCTAACATTTTCTTTAGGTGGGCAAAGGCTTCATCAGCCTGCGGTGTCCAAATGAACTTATCCGACTTTTTCATGAGTTGGTAAAGAGGCAAAGCCTTCTCTCCCAACCGACATACAAACCGACTTAACGAGGCCAGGCAACCTGGGAACTTCTGGACATCGTTAAGACACTTCGGCAGTTCCATTCGTTCTATGGCCCGGATTTTGGTTGGGTTAACCTCGATACCTCGGCTGGAGACGAGAAAACTGAGCAATTTTCCAGCCGGGACACCGAAGGTGCATTTTTCCGGGTTAAGTTTCATCCGGAACCTTCTTAAGTGTGCAAACGTTTGCCTGATATCGTCAAGGAGCGTTTTGCTTTCCTTGGTCTTGATAACCACATCATCCATGTACACCTGTACATTTTGACCTATTTGGTCGTGCAAACATTTTTGCATACATCTCTGGTACGTTGCCCCTGCATTACGTAAGCCAAACGGCATGGTGCGATAGCAATAAGCCCCATACAGGGTAATAAACGCAGTCTTTTTTTGATCATCCGGATTCAGAGGTATCTGGTGGAAACCAGAATAAGCATCAATGAATGACAACAGTTCGCATCCAGTAGTTGAGTCTATGACCTGATCTATTCTTGGCAGCGGAAATGGGTCTTTTGGACACGCCTTGTTCAGGTTCGTGTAATCAATACACATGGGCCAAACTACTGCCACATTCGGGTCATCCTTCTTCTTTTCCACCAGCACCGGATTAGACAGCCAATCCGGGTAAAGAACCTCCATGATAAATCCTGCAGCTAGCAACCGAGCTATCTCATCTCCAATGACTTTCCTCCTATCTTCGGCGAAGCGGCGGAGAGGTTGCTTCACCGGCTTGGCTCTGGCTGTCACATTCAAAGAGTGCTCGGCCAACTCCCTCGGAACACCTTGCAAGTCCTGTGTGGACCAAGCAAAAATGTCCCGATTCTCACGGAGGAAGCTGACGAGCTCGCTTTCCTATTTATCACTTAACCCGGCACCAATTGTTACGGTGCGCTCTGGGAACATGTCATCAACGGGAACCTTCTTGGTATCTTTCGTGGCCTGGAAGGAGACAGATCCATGCGGGTTACTCAGCGCCGCATATACTGCTGCGCGGACTGAGCCAATGCCGCCACCTCTTGAATTTTTCTCTTTTCCTGCGCGATCACAAGTGACTCGGCTAAGTTTGATCCGGCCGACGCACACTCCATGGAACGTCGGAAATCCCCAGCAATGGTAATCACTCCGTTTGGCCCGGGCAACTTCATCTTCAAGTAGCTGATATGACAACTTGCCATGAACTTGTTCAGCGCTGGCCTTCCGAGCAACGCATGATACGTGCTTTCTAAATTCACCACTTCGAACTCCAGATTTTCGGTTCGGCAATTATCCCTCGTGCCGAACAAGACGCCGAACCGGACCTTGCCTATGGGCTCGCAAGAAATGCCGGGCACAATGCCATGGAAAGTTGTCCTCGTGGCCTGGAGCATGTTCTCCGAGATAACCAACTTGCGCATTGTGTCCGCATACATGATATTTATGCTACTGCCGTTGTCGATCAGTACCTTTGAGAACCTTACATTAATGCTAGGTCCAATGAACGTAGGATCTAGCACCAACGCATACGAACCAGGGCTCGGCATGAGCTTGGGATGATCCCTAATGCGCCAGGTGATTTCCTGATCGGACCAAGGCATGTACCTCGTCACTGCCGGCATTACCACATTCACCTCCATATGCCTACGCTGCAAGCTTTTTCTATCAGTTTCCTCTGTGGTAAATACACAGTAGCTCTGGTGATGCTCCCTGTACTCGTTTCTCCCCTCATTTCTGGGGTGCCTATGATCTGGCTGATGCTGATTTTCTACTTGATGCACTGCATCCCTTCTTTCATTGTTATCATACCTCGGCGGAGGGGGTGGCACCATTAGCTATTGCGTGTTCGCTCCGGAGAGCAATTGCTGTCGGGGTAACTCCTGCCGAGGCTGATCATTCCGGGGTGCCTGAGCATTCCCCGAACCACCTTGCTCGATCTTGCGCATCCACTCGCATTGCCTCGTCGTATGACCCGCTGGGTTGTTCAGATTTGGCATGTGAAACTTACACGGCTGGTCCAACATCGACTCATAAGTATACCTCGGACAGTCTTTCCTTTCTTGCCACTGCTTCTTTTGCTCCGGTGTCCAAGTTTTCTTCCCATCGTTCCTTGGAGTCCATTGACCTCCAGTTTTCTGGCGTTGGCTACTGCCTGCACCGGGTTGATCTTGATTCACAGCAGCAACTTGGTGCGAACCATACCGGTGGTCCGGTCTATCATCTCTCCTTTTTCCTCTATAGTCATTCCTCCGGGATGATCCAGATCCATCCCTCTGATAGTACTCGTCATTTGACTTGTTTGAGGCGAGCCTTGGTTGGGTCGGGTCACCCAACGCATAGGAATCTGCAATCCGGATCATTTCCGCCAGCGTAGCCGGCATTTTCCGTTGCAATTTCATCCACAGTTCGCTTCCATATCTGCACCCCTGTGCAAACCATGCTATGGCCTGTGATTCTATCACGCCCTCGCATGAATTTCTCACGGTACACCACCGGGTCAAGAACTCCCGGTCTGTCTCATTGGGTCTTTGCTTGCACATAGCTAGGGTTTGTGGCCTATTTGGCCTTTGATACGTACTCGAAAAATTGTTGATGAACATCTCCTCGAAATCTATCTAGCAGTTGATGCTTCCTGGTGGCAAATTGTTCAACCACACCCTTGCCGGGCCTTCGAACATCTGGGGTACGTATCGTACTGCCCATCTCAAGTTTCCAGTGGCAATTTTCATGGCCGTAGCATAGTTTATCAGCCAATCCTCTGGCTTGGTACTACCGTCATAGGTCTTGGTGCCCCTGGGCAGCTGAAAGTTAGGTACTGGTGGCTCTTTCATGATCCGGGGTCCGAAACATGCTAGACCCGGTGGACCTTGACATTCAATCTGTTCCGACCTATATAGTCGATCCAATTTCAACCTTGCATCGTCCGGCATCAAATCCCTACTTCCCAATCTCGACCCTATCACATGATAGTCCGGTCTCGGGTATCCCGCATTTGCCATCTCCGAATCACCGTCGTTGTACCAGTTTTGCTCTTGCTGTGCAGCTTTCTGTTGCATACCTCGGTCGGCACAGTGCTCTTGCCTCGGCATGTTCCACTGCTGCGGTTGTCTTGCCCCTGCTGAGTTTTGCTGCCCGGCATTGCCGTTGACAACGTTCCTTTGACCGGCATTGCCTTGGTCACGGTTACCTCGGCCAGCTTCGCCTCAGCTCACACTCCGTCGATCATCATTTTTCTGCGCTTCTTTTTCTTTTCCTGCCCGTGTCGGGTCATACGGGACAATCTGTTTGTTCCGTCTGGCCGAGGTTACCACCTCCTCTCTCCTTGGACCACCATGAGGGGACGATGCGGCTCCAACGGATTTCTCCGGGTTACCCATCGCCGAATGGACGATCTTGGAGGCCCTAGCTCTCTCCGGGTTTGCCCTGAGCAGTTCCTCGTTTTGCCTATTCGCAATCCGAACCAGCTCGTTAACCCGGTCTTGCTACCTTTGCCGGGCTTCACCCGTCAGTCCCTCTAACTCGGATGCAGCTGCATCCGCCGCTCTGAGGTTCTTGGCCGGGGTACTATACCTCGGCAGCCCCACGGAAAAACAGTTTTCTGATTCCTCGATTCCAGTGTCACCTTCTCTGTTCATCTCGCTCATGAGATTTCTCCCTTTAACTTTTACATTATCAACCTTGTTCGCCTTAGCGTACTCACGCAGCGTCATGTTCAACGACTGCTGGGCCGTGGCTATTTTGTTTGTGCCCTCAAGTATTTTCTGCCTAGTTTCTTCCAGCTCGGCCTGTACACGAGCCGGATCTACCGCTGCTACTACAGGGTTTGCCAAGCTATCCATTGCCTCTCTCAGCACGTTTTCCGGCCTCTCTAGCGGAGGACCTCTACCTTTCCTTGGTGCCTTGGGTGTCGCCTCCGGATCTGGCGCCGGATCCTTGCTCGCACCCGCACCTGGCGCTGTCATCATTACCTCTACATGGTCCGGGGAACGAGCGATACGCTCCCGCGAGCCACAGTGAGGGGCGGTTCACCTGCTTCAACGACGTGGCGCGGATGAACGCTAGACACGTCCACCGCAACGTAGACTTTGTGCGCGCCGAGCTTGACAAAAATGCCGTTGCACGGGAGAGGACGCGTGCCAAAGCAGCCTGCATTGTCGCTGACGAAGTCCCACGCTCCAAAGCGCTGAACGAGCCCGGAGACGATGCGCTCGCCGGTGGCAATGAAGTTTCCCGTCCGGATTTTGACCCCTGCTAGCGCCGCTAGCCCCACGGTGGGCGCCAACTGTCGTGGTGGTGTCACGGCAGATGCCATGTATAGGCTAATGGTGGGGACTAATACTCGCTAGGGGAATCCAGGGAGGGATAGTGAAGTGATTCTCCACACAAGAACTTGTATTGATTTACTTGCAAGGTTACAAGTGCTCCTAGAGCTGTGTTGACGAGAGGAGGAAGAAGGAGCTCTCTTACTCTCACCTGAAACCCTAGACCACAACAGAATCGTACAGAGACCCAAAACAGCCAACCCCTTCTACAGAAGCCCTAGCCCCCCTTTTATAGGGGAGGCTCGGTTTCTGCCTAGGGCATACGTGGAGGCATATTCCTAAGAATATGCCTCCTCCCAAAGTGGTAAGCCGACCGGGGTGCTTTTCCCCCCGCGTCAGACATGCTTTAGCTATGTGAGCCACTGCGGCGCCCTCGTTAGCTGACACGGGTGTCGTCACGCTTGTCGGCCACGCCCCGGTGGTCCTGTCCTTGCTCGCTTCGCTCAGGTAGTGCATACCGGGGCTCCTTTTGACCAGCGAGATTCCTTCCTTCTCCTAGAAGCTTGCTGTGACCCGGATGATGGTTCATCCGGCCATACCCTTTCCTGCATATAGGTAAAACATACACTTCCGACTTACCGCTTAAGCCGGATGAGGGCTAGTTAGGCGAACGCCCCCAGGTCCGGGTTACCCTGTGATTCGGCCTGCCTTGAGGTGACCCGGCCAGCATCTGCTTTGGCCTTGCCGAACCTCGGCTAACTCGGCCTTTATACCCCGGCGTGACCCTACCCGGGGGTATCCCCCCAACAAGGGACCAGCCTTTAGGGCACCCACAATCTACAATCTCAGCTTGCACATGCGAACCTCTCTTGTAATCTGTAGTTCTAGCTTTGCCGTATTACTGGATTGCTAGCAGGAGTAGGATCCGTCCAAAACCGGCGGATTCAAACCTGGGTAAAGCTTGTGTGATCATCATCCCAGAATACTGTCGCCTCACACTCCCTTTCTCCACACGCCTCGAGGACCCCCTCTCGGCGTACATGTCTTCAATCCGACGACAGTTGGTGCCCACCGTGGGGCAGGTGAGTTTCGGATCTTCGTTCCGGGTGGAATCTGTGCGAATCGGAATCAACGAGACAATCACCGTCAGTCGGGTCCTCTACTCCAACGACATCCCTCTTGTCCTGCTCAACTAGACTTGGATTCTGGCTAGGGAACCTATTACCACCTACACCATCATGTCTTTCGGCGAATCGATGTTTATCTTGGTTTCGCTGAACCCGCCCAACCCACCCTAGCAGTGATGATAGAGGCGGAAGAACTTTCTAGATTCACTTTGTTTGTGGAAGTGATAGAGTTCCGGGTCTCAGAAAACCCTAATCCCACCCAGCCCGCACCTGAAGCAGAGATAGTGGAGAAGATCGGATCTGAAGAGGATCTCCCAAAAGAGGTTAAACCTGAAGTAGATCTCCCCAGGGAGGTCCAATCTCAGGAGGCTCTCCCCAAAGAGGTCGCATCTCAGGAAGATCAAGGAAGCAACAGCTCTGGATCTGGCTCTGCCGATGCCGGAGCGGGAAAGTCATTTCTGAGGCAGATGATGCTGCGCGGAAGAGCCAGCATGGAAGATATCCTTGAGACCATCAGGCGTTTCGAGGAAGACAATGAAGAAAGCCGCAACTACCTCAGGATGCATGCATCGCACTTCGTCGGATACGTTGGATCTGGATCCGGCTTTGTCGATGCTGGAGACGACAATGACTCGGTGCTAGAGGCAATAAGAACAAACGTCAACTTACCGGCGTCCTAGGATGACTCCATGACGTTGGCAGATTTTGGGAAGTTCTCCGCGAAATATGAAGAGGAATTCAACTTCAGGGCTGCGGAAGAAGGAGAAGCTATGGATCAAAGCCCTCGCAACATCATGGATGAAGGATCTAGAGAAAACTCTCCCAAACCACAAGATCATATGGATCTCGGAGATAATCTCGACGTCCAGATGTCCGAGAGTACTAATAGAAGCTTGACTCTAGGACTCGGACCCAAAGCTATCTTTGCTACCGGTGCAGCCAAGAAGGCAAAGAAGAAGAAGACTCCAGCTAAGGACCTTCCGATTGACGAGGTAATAGCCGAAGAATACAAAGAGGACTCAGATGGAGCCTTGATCCCAGATGAGCCAATGGATACTCCGTTGGATGGACACGTGGTTACCCCTGATGCCTGTAAGCTCCTTGGAGAAGCGATTACCACACCTATCCCGTCAGCTGTAGAACTTACACCTGCAGAGTTGGAGGACAGGGCTTAGGCTCTACAAGAGCATCGTCAAGCACTCCTTGAGGAAACTGCAAATATCCTCAAAGAGAAAAAGCGCATTGCAGCTGCGGGGCAACCTAGCACCCGGCAGCATCAGAATACCCGGAACGTCCCTGAGTTGGCTAACGAAAATCCGGATGTTCACAAAACCCTTTTTGAAGGAGACACAGCCATAGGGAAACCTCGGATCGACAACAAGGGCAACCGGGTGTATGGCATGCCGGTAGAGATTGTTGTTGCGGCTCGAGATCTCTTGGCAAACAACCCAAGCCCAGACCAGATTTGGCTAAGCGTGAAGCTACTCACAAAGGGCCTGAACATCAGAAGGTCGGCACATCTAGTCATAGAAAGATGATCTCTAAGTCAGATCAATGCCGCACGGACACATGTCGACACCAAGATACAAGGCCTCGACGGGAGCCAGGACAACACTACCGTTCAGACCCTCGGGAGGATAACTATTCAAGAACTGGATCTTCAGGACATCGGCACAGACCCGCACGAAGCTGGAGCAACGCTGCTCCGGCCGTCGAGCAGACACCATTGTAGCAATGGTCCAACCTCCCCGGTGATAGTCGAATATTCGCAGGGAAGACGAAGAAGCTCAACATCGGGAGCAGGACCGACAAAGGATGCCCCCTAGACTTACAAGCCATCCGATTGAGCCACGTCACAATGACAACAATAACGGACGAAGGAACGACGAAAATCACGCTGGAACAAGCCGACACGGTGGCCGTCATCATGAAGCCCCAGCTGGGGTAACAATCCATCGCCACCTTCTCCGCCAAGCAGTCACCACAGCGGCTCCATGGAGGCCAGGGAGGATGCCGTGGTGAGGTGGTGGCAGAAGAAGCAGAAGTCTCGCTCATGGGCACCGAATCCGTAGTGAAACACCAAGACAACATGCCCTATCACCAAGTGACGCCAGGCATCAGATCAACTCAAACATTGAGGCACGGACCTACGAGTTGGACAACATCTACGTGGGTCCAAAATTCTTCGGACCACGCGTATGACAAACAAATTTTCTGCATGGGTTTGCTATCTCAAGGCACATCCAACCCTACAACGGTGTGGCTCGGCCAGGCACCTGGCTCTAGGACTTCTTCCAGGCCTAACGCATCACCAAAGGAGGAAATAGCTTGGTTGCTACCCGATATCTCCTGCTTATGCTAAGGAAGACTACTCGATCATGGCTCAATGAAGTCCCGAAAACACCATCCACAACTAGTATGATATGCAAAGTGCTTTCTTTTGGAACTTCGAGGGAACATACAGGAGGCCCTACACGGTCGGAGATCTGCAGCGGTGTACCCAGAAACCCGGAGAAAAATGCCGAGACTAGCTCAGACGGTGGATCAACACGAAGAACTCCTGCGAAGGAGTAAATGACCAAACCACGATTGAAGCCTTCTGAAAGGACCAACTTTGGTCGACTAGAGGGGGTGAATAGGAGACTACCAATTTTTATTCTTTCCTTGCAATTTTAGGCTTTGCACAAAGTAAAGTTCACTAGAGATGCAACTAGATGAATAACCTATATGTCAAACGATACAACAAGTAAACAAGACGGTAATTGCAAGTAGTAAAGGAGAGTAACGAATAAACTGACGAGGGGACATGGAGATGTAGTTCCCGTAGCTCACTTCCAAGGATGCTACGTCTATGTTGGAGAGGTGTCGGGGCCACACAAGGTCACCTGAGCGCCACAAAGGCCACACCTTCTTATCTGGTGAGCAACACCACAAAGGTGGCCTCACAATCCACTAACCGGTGACCTTGAAGGCGCCAACTAAAACCTTTACAACAAGGTTGAGGAGAGACTCCACAACTCAATTGGAGGCCCTCAACGACACCACGAAGCTTCACAACAATTTCCCCAGCTCCGAGGATGCCGTACACCGTTGATACGTCCAAAACGTATCTACTTTCCCGAACACTTTTGCTATTATTTTTCCTCTAAACTTGTGTGATTTGGATACAACTAACACAGACCGACGCTATTTTCAGCAGAATTACCTTGGTGTCTAGGTTTTGTGCAGAAAATCAACTATCAGGAAAAATCCCGGAAAATATGCAAAAAATCCTATTTCACTAGAAGACTCATGGAGCCGGAAGACGAGACGAAGGAGGGCCACGAGGGACCCACACCACCTGGCCATGCAGGCCAGGCCAGGCCATGCCTGGGGGTGGTGTGGCCGCCTCGGTCACCCCCTCAGCCTCCCTCTTCGCCTATAAGTTGCCTCTTGACCTAAAAACCAAGGGGGTTCAACGTTTTTCTAGAAAGAGTTCCGCTGCGCCGCCACCACCAGATTCCGCGATTCGGAACCAGAAACTCCGTTCTGGCACCCTGTCGGGATAGGGAATTGGAGGAGATCATCGCCATCATCATCACGATCGCTTGTCCATCGACTATCTATGTTTCCCCCATCCATGAGTGAGTAATCCCTCATTGTAGGCTATGGGGATGGTAGGGATTGGATGAGATCGTTCATGTAATGGCATCAGATTGTTAGGGCGTGGTGCCTAGTATCTATTATTAGTGCTTTTTGACTTTGTTGCAACTTGTTATGCTTAATGCTTGTCACTAGGGCCCGAGTGCCATGATTTTAGATCTGAACATGTTATTGATTCATTATCATAGTATTGTTTATGGTCTTACCTGCAAGTTGTATACACATGTTGTTGTCCGGAACCAAAGGCCCCGAAGTGACAGCAATTGGGATAACCGGAGGGAATGGCTTTGCCGTGAGGATCACATGTGTTCACGGAGTGTTAATGCTTTGCTCCGGTGGTCTATTAAAAGGAGCACCTTAATTTCCAGTAGTTCCCTTGAGGCCTCGCTGCAAACGGACTGGCAGGACAAAAGATGTTGTGCAAGTTCTCATTGCGAGCACGTATGACTATATATGGAACACATGCCTATGATTATTTAGTACTTGGATGCTTTATCTTATTTATCTGCAAATGGCCTATGTTTTGATTGCTATATGAATTTTCTTGTCCATGCAACGCCCGCCCGTCCATCCCTATGCCTACCGCGCTTTAATCCTACTGTTTACCGCAATTGTTACTATTGTCTTTACTTTTACTACTGCTATTAATTTACTATTGCTACTACAAAACTATTGCTACTGATAAACTGATGTGAGCAAGATTGTTTTTAGGTGAAGCTGAATTGACAACTCAGTTGTTAAGGCTTATAAATATTCTTTGGCTCCCCATGTGTCGAATCAATAAATTGGGTTTCACTTCCCTCGAAAATACTACGATACACCCCCTATACTTGTGGGTCATCAAGATTATTTTCTGGCGCCGTTGTCGGGGAGCATAGCTCTATTTATCCAGTTCACTTGGAATCACTATTGTTCGCTTCCATCCATCCATCATGGGTAAGTCTCGTGATGGCAAGGTCCCTATTTTACCATCCACTACAAGAAGAGGTACGGTTCTGAACACCTCTGTTGCTCTTGATTCACCATCTGTTATGAGTAAGCTCCTTATACCACCACATACACATGCTACACATACTGCTACTACTGCTGAATCTGAAACTTCTAATACTTATGATGCTGCTTCTACTGTGCTAGATAAGAGTGGTTCATTAGGTCCTTTCCTAGATGCTACAATTGCTAGAACTATAGCTAGAAATACTGAAACTCCTAATGAAGACACTACTACACCTATCAGTTCACCTGAGTATAGAGAGAGCTATGATACTGAAGACGGATATATAGAAATGACTGATGAATTTATTAAAGAATTTCAAAACACCCATGATAGGAGTGCTATTAAGAGTCTCCTTGAGAGGCGTACTATAAAACCCAAATTGTCTCCTAATGCTAAGTTTGATGCATCTCCCATAAACATTAAAGATAATGATTATGATTTCTCTCTTGATCTATCTTACATAGCTATTGTTGAGAAGGAACCTTTTTGTGGGACTAAGAATGAAAGTGCGGTAGCATATGACTGAGCTTTCTACCATGAGTGGCCTGTTTTCTGATGATATTAAGATGCGCACTTACTTTGTTGCTAAAATTTTCCCTTTTTCACTGAAAGGGGAAGCTAAAACTTGGTTTAATAATTTACCTCCTGGATCTATTGATAGCCCTGATTGCTTGATTAGTACCTTCCTTCAGAAATATTTTCCACCTAGTGCTAGACATGCTATTTTGCAGGAACTTTTTGATTTTAAACAGGGAGAAAAAGAGATATTGCCTGAATCATGGGCAATGTTTTGTGCTTTGATTCATGCACAGGTTGGATGTCCATTACCTAAAAATGAGCTTCTTGATATATATTATAATGGACTAACTGAGGAGTCTAGGACATACTTAGATAGTTGTGCTGATTGTGTTTTCAGGAATAGGACTCCCAAGGAAGCTGAGGAATTAATGTCTAAAATAAACTAGAATTATGAAGATTGGACTCCTCCTGAACCAGCTATACCTGAGACAACTATACCTGAACCGACTATCCCTGTGCCTATACCAACATCAAAGAAGAGGGGAGTTATCAAACTAAATGATGAAGTGATGAAGGAATCTAATAAATGTCTTAAGGATAAGGGAATTAAAGCTGTAGACGTCATGAATTTACCTCCTATAGAAGAACTATGTAAGCTAATCTCCCACTCATCCACTATTGAGGTACACTCTCTCCAACATTCTGATGAAGGTGATATTCCTTACTCTAAACCCCCTGATCAATGCTTAGAAGAATTTGATGTTTTTATTGTGAAACAAGATAATTTTAATAAAAGAGTGCAAAATCATTTAATGGAAAACTCTAGAGCTATTGTTTAGTTAAAGGATATTGTGGAAAGAACCTCTAATGATGTTAAAATGCTTGTTAAACATTTTCAAATGGTTCAAACTCAAATTGATTAGCTTATTAAGGTACATAAAGACTTGCTAGTTAATGCTGCTAAAGAAAAACATTCTTATGAAATTAGAACTAGAAGTGGTGCTGCTACCCAGGATCCTCTATATCCTGAAGGGCATCCTAAAAGAATTGAGCAAGATTCTCAACAAATTGAAAATAGTGGTATTTCTCCTAAGAAAAGGAAAAAGAAACATAAAACTATTGTAGAATCCTCTGAACCTGCTAAAGATCCCAATAGTATATATGTCTCTGATGCTGAAACTGAAAGTGGCAATGAAGAAAATGATGCTCCTGATAAAGAAAAAGTTGAAGAAGAACCTGAAAGGCACACTAAGAATACTAAATACACTAAAGAATATTTTGTTGCTAAGAAACATGGTAGTGAAAGAGAGCCTTGGGTCCAAAAACCTATGCCTTTCCCTGATAAGAAACACAAGTCAAAGGAAGATGAACACTATAACAAGTTTTGTGAGTGGATGAAACCTTTATTCTTGCAAATTCCTTTGACTGATGCTATTAAATTGCCACCTTATTCAAAGTATATGAAGGGTATTGTCTATAATAAAAGGAAGATCCCTAATGAAGAAATTTCTACTTTGCTTGCTAATTATTCCTTTAATGGTAAGGTTCCAAAGAAACTTGGAGACCCAGGGACTCCAACTATTCCTTGCTCTATTAAAAATAGTTATGTTAGAACTACTTTGTGTGATTTGGGAGCAGGAGTTAGTGTTATGCCTTTTTCTCTCTATAAGAGACTTCAGCTGGAAAAACTAATACCAACTGATATATATTTGCAAATGGATGATAAATCTACTACTATTCCTATTGGTATATGTGAGGATGTACCTGTTCAAGTGGCTCATAATTGCTTGATACTAACTGATTTTGTTGTGCTTGAAATGCCCGAAGATGACAATATGTCTATTATTCTAGGGAGACCTTTTCTTAATACTGCAGGAGCTGTTATTAATTGTAATCAAGGAAAGGTGACTTTTAATATTAATGACAAGGAGCATACTGTCTATTTCCCCAAGAAGATTGATAGGACTTATGGCTTAAATTCAATTGAACATGTTGAGGGCATCCAAGTTGGAGAAATATATTGTCCCATACCACGAGAAAAATATGAAACTATTATGATTGGACCATTGCTATCAAGGTTGAGGTAACATAATCATTAGTGGAATACAAAGTTTTGTTTCATATAAAATTGTTTTGGTAGCAAGACCTGATCAACCTTGTTAACAAAAGGATTTTAATGAACAAAACAATGTTTTCACCGTGATTACCTTTGCTTACTTTTATTTTATCCATTTTAGTTTTTTCTTTCGCTTAGTTTACTTTTCTATTGCTAGTCGCTTGCATTTTAGAGTGTCTTAGAACTTCTAAAGTTTTAGCTTTGTTTAGTCATTGCATGATCCTAGAAACTTTTTTCTGTTAGAAAATCATTCATCTATACCTGAAAATTTCTCAAAACTAAAGTGTCTCGAAAAATTCTAGAAAATTCATATTAAATTTTTACGTGAAAAAAGGGGCAGAGAAGTGCCTGGAGAGTACCAGGGGGCCCACCAGGCAGGCACACCACCTGGTGGCGCGGCCAGCCCAGGGGCGCGCCTGGCCATGGTGTGGGCCACCCCTGGCCCTCCACTCACTCTCTCACTTCCCACTGCTCTCTCTCTCTCCCGAGAAAACACCAGTTCATTGCTCAAAATCGCGTTCTTGCTGTTCTTGTCCATGATTTTTCGATCTCCTTGCTCAGCCCATCTTTGCTGCTGAAATTTGGACCATTTGTTCTCCGGTATGTGACTCCTTTGCTTGTCCAAGTAGATTTGTGTTTAATGGTTTATATCTTGAGTATTTTGCTGCTATTGGTGACAGGTTATGAGAGCTTGTTAGCTTGTTCAATGCTTAGAGATATTGTTTTGATGCATGTTTAGGCCTCGTACAAGTCCCTATGAGTAGTTCCCTTCATTATGTATTCACTTTGCAATCACTTGTATAATGGATGTTTAAATTTCAGAATAGAAGATGAATGAACACGAACTCAACCAACATGAACTGAGGGTGCCTGAGGTTATGAAGGTTCACCGAGAGGAGGAAGTTTTTCCTTCCATATATCCATGCCCCAAATTCAAGAGGGCTGCAGGAATTTCTTAGGATTTGCATACTTTAATTGCTAATGCAGGATTGGAGCATTTTGTGGAAGATGAACCTTGTCAATTTGTGAAACTAACTATGTCTGTAGTGCATGACTTTCGATTTAGTTGCTCTTTCCTAACCCCATGGTTCACTACAAAATTTACAATATAGCTATCGACCTTCCTCTTGATGAATTTTGTGCAGCTATTAAGGTACCTCAGTGGGGATCATGTGGAAGGATTAAAGAGCAACCTGCACCACTCATGGACTTGTATGCGGAGATTTGCCAAGGGAGCAGCTTCTCAAAGGAGAGTGGGAAAATTCGTAACATTCATCTCCCGTCTATTTGCCACTTTGCTTACTTTATTGCCAAGTGTGTCCTCGCTAGGAAAACTGCTAATAAGTTATCCTCATATGATCTAGCATTCATCTCAGCTGCTTTAAAACGAGATAGGACTTATAACTTGGGTGCCTTGATATCTTTCCGTCTTGATGCTAACCGCGAGAAAGGTGGAATTTGTGGAGGCCTCATAGCTTCTCGTTTATTAGCTTTGCATGGTGTAGTGCCTCATCATCTAGACTTATAGTTTCCCATAGAGAGGCTTGACCTTAATTCCATGATACATCATACATTTGATTCTTCTTGGGCTAATTTGAGTGATTTGTCTTATGAAATAACCTTTCTCAAGGCTGGTTGGAGAAGGAGTAAGTCCGAGCAAGTTGTTCTTTTGCCTACAACTGTTTTGTTTGACCTTCATATCAGGGTAGGATGGTCACTCACCGAGGAAGAACTCGATGCATACTTGGGAGAGCTCTCCCAACAGGAGCAGGATACTAGAAGGGAGGTTACAGATGATTTGGTCCAGCCCTCGAACTAGGGGAAGTCTTCATATTAGCAGCCTACCTATGATTGGGGAGCTTCTTCTTCTTCCCAAGGGCCTAACCACGATCATTCTTACAATGACCCGCCTACTTGGAACCCTTACCCGCGTTGGGGTTGATACCCACTTAGGCCAAAAGCCTAAGCTTGGGGGGAGGTATACCGACATCACACTCATCTACATATCATGTTTAGTCGGTACTTTGTATATCCATGCTTCATTCTCTTTTTAGTTTTCGTTCTTTCTTTACTTTCGCTTTCTAAAACACAAAAAGACCAAAAATATTTCCGTTGTTTCTCTTTGTTTGCTTCTTTTTCTTTTTGCCTTGGTTTGCTTCTTCCTTTTTGCTTTGTTTGAATTATTCGAAAAACCCAAAAAGATTTTGCTTTACTTGTTCTTTCTTTTTGTTCTTGCCTTTAAAAATCAAAAACACCAAAAATATTTGTTGTTATTCTTTGGTTTTGTGAAGTTTGTTGCAGGGTTCAGCAGTCCTCAGTGGAATTTGGTGTCATGTTATTATTCAAGCCACACAAGTGAAGGGCAATAATGAGGAGTAATGACAACTTGAGGTGTGGTAAGAGGCTGGTAACAAACTCTATTTGTTTTCATTTTTGTACATATACTCATCATTGTGGGCACGCTTAGTCTATTCATGTGGGGCGTATGTTATTTATGAATGCTTAGTAGATCTTGATTTATTATGATTAGCTCCAGCTTGCTAATAGTTTGTAGAATGTCATATGAATGTTTGCTTGCATTGCTCTATTCATAACTTGGTATGACACTGTGGTATCCTCCTTTGAATGTTTCACTTGAATTGACTTGGCACATGCTCATGCATGCATATGACTGAAACAATAATCAGTTAAGGATCAATGAATTATTTTGCCTCAGGGGTCTTGAATCACTTTCATGCCATGATTAGTCCTGTTTTGTTGCAAGCATGATTATGACAGTTATTGCTCTCTTTTTTGTCGCTCCCTTACTATTGCTAGCCTTCACTTGCACTGAGTATGAGCTCTACTCGTGTTTCCAATTCCCCAAAACCAATATTGCCAAAAGTGTCCACCATACCTTCCTATTAGCATCATTTGCTTTTCCGTGCATATTCATTATGCCTTGTTTTCTTCCGAATAAAATGTTTGCTTGTTATGAGAAAGTTAGTTAGTAAAGCTCTCACGAACTTGATGGCACACTTTATTTCTTGCACTTAATAAACCTGAACCATTATGACTGTCCATGAAAGTTATATGCTTGCAAATTATAGGCTGGGGATTAGCAGAACCGTGCTGTCACGAGGAACGCTTTCAACACCTGTAAATATATACCCAGTTGATATCATGCTCTTTTGTTTGCGGATGTCGTCGGTGTGAAATAAAAGGGGACCTTGTAAGTCCATGGAGTTATGTATGTGTGTTAGAGAAACGCCTGGGCCGCCGGTCTAATCCATGCCTAATCATGGTGGAAACCTATAGTGTAACCATAATGAGTATCTATGAAGCATTCTTATTATAAAAAAGAGAGAGAGCTATTGAGAAAAAAAGATATATGAGAAAAGAGGAAAGAGAGAAAAAAGCACCATTTTCCCATGGTAAATAAGATGATTGCTGAGATGCTCGTTGTCTGCTTGCCTTGTCATTTTGATATGGGGATTCTTCCGTATCATCGGGCAAGGGGTACCCCGTTGGCGGTTCTCTATGATACACATGTATTTACGATGACAAGAACTTACCGGTAACTAAAGTTGAGTAGCATGAGGAGCGTCCCTCATACTCAAGGGACATGAGATTTCCAGTTTATGGTCTGTCAAGCATATAACTCAGATTGTACCTCACTTTCACCTTAACCATTTAATGATGCTTATGATAGGGGCAATGAGAGCTCAAAGCTAATGAGTACCATACTTTCAGCATTTGGAAGCCTTTCAAACTTTTCAAAACCTTTTTCATTTACTTTTTGAGTCTCCACACATTCTATGAGCACTTTCTTGAGAGCATAGTTGTCATTCTTAGTTTAATATGCTTGTCTCAAAACTTGATTAATTGTGTCATGACTTTGATGCTTGTATCTTTGATATCTTTACTTCTAGTCGTCACTTGAACTTCAGAGGTGCCTTGGCATTTATGTTTGCTCTACAATCAAAGGCAAGCGAGGTACCACTCTATCATACCTTGTTATGAGCATTGCAATGTTGCTTATGTTTAATGTTTCATGCTACTTATTATTTTTGAGTTGGAATCTCTTCATAGCTTGCAATGACTATTAAACTTAGTTGCATACTCTATATTATGAATTTCCCGAGTAGTTGACCATATGCTGAGAATATATACATCTTATGAAGCAAATGTGTTCGTGAAAGTTTTTTTTATCGCACTCAGTTTTCAACTGAATTGCTTGACACCCATGATAGGAGTGCTATTAAGAGTGCTATATAGAAATGACTGATGAATTTATTAAAGAATGTCAAAACACCCATGATAGGAGTGCTATTAAGAGTCTCCTTGAGAGGCGTACTATAAAACCCAAATTGTCTCCTAATGCTAAGTTTGCTGCATCTCCCATAAACATTAAAGATAATGATTATGATTTCTCTCTTGATCTATCTTACATAGCTATTGTTGAGAAGGAACCTTTTTGTGGGACTAAGAATGAAAGTGCGGTAGCACATATGACTGAGCTTTCTACCACGAGTGGCCTATTTTCTGATGATATTAAGATGCACACTTACTTTGTTGCTAAAATTTTCCCTTTTTCACTGAAAGGAGAAGCTAAAACTCTGTTTAATAATTTACCTCCTGGATCTATTAATAGCCCTGATTGCTTGATTAGTACCTTCCTTCAGAAATATTTTCCACCTAGTGCTAGACATGCTATTTTGCAGAAACTTTTTGATTTTAAACAGGGAGAAAAAGAGATATTGCCTGAATCATGGGCAATGTTTTGTGCTTTGATTCATGCACAGGTTGGATGTCCATTACCTAAAAATGAGCTTCTTGATATATATTATAATGGACTAGCTGAGGAATCTAGGACATACTTGGATAGTTGTGCTGATTGTGTTTCCAGGAATAGGACTCCCAAGGAAGCTGAGGAATTAATGGCTAAAATAAGCAAGAATTATGAAGATTGGACTCCTCCTGAACCAGCTATACCTGAGACAACTATACCTGAACCGACTATCCCAGCGCCTATACCAACATCAAAGAAGAGGGGAGTTATCAAACTAAATGATGAAGTGATGAAGGAAGCTAAGAAATGCCTTAAGGAGAAGGGAATTAAAGCTGCAGACGTCATGAATTTACCTCCTATAGAAGAACTATGTAAGCCAATCTCCCACTCATCCACTATTGAGGTACACTCTCTCCAACATTTTGATGAAGGTGATATTCCTTACTTTAAACCTCCTGATCAATGCTTAGAAGAATTTGATGCTTTTATTGTTAAGCAAGATAATTTTAATAAAAGAGTGCAAAATCATTTAATGGAAAACTCTAGATTAATTGTGTCATGACTTTGATGCTTGTATCTTTGTGTCAAAACTTGATTAATTGTGTCATGACTTTGATGCTTGTATCTTGATATCTTTATTTCTAGTCTTCACTTGAACTTCAAAGGTGTCTTGGCATTTATGTTTGCTCTACAATAATAGGCAAGCGAGATACCACTCTATCATACCTTGTTATGAGCATTGCAATGTTGCTTATGTTTATGTTTCATGCTACTTATTATTTTTGAGTTGGAATCTCTTCATAGCTTGTAATGACTATAGTTGCATACTCTTTATTATGAATTGCCCGAGTAGTTGACTATATGCTGAGAATATATACATCTTATGAAGCAAATATGTTCGTGAAAGTTTTTTTATCGCACTTAGTTTTCAACTGAATTGCTTGACACCCATGATAGGGGGCTTGTTCGTCTGCGGTACCAAAGTTGGCAGGCCAGCGCATGGCAGTACCTAAGTTGCCTGAAATTACCGCGTTTCGAAAAGTTGGGCCGCCAACTACCGAGAGGGGCCATTTCGATGCAAACTCGTCTCACCCCTACCAAATCCAAACATGCCGTGAAACTGCCCCGTGAAGTAGACTGTCGGGACCCTCATGTCAGTAATATTTCCGTAACACGAGCGCCAACGCGGTAACCATGTAGGCGAAACGAGATACTAAAGGAGCATCGTGCGTTGATCAAATTCACAAATCCACCCCTCCCTCCTTTCGCATGAAACCTAACACCGGCGGCGTCAAAATCCCCTCTCCAACCAGAATGATCTCTTCGGGCATTTGACTTCCATCGCCAAGTTGCTGCGCCTACTCGCTGCTACCGAGCTCTAATGCCGAATGCCGTGCCAACCGTTGCGATGATCTAGCCCGCCTCTACCGTCGACAAGCTGAGCAGTGCGGAGGATGGCGGATCCATTTGCCGAGGAAGAATTACTTCTGGCTAATTTCGGGTGAGCTACTCTTCTCTTTGCTATTCACACTACCTATAACTGCTAGCTGGCTATTGGCATTGCAGAGATATATCGAACATGGAATTGTTTGCTAGCACGACGCTGACAAACAATTCTTATCTTTTGTCTCCAATTTTCTGTCAACTAGGATCTCGCTGAACCCAACTACACGGTTCTGGTCACCATCTGCGACTACCTCATTAAATTAGCACATGGGAAGTGCACGTGGAAAGAGGCTCAGAATCTGAATATGGAAGTAGCGCCTGTGCAGCTATGCACTATCCCTGGTTTGGTTGCTGCTATGCACAGTTCAGCCTCCTTGATGAACGAGGCTTCAAGGTTCCTATAGCGTGTGACAGTCAGCTAATTGGGTTGATGAAACAACATGTTAGGCTTCGCGTGGTTATGCTGGTGTGTAACATAGTGGATGAGGAATCTCCTGCTACTGGGAGTCACCCAGCTATTATTGGACAGGGAGGTCTAACTCGAACCCCTGCTGTTGTTGAGCAAAATGTGGTTCCTCGTCCGCGACATGCTTCTGTCAGGCAACCTCCTCGTAGGAGTCCCCGTATTGCCGTTGTGGAAAACTATGCTCTGGAATTTGCTGGTACTGGTCGTCCCCTTCCCCGTGCCCGTGTTGCTGCGGCTACTGCTCACCCAATCCATGCCACTGTTGAGCAAACTAAGGCGTCCGGAGGCTGCCCCACTGTTGTTGCCAAGACCGCCGCCTTGTGTGCTGCTCCTCCTCGAAACCGTCCTCAAGTTGTGCGAACCCGTACTCTGGAATCTGCTGGTACTGGTCGTCCTCGTGTTGTTGTTGATCTGGACGCTGTTGACCCAATCCCTACCGCTATTGAGCAAACCAAGGCTTCCGGAGGCTGCCCCACTGTTGTTGCAAAGACTGAACCATTCTCTCCTCCTCGAACCCGTGCTCGGGTTCAGCGAGCTACTGGTCTGAAGCCAGCTCATGTTCTGGACTCTGCTAGCACTCGAAACACTTCTGTTGTGGGAACTGCTCCTGATCGTCGAGGTGGCATGGCAGCAGCTGATCCTATTGTGGCTGCCGTTAGAAGGGGCCTTGCCTGTCCACCATGTAATGTAGCTCCCGCTGCTAAGGGCCCTTGCCTTGCTCCTGGTCATGGTACTTCCACCGAGGTTGATCCAGCTAACGATGACGCTGGTGATGGCGGCGGTGGCATTGGGGCTGGGTCTGATGGTGCTGCTCCATCTCTCGAACCTCTCGAAGGTTTCTATCCTGAAGAACCTGATGATGGCAAAGTAATCGTTCGTATCGGTGTCGCGGATTATACTGCAAAATTAGATGATGGCACAGAAAAATTCTATGACGAGTTTGATGTAATCCTTGGCAGATACGACCCTGAAGTGGTAGAGTTATCTGACCTGATGGCATCGTTACGTGTGAAGGTTCTGTGGGGGTCCTCCCAGGAAGCACGTTTGTTATATTATGGTTACACGAGCAAAAAGGCTATCGAAGTGAAAGATATCAGGGATTTAGTCGTACCATTTACAAGGAAACATTATAGAGGTGAAGTTTACTTCCACTTGGTAGTGCTCACGGTTGGAGAGGAATTGGAACTCGATAATAGAGATGATGGACTTTTAGAAGGCAGGGGCGACCTGATCCATGGTATCACTGGGGCTGGTGCGACTGAGGGTGGCTTCGAACAGAGGAGAGTCTTACAGAGGAGCGTCATAAAGAGGAGCAGGAAGAGCATCCCCAGAAAGGGCACCCCGAAGAAGAACGTCACCAAGGAGACCACGCCAGAGAAGAGGATGCCCAAGAGTTGAACGACAAAAGGCACCACGCCGCAGAGTACACCCCTGAGATCCAGTCAAAATGCCACATCGAACGGTAGCAGCAAAAACGCTAAGAGGGCTAGCATGGTGGTGAACACTCCCAGGAGTGGTAGCAAAGAGGCGAAGATGGCCAGCACGGAGGCTACCACACCCAGTGGGAGCAGAAAAACACTAATTTGGAGCGGAACACACCGCCGTCAGGGAATTATGCCAGCACGAAGGAGAACACGCCCAATAGTAGCAGCAAAAGGGCTAATTTGGAGCGGAACACACCGCTGAGGTCAGGCAATAATTCCAGCACGAAGGAGAACATGCCCAATAGTAGCAGCAAAAGGGCTAATTTGGAGCGGAACACGCCGCTGGGGTCAGGCAATAATGCCAGCACGAAGGAGAACACGCCTAATAGTAGCAGCAAAAGGGCTAATTCGAAGAAGAACATGCCGCAGAGGTCAGGCAATAATGCCAGCACCCTAGAGCCAACACCCGTGAGGGGAGGCAGTAAGGAGATCACACCCAAGAGCGGCAGCAAAAGGCCTAGTTCGATGGGGAATGGAACGCAGATGTCAAGCCCTACTGATACCATTAGGAAAGATTACATCAGGAAGGAGGATGTACACATGAAGAGCAAGAGGGTTCTATACACTCAAGATGAAATTGATTCTGACTGCTGTTTGTCCACTGAAGTACCTGGGATGCGTGCAAACGTAAGACCACCCCATGTGGTTGCAGCAGAACCAACCGAGTGTCTTGGAGAAAACAGAGTTGCCGGTGAGGTGGACTGGGGCAATGTTCCTGTCCATCCGGGTGGAGACGATGGTGCAGCCCCACCCATGGGAGTCAATATGATGTGTGCAGTACTAGGCATTAGAGATGATGGCAAAGATTCTGAATCAGATGAAGAAGCAGGCACTGTAGAGGATCAAGAATTTGGTGATGATGAAATAGACGAGGAACTTAACGATGAGGCTGGTATTCCAGTCGATGATTTGGGTGTTGAAGTAGAAGAAATGAAACATGACCACGAGTATCCTATAATTTCGGTCGGCACTGAGTTCAGGAGCATGCATGAGTTCAGGATGTCGTTCCGGCATTTTTGTATCAAGGGGGAGTTTGATGTTTATCGACTAAAGAACTCTGCCGAGAGGTATGAGGCCGTTTGCAAGTTAACGTGGATGAATGGACGGGCCGAGGTACATTGTCCATGGAGGACCACAGCAAGATCCTTACCTGCGTCGACTGCAATTAGGGTATTGGGGCAATGAATGTAGCAAACCATTAGAACTCTCTCTCTTTTCACTCTATAACTACAATTGATGTGCGATATCTTTTTGGCAACTAGTCGACTCCGCTTATCTTTTAAATGAATCTGTGTTGCAGGTGAACAGAATGGGCCCTCCACACATGTGTCCGACAGGCAGCAAACTGAAATCCTCAATGGCTGATACGGAGTGGGTGGCTATGCAATCTATGTCCATACTAAAGGATAACCCTAAGGAGACCGCGAAGAATATTCAGACTAGCCTCGGTTCTAAATACAACATTGTCCTTCCGTATTACACGGTTTGGAAAGGTAAAGAGAAAGCTCTGGGGGTCTTGCACGGGGATTGGACCAATAGCTTCAGGATGCTGTACAACTTCAAGGCGGAGGTACAAGCTAGGTGTCCGGGGAGTGTTGTGGAGATTGACACCGAATCAGAAGGTGGTAAAATATATTTCAAAAGATTTTTCATGGCGCTTAAACCTTGCATCGATGGATTCAAGGGCGGCTGTAGGCCGTATCTGAGTGTAGACAGCACTGTCCTAACTGGCAAATGGAAAGCCTGCCTGCCGTCTGCCACAACACTTGATGGTCACAACTGGATGTTCCCAGTGGCATTCGGGCTGTTTGAAACAGAAACGGAGGAAAACTGGGTCTGGTTTATGAGGCAGCTCAGGAGATCAATAGGCCACATGGATCCATTGGCTATATCCACGGATGCATGCAAAGGGCTGACGAATGTAGTGAAGGAGGTGTTCCCGCGAGCTGAAGGTAGAGAATGCCATGCCCATATGATGCTCAACTTGTACTCACACTACGTAGGCAGCGTATTTCATTACATGTTTCCTGCTACTAGAGTTTACAAACCTAGTAGCAGCAATTATTTCATGAGCAAGATTTTTGCCGAAGCCCTTGAACTTCTAGAGTACTTAGCCATCCATCATTCGCAGCTATGTAAGAGGAGTCAATTCAACCCTGACATCAAAGTTGATTACATAAACAACAACTTTGCAGAATGCCTGACTAACTGGGTGAAGGACATAAAAGTGCGTCCTGTTCATATCTTGATGGACAGCATACGTGGTATGATCATGAAGCTGTTAAATATAAGGAGAGAGATCGGTAGGAGACTTAGAGGACATATGCTACCGCCAGTTGTATAACAACTGCACAAGAGAAGCCGAGGACTTGCTCATCTTAAGGTTCTCCTGTCAACCAGCAGAAGCTGTGAGGTGGTCGATATGTCCAAGAGTGGAAAAAGGGATGTTGTGAACATCCAGCTGCGAGAATGCACCTGCTTAGAGTGGCAGCATACCGGGAAACCTTGCGACCATGCCTTGGCCTTCATGGTGAAGAAAAGAACTCTACCACATTTGGATCAGTATTTGTCAGACTACTACTCTATGGAAAAGTTCAGAGCTGCGTACACTGGATCCGTCGAGCCATGTACAGACCCATCTCAGTGGCCTCTAGTCCAACTGTCTTTCGAGCTTTGCCAGCCAGTTACAAAAAGGGGCAGATGAAGACCCCAGGTGAATAGGTTTAAGAATTTTCTCGAGAAGAAGGGTTCGGCTTTCTGTGCTACAAAGAAGGGCAAAAACAGATGCAAGACCTGCCATCTTATAGGCCATAGAGCAGCTGGATGTCCCCTTAATGCTCCCAAACCTAGGTATGAGATGGTACATTCACACAAAAAAATTGTTTATAGTCTGTAGATATAAGGTAGTAATCCATGTACTATTTTTTTACAGGAAGCGCAAGGTAAGAAACAAGACAGCCGACTTAGTGATTTTGCTGCGGGAAGAAAACCAAAACGAGTGGAGTGATGATTGGACAAGATTCTGGTGCTGATTGGCCTGACTTCCCTCGGCCCAGAGATGCAGGGTACGTGAAGGTAAGAAAATTGGCACCCAGGAAGAGGAAGAAGGCAGGAGATGAAGAAGCCAGTGGACGTGAAGGAAAGAGGAAGAAAGTTGGCACCCAAGAAGAGAAAGAGGGCTAGCAGTGTAGTAGCCTAATGATGTATTGAACTTGAACCTATATATGTAGTTCGGTTAAACTCTAGAGCTGTGTGCGTGGAACTTGTCGGGCGAAACAATATGCCTCTCGTACTCGGAATAAAATGTATCACGACTTTAGGATTTGATACGGCCAAGGCCACTAGTTGAATCCAAAACTGTGACTGTGCCACTACTATCTGAACAATCGCGATAGCTGAGCGGTTAAATCCTCTCCAAAATCGATGGGTGTTAGTGGCACAGACATGATTTATTTATAGTCGCTTAATAAATCCCTACTGTTGGCATTACACTTATGATAAGTTTCTTTGCTGGAAAACAATTTCTTAAGCTGGCCGCTACACTCCATGAAGCAGCAACTTATTTCAGCTGCTGGACAACGACATGGCAACATAAACTTCAAATGCAACAGATAATGCCCAGATAATGAGGAAATTGTGTCCACTATCTGGCCTAATCTTGAGCCCGTCTGTCTCACCACCTCCCTACCCCTGCCTCCCCTGCACCTGGCGAAGCTCCCGGATATCTCGCTCCATCGCACGAATCTCCTCTTTCTTGTCCCACACAGCATCACGCAGATCCTGAACAAGCTCTCTGTGAAAACCTGTCAGTGGATTTTCGATCCACACAAACTTGTCACAGCCAGTCCCCCTCCCTTCCTGCGTAGTAGATCGAAGGAAACAAAAAAAAGAATTACATTACGCTCTCCGAATCCGGGTTACCATTGTAACTACAGTAGGAACTTACCGCTCTGATGCTGCAGTTGCTGAATTTTCCTGCAGTATTTTCGTCGGTCCACGAAATCCATCTCGGTATCTTCTCACCACACAAACACAACATATCGGGGTAGTAATCGTAGGGAGCCCTCTGGTACCTGATGGGGGCACCCGCCTGACGGCGTTGAGCCGACCCTGATTCCACCCGAGACGAACTGCACGAGCTACGAGCCATGAGCGAGGGGATCGAGGGCAGAGGAAAGAGGAGCCTTTGGATGTCAGGGTAGTGATGAAGCGTGATTTATCCCTACTTAATAACTCGGGCAGAATCCTACCGTCCACATTCGGTTGATAGGTGGGGGACCTAGCGTGTGGACTTGTCAAAAAAACTCGCGCCTTCGTGGTTCAAAAGCCCTGCCGCGCGCATTGGACGAAATATTTTGGTACCTTGCCCGTGTACATATCACTGGGAGGTCTTGCTTAGGAACCAGACACGCCTGGCCCACAATCTTACTCCCTCCTAGGAACTTGTCATGGCTCGCACCGGCAGATCCATCTGCTCCACCGCTTCCTGTAGGGCTCGCCGCGACGGATCCACCCCAAGATCCTACCGTCGCAGTATCAAATGGCCATGGTTTCTTGAGAGGAGCGACGACACTACGTATGTGAGCTCGGCCCCTCCTACCTGTAGAAGGACTGATGCGGTGTCGAGCTTGAGCAGGAGCCGCCAGGCGCGACGGCGCTCGGTCCACGCCAACCCCGTCACCTTCGTCATTGTCGATTCTGATGTGGAGCGCGACGGGGACAAAGCTGTGCATAACGCCATTGTTGCCTCCTTGGCGAAGGGCAAGCCACGAGCGGGAGTGGATGTCGCCGGGAAGGGCACGCGGTGTCACCAATCGAGGTGGACTCCGATGACAGCTGTGTGATGTGGGTTTAGATGTTGTTTAGGATGGTTGCAATTTCGGTTGTGTTTAATGCGAGTACAATTATTGTAATGTGTTTGTCGAGCTATATTAAGAAATATGTGCAATAGCGGCCGGTGAGTGCTTCCTCTTTAGAAATTGTGTCTGTGCCATTTGCATGTTGCATTATCAACGTAGATTACTTGTAAACAATCCAACGAAAATCATCAGATTACAACCATCGGATGGGAGTGGCAGGATGGAAGAGAAGTTGGGACAGTGGCTTCGAGGGGAAGGAAACTGGCAGGTGGGCCCTCGGAAAATGTGACACTGACATGTGGGAGCGGGAGCACACGGTATTGCCGATCTGTCCAGAGCAAGGGGACTTTGCAACGTGACAACAACAAGTTGATTGGACCAATATAATAACTTGTCGAAGTATTAAGGAGTACTGAAAACTACAACTGGGGTACATTCACACACCACATATGCTCTAAGCACGTGAGAAGCATCGCTTAAGTCTAACAGTAACGACAGCACAAGTACTACATTTGTCTGTCGGTCTTCTCGATACAAATGTAGAAATGCATCTGCCTGTTCGGTCCATCACCGACAAGGTACTGATATGGAACGCATAGGATCGACCTTAGGTCCACATACTCCACCTCTCGCGGCGTCGGGAAGCTCGGTGCCTCAGCTAGCACAAGAATGCTATCCGACGATGGCGGTTGGGCGTTCGCCCACATGTGCACCGTGTATACGGGCCAGGCGCACGAGACCGACCTAACGCATACGGCACCCACGATGGTGGGCCCGGTTCTGGTTCCCGGAACACCGGCGGTGATGGTCAGGACGAAAACAGAGCCGCCCCCCTGGAAAATTAGCAGGCAGCGTGCCGAGTCAGTGAACGGCACCTGCTCTTGGAGAAGTTGGGCTTGCCCATACGAGATCCTAATCACTTCGATCAAGTGCACATCTGCAAGGTGGACGACGAGCTCTGCCGGCGGGCCGGTGTAGTTGCAGCCCGGCTCCGTGCAGGCGCACGCGCCGTGTGGGCACGCGAGCTCGTGGAGCGGGAGCTCGCAATAGGAGTAACGGCGAAAGAATCCTAGGTGGGAGCACACGAGCGGGAACACCGCTGCGAAGTTGCACGCGAGGATCTCCAGATTCTTGGGCTCCCACACCTGCCACAACTGAAGTTCGTCGAGAAATCAGAAAAAAGATCAGCAGTTAGATTGGCGAATAGCAGGAATGTGTAGGATAAGTTCAAAAGCTTGTAAAATGATTTCTTACCATGAAGGTAGCGACCGGAGAATTGGCGGATGTTGTCGGCTTGCGGCTACGGCAGGACGGACATGAAGTGGGGAAAGTGGCTTCGAGGCGAAGGAAGAGAAGTACGGGGAGGAAGAGAAGTAACGAGGACATGACACTAGGATATGGCCCATTGAAATCGTGAGTCGTAACACTCGCAACATGCCAGTTCGTCTAGAGCAAGCGTGGCCAATCATGCCGCAGAACAACCTACTCGAGGATCGCTCTCGCGAAGACCATCCCAATCGTCCAAGCGCCCCAATCGAACGGTATGTAGCAATTGTCAAGCAGAACAACTGTGTTATGGCATGCCTTCTAGAAGACATGGTTTAACGGTGGATCCATTGGGGGACAGTTCTAGTTTTAGTATAAGAACAAGCATGAAATGACTCAAATGGATCCATGTGTGGTTTGTGGAAATAACACACATGCAATGACTCTACTGGTTGATCCATGTGTGGTTTGTGCAAATAACACATGCAATGACTGTAATGGATCCATAAGTGGTTTATGGAAAAGAACACACATACAATGACTCTAGTGGTTGATCCATGTGTGGTTTGTGGAAATAACACACATGCAATGACTCTGGTTGATCCATATGTGGTTTGTGGAAAGAACACACATGCAATGACCACTGGTGGATCCATATGTGGTTTGTGGAAAAGAACACACATGCAATGTCTGTAATGGATCCATAAGTGGTTTATGGAAAAGAACACACATGTAATGACCACTCGTTGATCCATATGTGGTTTGTTAAAAGAACACACATGCAATGACTCTAGTGTTGGTTTTAGTATAAGAACACACATGCAATAACTCTAGTGGTTGATCCATGTGTGGTTTGTGGAAAGAACACACATGCAATGACAGTGGTGGATGCATGTGTGGTTTGTGGATAGAACACACATGCAATGACTCTAGTGCTAGTTTTAGTATAAGAACGCACATGCAATGACTCTAGTGGGTCCACATGTGGTTTGTGAAAAGAACACACATGCAATGACTCTAGTGCTAGTTTTAGTATAAGAACGCACATGCAATGACTCTAGTGGGTCCACATGTGGTTTGTGAAAAGAACACACATGCAATGACTCTAGTACTAGTTTTAGTATAAGAACGCACATGCAATGACTCTAGTGGGTCCACATGTGGTTTGTGAAAAGAACACACATGCAATGACCACTGGTTGATCCATAAGTTGTTTGTGGAAAAGAACACACATGCAATGAGTCTAGTGGATCCATGTGTGGTTTGTGGAAAAGAACACACATGCAATGACCCTAGTGCTGGTTTGTGGTTTTAGTATAAGAACACACATGCAATGACTCTAGTGGTTGATCCATGTGTGGTTTGTGGAAAGAACACACATGCAATGACAGTGGTGGATCCATGTGTGGTTTGTGGATAGAACACACATGCAATGACTCTAATGCTAGTTTTAGTATAAGAACACACATGCAATGACTCAAGTGGGCCCACATGTGGTTTGTGAAAAGAATACACATGCAATTACCACTGGTTGATCCATAAGTTGTTTGTGGAAAACAAGACACATGCAATGAGTCTAGTGGATGCATGTGTGGTTTGTGGAAAAGAACACACATGCAATGACTCTAGTGCTGTTTGTGGTTTTAGTATAAGAACACACATGCAATGACTCTAGTGGTTGATCCATGTGTGGTTTGTGGAAAGAACACACATGCAGTGACTCTGGTTGATCTATATGTGGTTTGTGGAAAGAACACACATGCAATGACCACTGGTGGATCCATATGTGGTTTGTGGAACAGAACACACATGCAATGACTGTAATGGATCAATAGGTGGTTTATGGAAAAGAACACACATGCAATGACCACTGGCTGATCCATATGTGGTTTGTGAAAAGAACACACATGCAATGACTCTAGTGTTAGATTTAGTATAAGAACACACATGCAATGACTCTAGTGGTTGATCCATGTGTGGTTTGTGGAAAGAACACACATGCAATGACACTGGTGGATCCATGTGTGGTCTGTGGATAGAACACCCATGCAATGATTCTAGTGCTAGTTTTACTATAAGAACACACATGCAATGACTCTAGTGGGTCCACATGTGGTTTGTGAAAAGAACACACATGCAATGACCACTGGTTGATCCATAAGTTGTTTGTGGAAAAGAACACACATGCAATGAGTCTAGTGGATCCATGTGTGGTTTGTGGAAAAGAACACACATGCAATGACTCTAGTGCTGGTTTGTGGTAGTATAAGAACAAACATGCAATGACTCTAGTGGTTGATCCATGCGTGGTTTGTGGAAAGAACACACATGCCATGACTCTGGTTGATCCATATGTGGTTTGTGAAAAGAACACACATGGAATGACTCTAGTGGTGGATCCATGTGTGGTTTGTGGAAAAGAACACACACATGCATTGACTCTAGTGGTTGCTCCATGTGTGGTTTGTGGAAAGAACACACATGCAATGACTCTAGTGTTGGTTTTAGTATAAGAACACACATGCAATGACTCTAGTGGTTGATCCATGTGTGGTTTGTGGAAAAGAACACACACATGAAATGACTCTAGTGCTTGATCCATGTGTAGTTTGTGGAAATAACACACATGCAATGACTCTAGTGGTTGATCCATGTGTGATTTGTGGAAATAACACACATGCAATGTTTGTAGTGGATCCATAAGTGGTTTATGAAAAAGAACCCACATGCAATGACCACTGGTTGATCCATATATTGGTTTATGGAAAGAACACACATGCAATGACTCTAGTGGTTGATCCACGTGTGGTTTGTGCAAAGAACACACATGCAATGACAGTGGTGGATCCATGTGTGGTTTGTGGATAGAACACACATGCAATGACTCTAGTGCTAGTTTTAGTATAAGAACACACATGCAATGACTCTAGTGGGTCCACATATGGTTTGTGAAAAGAACACACATGTAATGACCACTGGTTGATCCATAAGTTGTTTGTGGAAAATAACACACATGCAATGAGTCTAGTGGATCCATGTGTGGTTTGTGGAAAAGAACACACATGCAATGACTCTAGTGCTGGTTTGTGGTTTTAGTATAAGAACAAACATGCAATGACTCTAGTGGTTGATCCGTGTGTGGTTTGCAGAAAGAACACACATGCAATGACTCTGGTTGATCCATATGTGGTTTGTGGAAAGAACACACATGCAATGACCACTGGTGGATCCATGTGTGGTTTGTGGAAAAGAACACACATGCAATGACCACTTGTTGATCCATGTGTGGTTTGTGGAAAGAACACACATGCAATGACTCTAGTGTTGGTTTGTGGAAATAACACACATGCAATGACTCTAGTGGTTGATCCATGTGTGGTTTGGGGAAATAACACACATGCAAGATCCATAAGTGGTTTATGGAAAAGAACCCACATGCAATGACCACTGGTTGATCCATATGTGGTTTTAGTATAAGAACACACATGCAATGACTCTAGTGGTTGATCCATGTGTGGTTTGTGGAAAGAACACACATGCAATGACAGTGGTGGATCCATGTGTGGTTTGTGGATAGAACACACATGCAATGACTCTAGTGCTAGTTTTCGTATAAGAACACACTGCAATGACTCTAGTGGGTCCACATATGGTTTGTGAAAAGAACACACATGAATGACCACTGGTTGATCCATAAGTTGTTTGTGGAAAAGAACACACATGCAATGAGTCTAGTGGATCCATGTGTGGTTTGTATAAAAAGAACACACATGCAATGACTCTAGTGCTGGTTTGTGGTTTTCGTATAAGAACAAACATGCAATGACTCTAGTGGTTGATCCATGTGTGGTTTGTGGAAAGAACACACATGCAATGACTCTGGTTGATCCAGATGTGGTTTGTGGGAAGAACACACATGCAATGTCCACTGGTCGATCCATGTGTGGTTTGTGGAAAACAACACACATGCAATGACCACTAGTTGATCCATGTGTGGTTTGTGGAAAGAACACACATGCAATGACTCTAGTGTTGGTTTTAGTATACGAACACACATGCAATGACTCTAGTGGTGGATCCATGTGTGGTTTGTGGAAAAGAACACACACATGCAATGACTCTAGTGGTTGATCCATGTGTGGTTTGCGGAAATAACACACATGCAATGACCCTAGTGGTTGATCCATGTGTGGTTTGTGGAAATAACACACATGCAATGACTCTAGTGGATCCATAAGTGGTTTATGGAAAAGAACCCACATGCAATGACCACTGGTTGATCCTTATGTGGTTTGTGGAAAGAACACATATGCAATGACTCTAGTGGTTGATCCATGTGTGGTTTATGGAAAGAACACACATGCAATACCACTGGTTGATCCATGTGTGGTTTGTGGAAAGAACACACATGCAATGACTCTAGTGCTAGTTTTAGTATAAGAACACACATGCAATGACTCTAGTGGTGGATCCATGTGTGGTTTGTGGAAAAGAACACACACATAAAATGACTCTAGTGGTTGATCCATAAGTTGTTTGCGGAAAAGAACACACATGCAATGAGTCTAGTGGATCCATTGTGGTTTGTGGAAAAGAACACACATGCAATGACTAGTGTTGGTTTGTGGTTTTATTATAAGAACAAACATGCAATGACTCTAGTGGTTGATCCATGTGTGGTTTGTGGAAAGAACACACATGCAATGACCCTAGTGTTGGTTTTAGTATAAGAACACACATGCAATGACTCTAGTGGTTGATCCATGTGTGGTTTGTGGAAAAGAACACACACATGCAATGACTCTAGTGGTCGATCCATATGTGGTTTGTGGAAATAACACACATGCAATGACTCTAGTGGTTGATCCATGTGTGGTTTGTGGAAATAACACACATGCAATGACTCTAGTGGATCCATGTGTGGTTTGTGGAAAAGAACCCACATGCAATGACCACTGTTTGATCCATGTGTGGTTTGTGGAAAGAACACACATGCAATGACTCTAGTGGTTGAACCATGTGTGGTTTGTGGAAAGAACACACATGCAATGACATTGGTGGATGCATGTGTGGTTTGTGGATAGGAAACACATGCAATGACTCTAGTGCTAGTTTTAGTATAAGAACACACATGCAATGACTCTAGTGGGTCCACATATGGTTTGTGAAAAGAACACACATGCAATGACCACTGGTTGATCCATAAGTTGTTTGTGGAAAACAAGACACATGCAATGAGTCTATTGGATCCATGTGTGGTTTGTGGAAAAGAACACACATGCAAAGACTCTAGTGCTGGTTTGTGGTTTTAGTATAAGAACAAACATGCAATGACTCTAGTGGTTGATGCATGTGTGGTTTGTGGAAAGAACACACATGCAATGACTCTGGTTGATCCATATGTGGTTTGTGGAAAGAACACACATGCAATGACCACTGGTGGATCCATGTGTGGTTTGTGGAAAAGAACACATGCAATGACCACTGGTTGATTCATGTGTGGTTTGTGGAAAGAACACACATGCAATGATTGTAGTGTTGGTTTGTGGAAATAACACACATGCAATGACTCTAGTGGTTGATCCATGTGTGGTTTGTGGAAATTACACACATGCAATGACTGTAATGGATCCATAAGTGGTTTATGGAAAAGAACCCACATGCAATGACCACTAGTTGATCCATATGTGGTTTTAGTATAAGAACACACATGCAATGACTCTAGTGGTTGATCCATGTGTGGTTTGTGGAAAGAACACACATGCAATGACAGTGGTGGATCCATGTGTGGTTTGTGGATAGAACACACATGCAATGACTCTAATGCTAGTTTTAGTATAAGAACACACATGCAATGACTCTAGTGGGTCCACATGTGGTTTGTGAAACGAACACACATGCAATGACCACTGGTTGATCCATCAGTTGTTTGTGGAAAACAACACACATGCAATGAGTCTAGTGGATCCATGTGTGGTTTGTGGAAAAGAACACACATGCAATACCTCTAGTGCTGGTTTGTGGTTTTCGTATAAGAACAAACATGCAATGACTCTAGTGGTTGATCCATGTGTGGTTTTTGGAAAGAACACACATGCAATGACTCTGGTTGATCCATATGTGGTTTGTGGAAAGAACACACATGCAACTACCACTGGTGGATCAATGTGTGGTTTGTGGAAAAGAACACACATGCAATGACCACTAGTTGATCCATGTGTGGTTTGTGGAAAGAACACACATTCAATGACTCTAGTGTTGGTTTTAGTATAAGAACACACATGCAATGACTCTAGTGGTGGACCCATGTGTGGTTTGTGGAAAAGAACACACACATGCAATGAATCTAGTGGTTGATCCGTGTGTGGTTTGCAGAAACAACACACATGCAATGACTCTAGTGGTTGATCCATGTGTGGTTTGTGGAAATAACACACATGCAATGACTCTAGTGGATCCATAAGTGGTTTATGGAAAAGAACCCACATGCAATGACCACTTGTTGATCCATATGTGGTTTGTGGAAAGAACACACATGCAATGACTCTAGTGGTTGATCCATGTGTGGTTTGTTGAAAGAACACACATGCAATACCACTGGTTTATCCATGTGTGGTTTGTGGAAAGAACACACATGAAATGACTCTAGTGCTAGTTTTAGTATAAGAACACACATGCAATGACTCTAGTGGTGGATCCATGTGTGGTTTGTGGAAAAGAACACACACATGCAATGACTCTAGTGGTTGATCCATAAGTTGTTTGTGGAAAAGAACACACATGCAATGAGTCTAGTGGATCCATCTGTGTTTTGTGGACAAGAAAACACATGCAATGACTCTAGTGCTGGTTTTTGGTTTTTTAGGTGAAACAGTAGGGAAAGAATCCCTACTGCAATTTTTTTATTATAATATGTGAGTATGTTACAATGAGAAAAAAGATCTAAGGTAGATCAAAAATAGTAAAGTGACATCATTCTATTCTGAGAAAATTCTACTCTATCCCTGATCTAAGTGCTGATTGAGCCAGGCTTTGAATTTCTCCTTGTACTTTCCTTTGATTCTGAATTGTATCCATCTCATTTCTTGATAGAAATTTGCTTTCCATCTATCAAATGTGGGTATTTTGTCATTAAAAATATTCTCATTTCTGTATATCCAGCTACCCCAGGAAGTCATAATAATGATCTCCAATGCAAATGGAAGGTGTAATTTTTCTTTGATGTTTGAAATAGCTTCCATTCCTGTTAGGTTTGCATTTCTGTTTCTAGAAATATGGTCCCAACATTTTTTTGCAAATGGACAATCCTAGAAGGGATGAATAGCTGATTCTTCCGAGTAGCAGTTGGATGTCACACAATTGTAATCAGGAAGGATGAACTTCTTTCTCTTTAGGAGATTTCTTGTATTCAATATGTCTAGAAGCAGAAGCCAGAAGAAGAATTTGTGCTTATTTTGACAGGAGGTTTCCCAAACCCAAGAAAAGTATGGTGGTGATGGTGAGTATCCAATCATGGCTGAGTAGGCCTTTTTAACTTCAAATTTATCTGATCCCCAAATATAGTTCCAATTATCATGGGTGTCCTCCTGAGTGGTATGCCTTAAATCCTGGCATCTTTCTTCCATGACTAAAAACTCAGAGTAAGCTTGTTGAGAGAGAGGTATGTGAAAGTAATCTTCTAGGAATTCAGCATGAAGGAATTCATGTACACTGATATTTGTGGACTTAGCATAGGACAGAAGGTGAGGGAATTTATTCATCAAGCACTCATCTTGCCAGAGGTCAGACCTGAAATAAGCAGACCTTCCTGAATTCAGGTTGCACTTAGCCATGCCTTTAAAGTTATCAATTAATTTGATATGAGATTTCCACCAGAATGATCCCTCCATGCTTCTTCCAGGTAGTTTTCCATTTTTGTAATAGGTTTCCCATATGAGATGAACCCAAGGGATGTCCTGGTGGTTGTAGAATTTGTCCAAGTTTTTTAGAAGGAGGGCATTATTTTGAATCTGTAGGTTTAGCACCCCTAAGCCCCCTGATTTTTAGGACGACAGATTTTGTCCCAAGACACAAGAGCTTGTCCTTTTGCTTGTACATCTTCAGTCCTCTTTCTCCACGGAAAATATCTCATCTATTTTATAATTTGATCCTTGATGGAAATTGGTACCTCCAAACAGCTCATGAAAAATCGAGGAAGTGAGGAGAGAACAGATTTAACCAGCTGTAGTTTTCCTCCATAATTCAAGAAATCAGCAATACCACATAATCTTCTTTCCACTCTCTTAACAATGGGTAGAAAGTGCTCCATAGAGGGTTTTGTAATGCTTAATGGTAAACCAAGGTAGGTGAAAGGGAGGCAACCAGTTTGACAGTTGATTGTCATAGCAAAATGCATAAGCCTATCATTACATGTGTTTATTGGCATCATGCTAGATTTCAAATAGTTGACTTTTAGCCTAGTGGAACTTGCAAAAGTTTGAAGAAGTGCTTTCAAGCATAATAATTGAGAAGCATCAGCCTTAAGTACCACCAATGTATCATCAGCATATTGAATAACAGGGAAATCACTATTGGGTGGTCCCACTATAGGTGGAGTTAGAAGGTTCATATGCATGGCCTTGTTCAGGACAGATTGCACAAGGTCAACAGCAAGAACAAATAGTAATGGTGAAAGGGGGTCTCCTTGTCTTACACCCCTCTTACAATAGAACTTTTTACCAGACACACCATTTAGTAGTACTTCAGAAGTTCCAGATTTAAAGACCATTTCAATCCACCTAATCCATTTTCTCCCAAATCCTCTAGCTTTAAGGATATTTATGATGGCAGAGTGGTCAATAGTATCAAATGCCTTCTCAAAATCAAGTTTAAGAATTAAAATTTCCTCCTTTGACTTGTGGCATTGGAATAAGTATTCAAATGCCCATCCAATGCAATCTTGAATAGATCTATTGTTGAGAAAACCATATTGGTTTTTATGTACCAAATCCAGAATAACAGATTGCAGTCTATTTTCAAGAAGTTTGGTAATTATTTTGAATATACAGTTCAATAAGGAAATTGGTCTGAAATCAGCCGAGGTATAAGGGCATGTTACTTTAGGGATGAGAGTAATGTAAGAAGAGTTGATGCTCTCAAGGGAAACTTTCTCATTGAAGAAATCATGAATCAGTAATTTGATATCATATCCAATGATTGACCAGCAACTTTTGATAAATTCATTATTAAAACCATCAGGTCCAGGTGACTTGTCATTTGGTAGTTCAAAAATAAGCTCCTCAATTTCCTTGTCAAGAAAAGGTTTTTCAAGTGAATTCTTCATCTCATCAGTCATTCCATTTCCATAGAAATCTGCAAGGTTATAGTGCATCTTAGTTTTGATTGATGTACCCATTCTTGCCCTGAAGTTATTCCAAAGGATATCAGCCTTGTCATAGTGATTGGTAAATTCTTGTCCATTTTCATTCTTGATCATTGAGATATAATTGTGTCTATAACTGATGGTTGCTTTGGAATGAAAAAACTTAGTGTTTTCATCCCCAAGTTTTACCCATTTAATTTTCCCTCTTTGTTTCCAATAGGTGTTTTGGTTCTGAAGAAGAGAGATAATATGGGATTTTAGGATATCTCTGAGGTGCCATTCATTGATGGTTAATTTTCTAGATTCTTCAAGTAGATCCAGAAGATCAATGGTGTCTGAAAGGATAGAGATGTCGCCTAGAGGGGGGGGGGGTGAATAGGCAATTTCAAAACTATTACGGTTTTGGCTTGATAGAATGCAGAATTAAACTAAAGTTTATTTTACAAGCACAAAACATAAATACACTAGGCTCAACTAAGTGCACCAACAACAAGATAAGCTAAGCAAGATAGCACAAGATAAATATACCACAAGTGATAAGCAAGATATAAGTACTTCAAGCTCGATGGCTATCACAAGGAAAGTAAGCTCAGGTATAGAGATAACCGAGGCACGCGGAGACGAAGATGTATTCCCGTGTTCCCTTACAAGTAAGGTACGTCACGTTGGAGAGGTGTGGGATTCCACGAAGGATTTCCCAACGCCAGGAAGGCTCACCTTATTCTCCGAGTCTATCCCATGAAGGAATAAGCCCTTTCCTTATGGCTAGCTTTTCCACCACTCCGGAGATGGCAAGCTCCACAACCACTTCACAAGCTCCACGAAGGAGAAGCCCGGGTCTCTTCACAATCTTCCACGAAGAGGACACCACGACACCAACCGCCAAGCCAACTAGGAGGTCACCCTCCAAGAGCAACAAGCTCACGGTCTCTCACTCGAACAAATCGTAGTGAAGAGCTCAACACTTATGCAAGAATGCAAAGCAAGAACACCAAGGGCATTCAAATCCCTCACTCTCAAATCCCACCAAAGCAACAAGTGCTAGGGAGGAATTAGAGAGGAAGAACAATGGTGGAAGTCAACCAATGACTTCAAGATCTAGATCCAAAGGGTTCGCCTCAGTTAGAGGAGGAATTGATTGGTGGGGATTGTAGATCTAGATCTCCTCTTCCAAAGCCCTCAAAAAGATGCAAGAATCATAGGAGGGAAGGGAGAGGAAGCAAGCTCAAGAGGGTCAACAATGGAGGTCAATTTCGGGCTCAAGAACAACCAAAAACGTTGGGGGAAGAACCCCCTTTTATAGGGAAAAGCAAATATGGCCGTTGGAGAGAAAACAACGAAAACTCGGTTGGACCGGCCCCAGAACCGGGAAACTCGGTCCCCAGGCCGGAGGACCGACCTACAAACCGAAATACCTCTGTTTGCCAACCCGGAATAGACTCGGTCGCGAAAACCGGAAAACCCGGTCTGAGATCCGGTCTACCGGATTTGGAACCGGACTGTCCGGTGTGGGGCTCCGTTGAACCGGATCCACAACCGGGATGAAACTGACTTCATGAAAAACGCAATAACTTTTGCATCCGGACTCCGATTTCGATGATCTTGGGCTTGTTTTGATGAGGAAAACAAGCTCTACAATATGATGCATGAAAACATCATAGTCCAGCAAAGGAAGATAGAACCAAAAGGTATGGAGCCTCCCTATAAGAAGAACCGGTAAAACCTTCAAACTCGAAAACGCCATATAAGATGCATACGAATTCCGTTTTCGATGAACTTGGGCTTGTTGAAGAGCTAGAAAAAAGCTCAAGAACCTCACATAGAGAAAATACCAAGAAGCAACAAAATAGGAAGATGCAAAGTATGCAAAGGATTGAGCTCCCGATGACGATGTGATCAAGTTACCCAACCGAAAGCCCCTCTTGATATTGCGGCTATCTATCCTATAACCCGGTCTCCCAACAACCACCTTGAGACCGGTAAAAGGAAAAACTAGCAAGGACATACCTTTGCCTTGCGCATCCCGCTTGATCTTGATGACAATGGTTCAAGCTCCATCCAAGCCGGAATGCATCACTTGATCATTGTTGCTTCGTGAAGATTCATAATTTGCTCCCCATACACCACTATGGGATAGCTTCATTAGGACACATCTTCACATGTCCATTTTCACCAATATGGACGGCAAGCTTCAGGCAAATGATCTTCTCGAGATGCTTATCTTGAACTTGCCCTTCTCAACCTTGATGGCGATCACCACTTGATGCCATCCTCTCATGGGCTATTGAGATCTTCTCTTTTGAAGCATGCCTATGGAAAGATACCTATCCCATATATAAAACACAAAGGAACATATATAATGGGTTAGTTCATGATGCATAAATGACAAGGCTTACCACACCACAAGATCCATGTGGTACATTATTTATGCTTCATGCGTTGACCAACTTGAAATCACTCTTCACTCTTTGCATTGGTCAACCAAGAGTCTTCTCATGCTCCATCTCAATATCTTGAGGTACATAAGGAATTCTTCATTTGATTACATGCTCTAAATCTTAGTCAACCATAGATCAACTAATGAGGCTATCATGACACCGGCTTAGAGCCATATCTTGAATTCTTCTATTGAGATCACACTCTCAAGATCTTGAACATATCATATTCTTCTCTTCAATTTGATGATCTTGATGCCAAAACTCAAGGTATATCTTTATCTTCATGGCATCCATACTTGAATCCAACACATGAACTACAAGCATGACCTATGGAATATTCCTTCATATAAAACTCAATGAAAACATTAGTCCATAGGGATTGTCATTAATCACCAAAACCACACATAGGGGCAATTACCCTTTCAATCTCCCCCATTTTGGTAATTGATGACAACCACAACAAGAGGGTTTATATAATGAATATTAGAAACAAGTACGCAACTTATCCGAGAATAAGTTGTATACAAGAGGTTGTATTTGATATGGTTAAGTAACACAAAGATCAAAACTGCTTCTACTCAAACAAACTACAACTAATGCAAGAGATGTGAGTAGAACCAACATATATAGAGAAAACTCCCCCCATAATATATGCACGTGTGATGAACTTGAATTTCATTGCATACATTGTCAAGCATAAACTTTGGGAGAGTTTCCACTATATATTCAACCATGCAATACATAATAAAGATGAAATGCATGAAAGGCAAACACTTAAGAACAAACCAATCTTAAGTAGAAAACCATTTCCCTTAAAACCCTCTAAACTTCTCCCCCATTGACAACAAGTGCCAAAATGGATGACAAAGTTAGAAGGCCAATATAGTTCAAGTTCCTCCCAAGGTGTGCATTTCTCATAATATGAGTGAAATCATATGCACATATCCAATGAAGAATACTTGGAGGAAATCAACTATATTGAGAATCAAATATTGCTAAAAAGGATAAAAAGGTGAAGAAACTTCAACGGATGAAGCAAGCAAGCAAAAGATCCAAATAATCAAGTGGACAAATAGTTCTCTAAATGAAATAAGGAAGCTCCCCAAGGTTTGTGCATAAATTAGTTGTTTCATTTGAATACAATATGCACAAACATGGAATCCTCACCCCCTCTATATCATTTAGAACACAACCAAGATACAATGAGTAGAGATATAAATCAATACACTTGTCAAGACAAGATTAAGTCCAAATGAAACCAAATATGAGACATGAGTGCATGAAGATGCAATGAAAGTAAACCGAGCACTCATAAATCAAGACCTTACCAAAACCATTAAAAACTAAGCAGATAAGTGAGATGGTTGGCAAAAGGCAAGGATATCAAGGCGAGAGATTAACACTCTTGTGTATATAAGTTTCTAATTGGGAAATCATGGGAATAATCCAGAAAGAAACAGTCACACATAAGAGGTTAATAAAGATAAGAAAACATGATATACAATAGGAAGTCATAAGATATACCAAAAAAATGATATTTTGCTTAAGTGCATATATATAGCCCATGGCTCTATTTTCTCTTATGGTATATCGATGAACTTCACCAAAGAAAAAGAAAACCTCAAAAACATCACAACTAACACTAAGGGAACTAACGCTAGTTGGGATATTTTGAGAAAGGCAACAAGTATCAAAAGGAAGGATTCAATGCAATTTCAACAATATTGCACATGAGAGTACCTTGAGGAATTGATATGCAATAAATTGCTAGAAGGCATATTTGGGATTGGTGAATCATGACCATGATTTTATATACTCCCCATTATATGCATCATCTCAAATTACTCACATACGAAATAAGGATAGAAAAATCTTTCAAAGATCCTTGTAAGAACCGCAACATTTACAAACAAATAAATTCATGCCAAGATGCAACCTACAAGAGATTGGATGGAAGAATAGTATGCATGAATAAGATACTTGTTACCGAGATAGCAATGGTATGATGTAGTAGATAAGAATTATTTGATCATCCTAGCTTGGCTCCAATTATCATGTGGTGACAACATGTTCCTTATAGATAAGACAAGCATCCATTGCATCTCCAATGTACCTAAAACAACATTCAAGTACATCTTGGTCCCCAAACTTATTGGGTCCAAAGTGGTTAGACTAACCACAACACATAGGACATACTCCATAAAAATATGTGCATATTTAGAGATGAAATTTGAATTTCATCCACATCATAGCCGTTTAAGGATTTGATGGAGTATACCCTATATATTGGATCAAAGAAAGCAAAACATGATATAAGATATACATTTAGTAAACATGCATGCACGAGACTTTCAAGAACCAATGAATATATAATTTGGACAAAACACGAAAATATTCAAGAAGGCATACAAGGTGTGAACAAACACATTTGTTGTCCAAACTATATCAAAGAATCAAATCAACACAAGATTTGTTCAACAAAGTTCAAAAAATGAACTAAGCAAAAACTATTGAGCATAAAAGATGAGATAAAAACATAAATGCTCAAAGATTTATCTCATTCAAGCAAATAACATAGAGAAGAAAGAATGAGATAACAAACTCCGAAAAGAGCAAGGTTTCAACAAATAAACCGAACCCTTAACACTTTTCACAATGGCACAAGGTTCCGAGAAGAAAAGGTTTGTCTTCCACTAAAAGCACATTTGATAATAATCAAAAACACCATCGAAGAGATGTTCAAAAGCCAAGGAAGAAAATGGGAGCCACAACAATTTTTGTAAATAAAAAAAAGGCCATAGTAGGTGAAATCCAAGGTGAAGATGATCCACAAATGCTACCACACCCAAGTATATCAATTGTCGAAGACAATGAGTGTATTGTAATTTATTTTCGGTGGTATATGTTGGGTCCGCAGCATAGAAAACAAAATTTTTCCTACGATGAGAACTATACGCCAAGATCTATCTACTAGATACAGAGCAACGGGTGGACATACATCCATGGAGAACTTACCCTCGAAGACAATGAGTTTTGTTAACGAGTAGGAACTCGTGGTTGATGTAGTCGTACGCTTGCCGATCTCTAGATCGTGTGGAAGTCCGAGCGCCGCAAATCAGAACCGCATCCGTCCTCGCACACACATTCAAGCCACCAGACAACCTCCACCTCCTCGCTCCAGCGAATCAGCGGAAGCAGCAACTCCTTCCAGACGCAAGGCCACCGGGAACATGTATCTCGCTAATCCGAGACCATGGGGGAATATCTAGAGGGGGAGAGAGATCCTTCACGAGAAGGTGTGAGGATGAAGGAGGGAATGGGTGGCCTTTTATAGGAGGAGGGGGGGGGTGCCCCCTCTCACCATGGCCGGCGCATGGGGGGGGGGGTGACCCCTCACCTCCCCCATTCATGTGGTGGTAACCCCTCCACATTAAAATGCCCCTTAACATTCTCTTTTAAAGTCTCCACTTTAAATGCATTAAATTTCTCCAAATTTAATGCTCTCTCATTTATTAAAACTCTTTTATTTATTTTATTCAGAATTTTGTTAATTACTTTAATTAACAAACATTCACATAAAACCCCTTGCAACATTTCAATATTACATGCAGAACCACTTTCTGCAATTTCACCCGAAACAATTCCGGTTTCTATCAAAACAATTCCTGTTTCTATCAAAACATTTCCTGCGCTTTGCAAACCTTTTGTCTGGAACATATGTGCTCCTAAATGGTGTCCGGCAACCCTTAAGTGTGTCACCCTACGGTTCGCGAATAATGCAGACATGATTGAGACTCCTCTCAGATCAATAATCAGAAGCGGGACCTGGAGATCCATACTGACTCCTACACATTCAACGATGACTTCTGTGATCGTGAGAACCTTTAACGTCAGCAATTTAATCCCTTTGTCTCATGATATAATACATGTCCAAGATTCGATCATCGGTATCCAAATACCTAGTTTGATCTCGTTACCGACATGCACTCTTTTCTCGTTCCTGTGATACAACATTCTAGTGATCACATCACTTGCTCGCAAGCTATCTTAATGTGATATCACTGAGAGGGCCCAGAGTATATCTATCCGTCATCTGGATTGACAAATTCCACTCTTGATCCATGAGCCTCAACATAACACCTTCGTAGTACTGAACCCATCTTTATAATAACCCTGTTACGGTGTGACGTTTGATGTTATCAAGATACTCTTCCGGTGTTAGCAATTAACATGATCTCATGGTCTAAGGACTAAGACTACTTTGTATGATGTTATAGCAATATAAACATAATGACTTGATCGTAATGCTATACTTCAGATGAATGTTCATCACATCATTTCACAAATGCTGTGACCTTGTTATTAACAACATCCAATGTCCATGATCAGGAAACTTTGATCATCTTGTTAATCAACAAGCTAGTCTATAAGAGAGGCATAACTAGGAACCCTTTTTGTTTATTAAACACACATGTATCCATGTTTCCTATCAATACAATTATAGCATGCAAAATAAACATCTATCATATACAAGAAATATATAATAACAACTTTATTATTGCCTCTCAGGGCATATTTCCTTCAGTCTCCCACTTGCACTAGAGACAATAATCTAGTTTACATAGTGATAAATCTAACACCCATGGAGTTCTGGTGTTGATCATGTTTTTCCCTAGGGAGTACTTTAGTCAACGGATCTGCTACATTTAGGTCCGTGTGCACTTTACAAATCTTTATATCTCCATCCTTGACATGCTCGCGGATGGAGTGAAACCGGCGCTTAATATGTTTGGAATTCTTGTGAGACCTTGGTTCCTTTGCGTTGGCTATGGCTCCATTGTTGTCACAATAGATCACCATCGGGTCCAACGCACTGGGAACCACACCCAGTTCTGTAATGAACTCTTTCATCCAAACTGCCTCCTGCGCCGCTTCTGAAGCAGCAACATATTCCGCCTCCGTTGTTGATCTAGCCACCACAGGTTGTTTGGAACTCCTCCAACTAACTGCTGCTCCGTTCAAGAGAAATACATATCAGGACTGAGACTTAGAGTCATCCGGATGGGTGTCAGAGCTAGCATCGACATAACACTTAGCGACTAGCTCTTCTTCACCTCTGTATATAAGAAACATATCCTTGGTTCTTCTCAAGTACTTGAGGATGTTCTTTACCGCTATCCAATGTTCTGAACCTGGATCGGATTGGTACCTACTAGTCAAACTAATAGCATGTGCCACATCCGGTCTTGTACATAGCATGGCATACATAATAGAGCCTATGGCCGAGGCATAGGGGATCTTATCCATCATCTCTCTTTCTTCTGCCGTAGCCAGACTTTGAGTCTTACTCAATGTCTTGCCTTGCAACATAGGTAAGAACCCCTTCTTACTTTCGTCCATATTAAACTTCTTTAATATCTTACCAAGGTATGTACTCTGCGATAGCCCAATTAGGCGTCTTGATCTATCTCTATAGATTTTAATGCCTAATATATATGAAGCTTCACCAAGGTCCTTCATCGAAAATTTGCTGTTTAGATAACTTTTAACACTGTTTAAAAGATCTATATCATTTCCAATCAATAATATGTCATCCACATATAATATCAGAAATGCCACATTGCTCCCACTCACTTTCATGTAAATACAAGCCTCTCCATAAGTTTGGACAAATCCAAACTCTTTGATCACTTCATCAAAGCGGAGATTCCAACTCCGGGATGCTTGCTTCAGTCCATAGATGGATCGCTGAAGTTTGCACACCTTATTAGCATCCTTAGGATCGACAAAACCCTTTGGTTGTATCATATACAACTCTTCTTCAATATTACCATTGAGGAACGTAGTTTTGACATCCATCTGCCATATTTCATAATCAAAATATGCAACAATTGCTAACATAATCCTAACCGACTTAAGCATCGCTATGGGAGAGAATGTCTCATCATAGTCAACCCCTTGAATTTGTCGAAACCCCTTTGCGACAAGTCGAGCCTTATAGATGGTTACATTACCATCAGCATCCATTTTTCTTTTGAAAATCCATTTATTCTCAACGGCCTTTCGATCGTGAGGTAAGTCCACCAAGGTCCAAATCTGGTTTTTGTACATGGATTCCATCTCGGATTTCATGGCTTCTAGCCATTTGTTGGAATCAGGGCTCATCATCGCTTCTTCATGCGTCGCAGGGTCATCTATTTCATCAATCATGAAATTCATAACAGGATTGCCGTACAGTTCAGGAGCTGCACGTGTCCTGCTTGACTTGCGAGGTTCGGTAGTGTCCTCTTTCGGAGTTTCATGATCAATATCATTAGCTCTCTCTTCATTAGGTGAAGTCAACTCCGAAACAACTTCCGGTGCTGCGCTACTCGCCATTTCATGAAGAGAAGGTTCAATAACCTCTTCGAGTTCTACCTTCCGACTACTCACACCTTTCACGAGAAACTCCTTCTCAAGAAAGGATCCATTCTTGGCAACAAAGACCTTGCCCTCGGATCTGTGATAGAAGGTATACCCAATCGTTTCCTTAGGGTATCCTATGAAGACGCATTTTTCCACTTTGGGTTCGAGTTTATCCGGTTGAAGTTTCTTCACATAAGCATCACATCCCCAAACTTTAAGAAATGACAGCTTAGGTTTGTTTCCAAACCATAATTCATACGGTGTCTTTTCAACGGATTTAGATGGTGCCCTATTTAAAGAGAATGTAGCGGTTTCCAGTGCATAACCCCAAAATGACAGTGGCAAGTCAGTCAGAGACATCATAGATCGAACCATATCCAATAAAGTACGATTACGACGTTCTGACACACCATTACGTTGTGGTGTTCCGGCAGGCGTGAGTTGTGAAACTATTCCACACTCTTTCATGTGTGTGCTAAACTCGTAACTTAGATACTCTCCTCCACGGTCAGATCATAGAAATTTGATCTTTCTATTATGATGATTTTCCACTTCATTCTGAAATTCTTTGAACTTTTCAAAAGTTTCAGACTTGTGTTTCATCAAATAGATATACCCGTATCTACTCAAATCATCCGTGGAAGTAACAAAATAACGATATCCACCTCGCGCCGACACACTCATTGGTCCACACACATCAGTATGTATGATTTCCAATAAATCTGTCGCCCTTTCCATTGAACCGGAAAACGACGTTCTAATCATCTTGCCCATAAGGCATGGCTCACATGTATCAAATGATTCAAAATCAAGTGATTCCAAAAGTCCATCAGAATGGAGTTTCTTCATGCGTTTAACGCCAATATGACCTAGACGGCAGTGCCACATATATGTAGATATATCATTATCAAGTTTAATCCTTTTAGCATCAACATTATGAATATGCGTAATACTACTATCGAGATCTAATAGAAATAAACCATTCAACACAGGTGCATGACCATAAAAGATATTATTCATATAAATCGAACACCCATTGTTTTCAGATTTAAACGAATAACCACTTTGCATCAAACATAATCCGGATACAATGTTCATGCTCAGTGCAGGCACCAAATAACAATTATTCAGGTTTATAACTAATCCCGACGGCATATGGAGAGGCAGCGTTCCGACGGGGATCACATCTACTCTTGATCCATTGCCGACCCGCATCGTGACCTCATCCCTTGCTAGTTGTCGCTTGTTCTGTAGCCCCTGAACCGAGTTACATATATTAGCAACCGATCCCGTATCAAATACCCAGGTGCTACTGCGAGTACTAGTCAAGTACACATCAATAACATGTATATCACATATACCTTTGTTTGCCTTGCCGGCCTTTTTGTCCGCCAAATACTTGGGGCAGTTGCGCTTCCAATGGCCAGTCCCCTTGCAAGAGTAGCACTCGGTGTCAGACTTAGGGCCAGCTTGGGGTTTCTTTTTAGGCGCGCCAATAGATTTGCCGCCCTTCTTTCCCTTATGCTTGCCTTTCTTGTCCTTCTTGAAACTGGTGGTCTTATTGATCATCAACACTTGATGTTCTTTCCTAATCTCCACTTCTGTAGTCTTAAGCATTGACAGAAGCTCGGGAAGAGACTTCTTCATGCCCTGCATATTATTGTTCATCACGAAGCTCTTGTAGCTAGGTGTCAGAGATTGGAGAACACGATGTATGCCTAAGTCAATGGGAATCGTTATTCCCAAGGACACAAGCTTATTGGCGTACCCAGACATTTTGAGTACGTGCTCACTAACGGAGCTGCTCTCTTCCATCATGCAGCTAAAGAACTTTTCAGAAGCATTATAACTCTGTACGGCAGCATGGGTATCGAAAATCATTTTCAATTCTCCCATGGTATCAAAGGCATTGCCATTTTCGAAACATTTTCGAAGTTCTGGTTCTAGCCCATAAAGTATGCCGCAATGAACTAAGTTGTGGTCCTCCTGACGAGTTATATAGACGTTCTTTTCCTCGTCAGGGGCATCAGGAGCTGGTGGGGGGCCTAATGGCGCCTCTAGCACATATTGCTTTTGTGTAGCAGTGTTGGGGGGATACCCCCGGGTAGGGTCACGCCGGGGTATAAAGGCCGAGTAAGCCGAGGGTCGGCAAGGCCAAAGCAGATGCTGGCCGGGTCACCTCAAGGCAGACCGAGTCACGGGGTAATCCGGACCTGGGGGCGTTCGCCTAACGAGCCCTCATCCGACTTAAGCGGTAAGTCAGAAGTGTGTATTTTGCCTATATGCAGGAAAGGGTGTGGCCGGATGAACCATCATCCGGGTCGCAGCAAGCTTCTAGGAGAAGGAAGGAATCTCGCTGGTCAAAAGGAGCCCCGGTACGCACTTCCTGAGCGAATCGAGCAAGGACAGGACCACCGGGGCGCGGTCGACAAGCATGACGACGCCCATGTCAGCTGACGAGGGCGCCGTAGTGGCTAACGTAGCTAAAGCATGTGTGACGCGGGGGAAAAAGCACCCTGGTCGGCTTACCACTTTGGGTGGAGGCATATTCTTAGGAATATGCCTCCACGTATGCCCTAGGCAGAAACCGAGCCTCCCCTATAAAAGGGGGGCTAGGGCTTCAGTAGAAGGGGTTGGCTGTTTTGGTCTCTGTACAATTCTGTTAAGGTCTAGGGTTTCAGGCGAGATCTGTGGGGGAGAGTAAGTGAGCTCCTTCTTCCTCCTCTCGCCAATACAGCTCTAGGAGCACTTGTAACCTTGGAAGGAAATCAATACAAGTTCTTGTGTGGAGAATCACTTCACTATCCCTCCCTGGATTCCCCTAGCGTGTATTAGTCCCCACCTTTAGCCTATACATGGCATCTGCCGTGACACCACCACGACAGTTGGCGCCCACCTTGGGGCTAGCGGCGCTAGGAGGGGTCAACATCCGGACGGGAAACTTCATCGCCACCGGCGAGCGCATCGTCTCCGGGCTCGTTCAGCGCTTTGAAGCACGGGACTTCGTCAGCGACAACGCAGGCTACTTCGGCACGCGCCCTCTCCCGCGCAACGGCATCTTCCTCAAGCTCGGCGCGCACAAGGTCTACGTTGCAGTGGACGTGTCTTGCGTTCATCCGCGCCACGTCGTCGAAGCAGGCAACCGCCCCTCACTGTGGCTCGTGGGGAGCGTACCGCTCATTCCCCGGACCATGCAGAGGTGATGATGACAACGCCGGGTGCGGGTGCGAGCAAGGATCCGGCGCCAGACGCGGAGGTGACGCCCAAGGCACCAAGGAAAGGTAGGGGTCCTCCGCTAGAGAGGCCGGAAAGCATGCTGAGGGAGGCAATGGATAGCTTGGAAAACCCTGTAGTTGCAGCGGTAGATCCGGCTCGTGCACAGGACGAGCTGGAAGAAACTAGGCAAAAAATACTAGAGGGCGCAAAGAAAATAGCCGCGGCCCAGCAGTCGTTGAACATGACGCTGCGTGAGTACGCCAAGGCGAACAAAGTTGATACTGTAAAGGTTAAAGGGAGAAATCTCATGAGCGAGATGAACAAAGAAGGTGATGTTGGAATCGAGGAATCAGAAAACTGTTTGTCCGTGGGGCTGCCGAGGTATAGTACCCCGGCCAAGAACCTCAGAGCGGCGGATGCAGCTGCATCCGAGTTAGAGGGACTGACGGGTGAAGCCCGGCAAAGGCAGCAAGATCGGGTTAACGATCTGGTTCGGATTGCGAATAGGCAAAATGAGGAACTGCTCAGGGCAAACCCGGAGAGAGATGGGGCCTCCAAGATCGTCCATTCGGCGATGGGCAAGCCGGAGAAATCCGCTGGAGCCGCATCGTCCCCTCATGGTGGTCCAAGGAGAGAGGAGGTGGTAACCTCGGCCAGACGGAACAAACAGATTGTCCCGTATGACCCGACACGGGCAGGGAAAGAAAAAGAAGCGCAGAAAAATGATGATCGACGGAGTGTGAGCCAAGGCGAAGCTGGCCGAGGTAACCGTGACCAAGGCAATGCCGGTCAAAGGAACGTTGTCAACGGCAATGCCGGGCAGCAAAACTCAGCAGGAGCAAGAAAACCGCAGCAACGGAACATGCCGAGGCAAGAGCATAGTGTCGGCCGAGGTATACAATAGAAAGGTGCGCCGCAAGAGCAAAACCGGTATAACGATGGTGATTCGGAGATGGCAAATGCCGGATACCCGAGACCGGACTATCATGTGATAGGGTCGAGATTGGGAAGGAGGGATTTGATGCCGGACGATGCAAGGTTGAAACTGGATTGACTATATAGGTCGGAGCAGATTGAATGTCAAGGTCCACCGGGTCCAGCATGTTTTGGACCCCGGATCATGAAAGAGCCACTAGTCCCAAACTTTCAGCTGCCCAGGGGCACCAAGACCTATGACGGCAGTACCAAGCCAGAGGATTGGCTGATAAACTATGCTACGGCTGTAAAAATTGCCACGGGCAACTTGAGATGGGCCGTACGGTATGTACCCCAGATGTTGGAAGGCCCGGCAAGGGTATGGTTGAACAATTTACCACCGGGAAGCATCAACTGCTAGACAGATTTCGAGGAGATGTTCGTCAGCAATTTTTTGAGTACGTATCAAAGGCCAAATAGGCCACAGACCCTAGCTATGTGCAAACAAAGACCCAATGAGACGGACCGAGAGTTTTTGACCCGGTGGTGTACCGTGAGAAATTCATGCGAGGGCATGATAGAATCACAGGCCATAGCATGGTTTGCACAGGGGTGCAGATATGGAAGCGAACTGTGGATGAAGTTGCAATGGAATATGCCGGCAACATTGGCAGAGATGATCCGGATCGCAGATTCGTATGCGTTGGGTGACCCGACCCAACCGAGGCTCGCCTCAAACGAGTCAAGCGATGAATACTATCAGAGGGATGGATCCGGATCATCCCGGAGGAATGATTACAGAGGAAAAAGGAGAGATGATAGACCGGACCACCGGTACGGTTCGCACCAAGTTGCAACCGTGAATCAAGATCAACCCGGAGGAGGGGGTAGCCAGCGCCAGAAAACTGGAGGTCAATGGACCCCAAGGAACGATGGGAAGAAAACTTGGACTCCGGAGCAAAAGAAGCAGTGGAAAGAAAGGAAAGACCGTCCGAGGTATACTTACGAGTCGATGTTGGACCAGCCGTGTAAGTTTCACACGCCAAATCCGAACAACCCAGCGGGTCATACGATGAGGCAATGCGAGTGGATGTGCAAGATCGAGCAAGGTGGTTCGGGGAATGCTCAGGCACCCCGGAATGATCAACCTCGGCAGGAGTTACCCCGGCAGCAATTGCTCTCCGGAGCGAACGCGCAACAGCTAATGTTGCCTCCCCCTCCGCCGAGGTATGATAACAATGAAAGAAGGGATGCAGTGCATCAGGTAGAAAATCAGCATCAGCCGGATCAGAGGCACCCCAGAAATGAGGGGAGAAATGAGTACAGGGAGCATCACCAGAGCTACTGTGTATTTACCACAGAGGAAACTGATAGAAAAAGCTTGCAGCGTAGGCATATGGAGGTGAATGCGGTAATGCCTGCAGTGACGAGGTACATGCCTTGGTCTGATGAGGAAATCACCTGGAGCACAAGGGATCACCCCAAGCTCATGCTGAGCCCAGGTTCGTATGCGTTGGTGCTGGATCCTACGTTCATTGGGCCTAGCATTAATGTAAGGTTCTCAAAGGTACTGATCGACAACGGCAGTAGCATAAATATCATGTATGCGGACACAATGCGCAAGTTGGGTATCTCGGAGAACATGCTCCAGGCCACGAGGACAACTTTCCACGGCATTGTGCCCGACATCTCTTGCGAGCCCATAGGCAAGGTCTGGGTCGACGTCTTGTTCGGCACGAGGGACAATTGCCGAACTGAAAATCTGGAGTTCGAAGTAGTGAACTTAGAAAGCGCGTATCATGCGTTGCTCGGAAGGCCAGCCCTGAACAAGTTCATGGGAAGTTGCCATATCGGCTACTTGAAGATGAAATTGCCCGGACCAAATGGAGTGATTACCATTGCTGGGGACTTCCGACGTTCGATGGAGTGTGCGTCGGCCGGACCAAACTTAGCCGAGTCACTCGTGATCGCGTAGGAAAAAAGGAAAATTCAGGAGGTGGCGGCATTGGCTCAGTCCGCGCAGCAGTATATGCCGGCGCTGAGTAACCCGCATGAAACTGTCTCCTTCCAGGCCACGAAAGATACCAAGAAGGTTCCCGTTGAGGACATGTTCCTAGAGCGCACCGTAACAATTGGTGCCGGGCTAAGCGATAAATAGGAAAGCGAGCTCGTCAGCTTTCTCCATGAGAATCGGGACATTTTTGCCTGGTCCACACAGGACTTGCAAGGTGTTCCGAGGGAGTTGGCCGAGCACTCCTTAAATGTGAGACCCGGAGCTAAGCCGGTGAAGCAACCTCTCTGCCGCTTCGCCGAAGATAGGAGGAAAGTCATTGGGGATGAGATAGCTCGGTTGCTAGCTGCAGGATTTATCATGGAAGTCCTTTACCCGGATTGGCTGTCTAATCCGGTGCTGGTGGAAAAGAAAAAGGATGATCCGAACATGGCAGTGGTTTGGCGCATGTGTATCGATTACACGAACCTGAACAAGGCGTGTCCAAAAGATCCATTCCCGCTGCCAAGAATAGATCAGGTCATAGACTCAACTACTGGATGTGAACTGTTGTCATTCATTGATGCTTATTCTAGTTTCCACCAGATACCTCTGAATCCGTCTGATCAAATAAAGACTACGTTTATTACCCCGTATGGGGCTTATTGCTATCGCACCATGCCGTTTGGTTTACTTAATGCAGGGGCAACGTACCAGAGATGTATGCAAAAATGTTTGCACGACCAAATAGGTCAAAATGTACAGGTGTACATGGATGATGTGGTTATCAAGACCAAGGAAAGCAAAATGCTCCTTGATGATATTAGGCAAACGGTTGCGAACCTAAGGAGGTTCCGGATGAAGCTTAACACGGAAAAATGCACCTTCGGTGTCCCGGCTGGAAAATTACTCGGCTTTCTGGTTTCCAGCCGAGGTATCGAAGTTAATCCAACCAAAATCCGGGCCATCGAACGAATGGAACTGCCGAAGTGTCTTAACGATGTCCAGAAGTTTACAGGTTGCCTGGCCTCGTTAAGTTGATTTGTATGTCGGTTGGGAGAGAAATCTTTACCTCTATACCAACTCATGAAAAAGTCGGATAAGTTCATTTGGACACCGCAGGCTGATGAAGCCTTTACCCACATAAAGAGAATGTTAGCCACGGCACCAGTGCTAGCCTCACCACTATCAAAGGAGCCAATGTTGCTCTATATAGCCGCAACCAACCGGGTTGTAAGTGCAGTGATAGTGGTGGAGCGCGATGAGGAAGGTAAGTCAGTGCAAAGGCCGGTGTATTATTTGAGTGAAGTGTTGTCAACCTCAAAGCAGAACTACCCACATTATCAAAAAGTGGCGTACGACGTGTACATGGCTGCCAAGAAATTGAAGCACTACTTTGAGGAGCATCCCATCAGGGTCATATGTGAGGCCCCTATATCCGAGATAATGAGTAACAAGGATGCAAGCGGCAGAATTGCAAAATGGGCAATTGAGCTAGCTCCTTATGCTCCGCAATATGACCGGAGAGAAGCCATCAAGTCTCAGGCTGTGGCGGACTTTTTCGTGGACTGTGCCGAGGTACAGTACGAACCACCACTTCCGGATCCGAACTATTGGCGGATGCACTTTGACAGATCGGAAACCAAAACCGGGCTAGGTGCCGGAGTTGTACTCACGTCGCCAAAGAAGGACCAGTTGAAATATGTGTTGCAGATCCACTTCACCGCATCAAACAATGTCGCTGAGTATGAAGCACTTGTGCATGGGCTCAAGGTAGCAAAAGAAATTCGTATACGTCAGATCATATGCTTTGGTGACTCGGATTTAGTGGTGCAGCAAGTGTCCGGAGTGTGGGACGCCCTTGATCCGAACATGGCACTATACAGATTTCATGTGCAGAAGATTTCTGGTTACTTTGAGGGGTGCGAATTTCATCATGTACCCCGGGTGGAAAATGAGGCTGCCGACATGCTGTCGAAGCTCGGGTCAACCAGACAAGCAATTCCACCGGGTGTAGCATTAGAGCACCTCAAGAAACCATCCATCAGGCCATCCCCGGAGTCCGAGTCAATCTACGTCCCGGAGGACACAGAGTCCGGAGCTGTGCCCATGGACATTGACACGGGAAGTGGTGCGCAAAACCCGGGGACTGCTTCGGCAAACCCGGGGACTGCTTCGCAAGACCCGGGGACTGCTCAGCGTGGTCCGGTTGAAGTTATGCCGGTGGATCAGATGGAGATAGACGAGGATGTGTTCCCCGTGCGGCCAATACCGGCTTGGGCGCGACCTATATGTCAATTCCTGAAAGATGGAACATTACCCACTAAGGAGGTGCTGTCTAGGCAAACACAGAGGAGGGCAAAGGCCTACATGATCATAAATTCCGAGTTATACAAAAGAAGTGTGACCAATGTCCTCCAGCGATGTGTTGACCCGGAAGAAGGGCTTGAAATCATCCGAGATATACATCAGGGGGAATGCGGGCATCACGCCTCATCCCGAGCCTTGGTAGCAAAAGCTTTCCGACACTGATTCTACTGGCCAAATGCCTTGGAGCAAGCAGAAGATCTGGTGAGAAAATGTAATGGTTGTCAGAGGTACGCTACAAAGACACATATGCCAATGTCGGAACTCAAGACCATCCCAATCACTTGGCCATTTGCCATATGGTGCTTGGATATGGTGGGCCCGTTCAAACCAGCAAGGGGAAACATGACTCACATTCTGGTAATGGTGGACAAGTTTACGAAGTGGATTGAGGTAAAGCCTATAAGAAAATGTGATGGAGCTATGGCCGTAACGTTTCTCAAAGATATCATCTTGAGGTACGGTTATCCACACAGTATCATAACTGATAATGGAACAAATTTTGCGGAAGGAGCATTTGCTCGTTTCTGCCGGGATAAGAGGATCCGGCTTGAAGTAGCTTCGGTAGCCCACCTCGCATCGAACGGGCAAGTAGAAAGATCCAACGGATTAGTATTATCCGGGATAAAACCCCGGCTCATTGAGCCGCTGCAAAGATCAGCGGGGTGCTGGATAGAAGAACTACCAGCGGTACTGTGGAGTTTAAGAACAACTCCAAATCGATCAACAGGCTATACACCGTTTTTTCTAGTATATGGGGCAGAAGCTGTATTACCAGCCGACATAGAGCATGATTCGCCTAGGGTCACCCAATACACAGAAGCCGAAGTGCAAGAAGCCCGGCAAAATGATGTTGATCTGCTCGAAGAAGCAAGAGAACTGGCACTGTCCAGATCCGCCATATATCAGCAAAATCTCCGACGCTATCATAGCTGGAAAGTGTGCCCCCGGGTCTTTCGGGAAGGCGATTTGGTGCTCCGGTTGGTACAACGTACTACTGGAATGCATAAATTATCCCCCCCATGGGAAGGGCCGTTCATCGTGAGCAAAGCATTGCACAATGACTCTTACTATCTTATAGATGCAAAGCCACAGGAAAAGAACAAGGCGGACAGGTCCGGTGAGGAATCAAAGCGACCATGGAACATAGCTCTACTTCGGCCTTTCTACACCTAGCTAAGAAGTGAATGTATCCGGGTTATCTCATATGTCGGTATGTATGTCGGCAATGAGCTTATCAATGAAATGTGGGCACCTCGAGCTGTAACTCGGGGACTGCCTTAATAATATTTGTTGTCTTTTGTTATTTGTGCGTCGGCTGGAATAGGTTATTCTACTTAGCTCGGATTAGTAGTGTGTGAGCATCAAAAACCCAACTCTTCGACTTGCTGCTGTCCAACAAGAATTGGCTTCATGGCAAGCAAGAGAACAAGTTTCGAATTGCGTAGCACATGAAAAACGACTAAGGAAAAGAATTTATTCGAGCCGACGTTCGTTTTTGGACTAACCCTGTATTTATTTTTAAGTTATTGTGCCGTTTTATTTTTGAGCTAAGTCTAAAAGTTTCCCAGCATTGTTAAGACAATTTTTCAGGCTCGGATTCGTAAGTTGTAAAACCGAATCAAGGTAGACACGATCCGAGCCAAAAGATTGAACGAACAAGAAAAAGAAACTCGGGGACTACGCCCAAGTTAATCCGACATAAGTACTCAGTAGCAAAATATCACAAGTATTTGGAATAGAATTCCACCCGGCATATCGGGGATCTCATGAATTTTCAAGTGATTTTACTTAGGAGCAGCAGGAGGAAGTTCGACATCATCGCCGCCCTCTTCGATATCCGAGGCAGTGTCCTCCTCGTCTTCACCCGAGTCATCTTCAATGTTCTCAACTTCCTCTTCACCTGCGGCTTCCAGGAAGCTCGGACCCTCAGTCCATTCATGAATGGGGGCATATTCAATGAGGCTGTGGGCGCAAGCCTGGCGCCGAGCTACCCACTCCGGGTCATCTGTCCATTTGGACCCGGTGCGCAGGCGTGTGAGGAGGCTGAGATCTATCTTTTCATACCACGTGAAAATGTGGTGAAGGACGGTATTGGCAGCAGCGCGTCCAGTGGATTCTCCCCAGAGGTCGAGCTGGGTCTCAACTTCTGAAAGCCTTTCAGCGAGCTGTGTGACTTTTTCCGGAGCATCATTGGCGGGCCAGAAGGCGTTGAAGACCCAGACTGAAACATCGAGAAGGTCCCTGCCGTAGTTCTTGATAATTTCCACGCGAGATGATAGGCTGACCAACAGGTCCTCCATGTCAAAAGGAATGCTCTCACCCTCATCAGCGACCGGGGTACCCCTTTCTCGGCGGAAATTGGCGACAGCAGCACTTGCAATGGCAGTACCCTCTGGAAAGTGGCCTGGGAAACAAGGCAAAGGACAATGTTGAGAAAACAAGGCATATGAAGTAACCCGGAGAAATAAGGTGGATAAAGAAAAAGAAGTTACGTGAGATGTGACTGTGAATCCAGGTCAATTCCTTGATGCAAGCATCACGCCTTTTCCGGAGCTGCTCGAGCTCAGCATTTGCCAACTCAAGTTTGACCTCGGCTTCCTGAAGAAGCTCACGATCCTTAGCACTTTGGAGTTTGAGGTGCTCGTGTTCTTCGGTGTAGTCCTGGCCAACCCTTTTCAGCTCGGTTTGGTGCTGCGCCTTCATCTTAGCCATTTCAGCTTTGAGCTTGGCTATCTCGTCGTCTTTGGTCTGGAGGAGGGCGAGCTCATCGTCTTTCTTCTTCAACTCGGCTTGGTGCTGTCCTGCTTGTTCGAGAAAATGCAGCATCATGTCAGGCACATGCACACTTTCTTCAAGCAATGCTGAAACCGTGTGTTGGCCCGGCAGAGCCGAGGTATGAATGTTTGCTGAGCCAAGGAGGTAAGATGGTGAAAGGCACAGTAAAAACAGACAAGAAGGATGTACCCTTGATCTTCTCCAAGTTCTTTCGCATTATTTTGTTTTTAGCTTCCACCCCAGCTGCGGAAACCGAACAATCAGATTAGTTCGGCAAGTGAAGTGGAAGAAAAACGAGGAAAGGAATGAGAAAGAAATTTACCCCTTTTCTCGTACTCCGCGATGAGTGCAACCTGTTTCGTACGAAGATTTTTGTGCGTATCCAACAAGCGCTGGAATTCAGCGGTTGGTGGTCACCTAAAAGAGATACAGAAACTTAAGTCAGCCTTGTGCATGTTCGAAGTATACTAAAATCCGGGCCAAGTGGAACTTAACCCGGCTCTAGGTGTGTGCATGTTCGAAGTGTACTAAAATCCGGGCCAAGTGGAACTTAACCCGGCTCTAGGTGTGTGCATGTTCGAAGTGTACTAAAATCCAGGCCAAGTGGAACATAACCCGACTCTAGGTGTGTGCAGGTTCGAAGTGTACTAAAATCCGGGCCAAGTGGAACTTAACCCGGCTCTAGGTGTGTGCATGTTCGAAGTGTACTAAAATCCGGGCCAAGTGGAACTTAACCCGGCTCTAGGTGTGTGCATGTTCGAAGTGTACTAAAATCCGGGCCAAGTGGAACTTAACCCAGCTCTAGGTGTGTGCATGTTCGAAGTGTACTAAAATCCGGGCCAAGTGGAACTTAACCTGGTTCTAGGTGTGTGCATGTTCGAAGTTCTCATGGAGCTACGTTAGTTCTTTCAAAGAGCATCCGGCCGAGTAACAAGTTACTCCCCCGGAGGCTCGGGGACTAATGGTTATTACCTACAATTTGCAAAGGAGAAACAACGTACCTCCATCATTCGTCCAGCGAGGTTAATGGCCTTGGCGGCGGTATTCACCTGATCAGATTCGTGGACTACCTCGGCTTTGTTCCAGTTCATGACGAACTCCATCAGGCTCGGGGGGTACCGTTCACCTGTGGGCATATGAGGCGTCACCAAACCCTTAGCATGTGCTTCCTTTCTCTCCACCAAGGCAAGGGCGGGGCTGGTGTGCAAAACCAACTGCTGGGCTTTGGTTGGCTCGGCAGGCACGTCCTTTGCCGCTGATGTCTTCTTGGGTAGCATGGACTCAAGGGTGCGTTGCCCAGGCTCGGCGACACTGGCCTTAGCAGCGTCTTGAATCTTCTTGCCCTTGGCTTGCTGGGAAGAAGAAGCCGTAGCAGCGGTTTTTCCCTCCCGAGGTTGAGACGACTCGGAAGATGCAGAGGAACTAGGCGCTGGTACTTTCGTTGCTGGACTTGGTGCCGGCATTGATGTTTTCACTGCCGGAGTCGGTGTTGCTGCCGAGGTTGGAATTGGTGCTGGTTTGGCTGCTGGTGCTGAAACAGATGCTGGAGTCAAGGTAGCCTTAGTGGCTGCTGGTTGTGGCGTTGCCGAGGTAGTGGTTGCCGTTGCTCTGGCTGGGCCAGTTCCCCCCGCCCCAGGATGACCCAGAGCGGCCGCAGAGCTCTCCGGAATAGGGCTTAGCGGACGTGACTCGTCGTCACGACGAGGTGAAGGGCTGGCCCAGAGAGGTGATGAGATACTGGATCCACTTTGAGGGACCTCCACCGGAGCCCTGTGAAATCAAGTAACGTCAGAAGAAAAATTACGACGAAGTAAGGAAGAGCGAGTTACAGAAGAAAGAAGGACTTACGCATCCGAGGTTTCGGCTGCTCTGGGTTTCTGAGCCCTTCGTGCTGGGGCCTTCTTTCGCCTTTTAATGGGCTAGGAAGGTCCGGAGGAAGAGCTTGAGGAAGCCCCGCGCTTTTTCTTCGACGCCACCAGAACTGGCTCGTCCGTAGCATGGGGAGGATCCTCGTGGATATGACCACCGGAGTGAGCTGATGGCGGAAAAGCAAAAGAAAGGGGGACAGCCTCAAACGGTTCAATTATCTCGATATCCGAGTAATCTTCATCATCGAGACAATCTCTAGTAGAAGAGAAGTTACCTGTGGGTCGTTTCGTGGCGTCGGTCATGGGGAGAAACATCTCTTGGTCCGGCTCCTCCACGTCAGAAGTCACCCGGTACGGTGCCCACTTAAGGGTCGGATCGGTGCCGTCCTCGAGCGTCTGTTGAAGGAATAGCTGAGGAAAAGAGTAAACAAACGAGTCAAAAATGCAACAATAACAGACACGTGATTAGTCCGGGGTAAGTTTGTAGCATGAAACTTACCGCGGGAGGAAGCCGGTCCCGGCAGAAATGCTCGATCCCCCAAGTCCAGTCAGAGGAGAAGTCCTTGTGAGTGGTGAAGAGAGCCTTAACCCGGCGAAAGATCTCCATGTTGTTCAGTTCGAAAGATGAAGTCTGGTTGGGATCGCAGCCGTAGCTCATATGGCACACCTTGTGGGTGCGCTTCTGGAGAGGGGAGATTCAGTTGCGCACGAAAGTGATCATTGCATCCTCGTTGCGCAACCCGAGCTCCTTCAGCTCCGTGAACCTTTTGTTCACTTGGTTGGCCAGGGCCGTAGGTTTCCTCGGAACAGCGTCCCACAGATCCGTGTTCGGCGGACCCGGGGTATAGGGGAGCAACCGGATCAAATCTTCGGTGCCCGTGTTCCAGACGTAAAAGAACGTCTGGGCCCAACCTTTGCAGGATTCTAGCCCTGTGACCCGGGGGAAAACAGAGAACCTCCGGGGTGAGATGGAGGCCGCTCCGAACTGAGTAAGCCGCTTGTCCTCCGGATCAGTGTGGATGTCGGGAATGATGTTGCGGCGAAGGGCAAAAAAACCGGATCCACAACTCCTTCTGGGCCATAATCTAGCGTAGCCCTCGATTGTAGAAGCGAAGGCAGAGAGAGAAGTAATGGCATTGGCTGGAAGATGGTGCGGCTGGAGATGGTAGGTACTAGCCAATCATGGAAGAAATCGCTCACCGAGAGTCCGAAGCCCCGTTGAAAATGAGACAGGAACACAACGAACTCCCCGGGATTGGGTGAAGGAGCTAGCTCGGCGGAGGCGAGGCGAGCGGCAACGCCGGCGAGGATGCGTCTGGTCCGGTAGAGCCAGTCCAGATCGTCCTGGCAGACCCAGGAGCCGGCCCATGCACCGCGGTCCGCAGCGGCGGCGTCGTCCTCCATCTCTTGCTCAGCAATGGCAAGTTCTTCTTCCGCCATTTGCTGCTCGAAGCCCTCGCTGGCGCTATAGGCGGCGGGGGACAGTGGCTTGGATTGACGAGGACCCGTAGCGGGAGATTTGCGTCGCAGTGACGGTGACGCAGAGGCGCAACAGAGAAGTGCGGCGGCGACGCTGCTTTTTGGCAGTGCTGGCGGCGGCGCGGTCGCGAGGAAGACAAAGAGGAATAGTAGTGGGTAGAGGGGTGCGGAGGCGGAAAAATCCTAAGGGACGCACCCCTCCGCTATTTAACCACCCCCATCAGGGGTGAGTGGGATCGCACCCTGTGGACCGGCCACACGCTGTGGCCGTGTATGTCCTGTCAGGACCAATCAGTGAGGAGCCACACAGAAGGCCACGGGGCAGAGAGAATCCTGTGACGTGACGCGCTGATGCGGTAAACGAGGAGGCAGGCGTGATGTGACCCGCGCACAGTGATAACTGACAATAACTACGGCGGTTACTGTACCGTCCCTTAAAATAAGACAACATAATGATTACCCTTCACATGGGCTAGCATACGAGAGAAGGAAGTAAGACCCGGACGGAACTGTGGTAACCCGGCCGGCAAGTGAAAACTTGTAATGTGCGAAGGGAACGTAAATCCAAGCGTCCGGGGTACGGAGGTAACTCGGAAACAATGACAGGGGCATGAAATGGAACCTGGTGTGGCCTTAGCGTCCAAGGCGGCTAAGACCGCACCAGCTTCGGGGACTAATGTTGGGGGGATACCCCCGGGTAGGGTCACGCCGGGGTATAAAGGCCGAGTAAGCCGAGGGTCGGCAAGGCCAAAGCAGATGCTGGCCGGGTCACCTCAAGGCAGGCCGAGTCACGGGGTAATCCAGACCTGGGGGCATTCGCCTAACTAGCCCTCATCCGACTTAAGCGGTAAGTCGGAAGTGTGTATTTTGCCTATATGCAGGAAAGGGTGTGGCCGGATGAACCATCATCCGGGTCGCAGCAAGCTTCTAGGAGAAGGAAGGAATCTCGCTTGTCAAAAGGAGCCCCGGTACGCACTGCCTGAGCGAAGCGAGCAAGGACAGGACCACCGGGGCGTGGCCGAGAAGCATGACGACGCCCGTGTCAGCTGACGAGGGCGCCACAGTGGCTAACGTAGCTAAAGCATGTGTGACGCGGGGGAAAAAGCACCCCGGTCGATTAACCACTTTGGGTGGAGGCATATCCGAGCCTCCCCTATAAAAGGGGGGCTAGGTCTTCAGTAGAAGGGGTTGGCTGTTTTGGTCTCTATACAATTCTGTTAAGGTCTAGGGTTTCAGGTGAGATCTGTGGGGGAGAGTAAGTGAGCTCCTTCTTCCTCCTCTCGCCAATACAGCTCTAGGAGCACTTGTAACCTTGGAAGGAAATCAATACAAGTTCTTGTGTGGAGAATCACTTCACTATCCCTCCCTGGATTCCCCTAGCGTGTATTAGTCCCCACCTTTAGCCTATACATGGCATCTGCCGTGACACCACCACGACAAGCAGTGAGGAGAATCCTCAAATTCATAGCCCAGTTGGTGAAGTTGCTACCATTCGCAACAAGCTTCTATTTCTCCATGAACACATTGAAATTAATAGCAGGTGGTGCCAACTACAACAGAATTTGTAAAATATATTTAGACTAAGTTTATGATAGATTGAGTTCAACTAATCCAAATTACTAATGAACTCCCACTCAAAAACGACATCCTCGTGGCCTTTTGGTGATGACATGAACCAAATCCACTACACCAAGTCCGATCATCACGTGAGTCGGTGTAGCTTCAAAGGCGAGTATCTATATAGGCATCATATCAACTATATGACTCATGCTTAACCTTTCGGTCCGTGTTCCGAGGCCATGTCTGTACATGCTAGGCTCATCAAGTAAGAACCTTAGTATTCGCGTTTGTAAAACTGTCTTACACCCGTTGTATGAAAGCGTAGAGTCGAGAACACCCGATCATCACGTGATGCCTCAAAACACGATCCACAAAACGGTGCATACTTAAGGAAGAACACATTTTATCTTGATATCTAAATGAGGGATCATCCTATAATGCTACCAAAAGCGCCAAACTAGCAATATAAGATGCTAACATCTAATGTGTGAAGTGAGGTGATATGGTCCATGCATTTGATCTCTATCATTTGCATCGTGGTATGATCTCTATCATTCCTTTGTGTGTAAGGCCAAGGTCTATGGAACTTACATGTTAAGTGAGTTGTAAGAGTATCTATCATACATCTACTTACAACAATACCATATCAAGACACTAGCCCAGCAACGATCTAAACTAGATGCCTCTAATTTATCAATTGCAAGTTTTACGTGGCTTAGGGCTTTCAGAGATAGAACCGGTCTTACCTACGAACATGAACCACAACGAGGATAACCAAGTTATTAGCAACTCGTTGTAAATTAGATATTGACTATAGTAGGAGAGACAGACACCCGCCAGCCACTTATGCAAAAGTAGTTGCATGTCAGTCATGGAACCGGTCTCATGTACGATGACATGTAAGGTTGGTTCGGGCCGCTTCATCCCACTATGCCACCAATATCCAAAGTACATAGAAGATGCAATAACATGATCATCATCGCCCACATATAAACATATGTGTACTACCCGTGCAAAGCACCTACGCATAGATCAGGCTTTGATACCACTGTTGGGTCCGCAGCATAGAAAACAAAATTTTTCCTACGATGAGAACTATATGCCAAGATCTATCTACTAGATACGGAGCAACGGGTGGACATACATCCATGGAGAACTTACCCTCGAAGACAACGAGTTTTGTTAACGAGTAGGAACTCGTGGTTGATGTAGTCGTACGCTTGCCGATCTCAAGATCGTGTGGAAGTCCGAGCGCCGCAAATCAGCAGCGCATCCGTCCTCGCACACACGTTCAAGCCACCGGACAACCTCCACCTCCTCGCTCCAGCGAATCAGCGGAAGCAGCAACTCCTTCCAGACGCACGACCACTAGAACATGTATCTCGCTAATCCGAGACCCTGGGGGAATATCTAGAGGGGAGAGAGATCCTTCACGAGGAGGTGTGAGGATGAAGGAGGGAATGGGTGGCCTTTTATAGGAGGAGGGGGGGGGGGTGCCCCCTCTCTCCATGGCCGGCGCATGCGGGGGTGACCCCTCACCTCCCCCATTCATGTGGTGGTAACCCCTCCACATTAAAATGCCCCTTAACATTCTCTTTTAAAGTCTCCACTTTAAATGCATTAAATTTCTCCAAATTTAATGCTCTCTCATTTAATAAAACTCTTTTATTTATTTTATTCAGAATTTTGTTAATTACTTTAATTAACAAACATTCACATAAAACCCCTTGCAACATTTCAATATTACATGCAGAACCACTTTCTGCAATTTCACCCGAAACAATTCCGGTTTCTATCGAAACAATTCCTGTTTCTATCGAAACATTTCCTGCGCGTTGCAAACCTTTTGTCTGGAACATATGTGCTCCTAAATGGTGTCCGGCAACCCTTAAGTGTGTCACCCTACAGTTCGCGAATAATGCAGACATGATTGAGACTCCTCTCAGATCAATAATCAGAAGCGGGACCTGGAGATCCATACTGACTCCTACACATTCAACGATGACTTCTGTGATCGTGAGAACCTTTAACGTCAGCAATTTAATCCCTTTGTCTCATGATATAATACATGTCCAAGATTCGATCATCAGTATCCAAATACCTAGTTTGATCTCGTTACCGACATGCACTCTTTTCTCGTTCCCGTGATACAACATTCTAGTGATCACATCACTTGGTTGCAAGCTATCTTAATGTGATATCACCGAGAGGGCCCAGAGTATATCTATCCATCATCTGGATTGACAAATTCCACTCTTAATCCATGAGCCTCAACATAACACCTCCGTAGTACTGAACCCATCTTTATAGTCACCCTGTTACGGTGTGACGTTTGATGTTATCAAGATACTCTTTCGGTGTTAGCAATTAACATGATCTCATGGTCTAAGGACTAAGACTACTTTGTATGATGTTATAGCAATATAAACATAATGACTTGATCGTAATGCTATACTTCGAATGAATGTTCATCACATCATTTCACAAATGCTGTGACCTTGTTATTAACAACATCCAATGTCCATGATCAGGAAACTTTGATCATCTTGTTAATCAACAAGCTAGTCTATAAGAGAGGCATAACTAGGAACCCTTTTTGTTTATTAAACACACATGTATCGATGTTTCCTATCAATACAATTATAGCATGCAAAATAAACATCTATCATATACAAGAAATATATAATAACAACTTTATTATTGCCTCTCAGGGCATATTTCCTTCAGTATATTGCACGGATATTAAAGATAAATCTTCACAATAAAAAGCATAGGATAGGAATAAAAATATTAAGAACTATGCAAAGATAGAGATTCTTGATAGCTTCAACTAGTCACACAATCATGCAAAGCAATGATTATAATAACTTGAAGCAAATGGTCTCCCAAATAAGATATAGAGATATGCATTTGAGGAAGGGCCACACCAAGAATTTCTTACTCAAGAAAAGACCAAAAAGATGAGCAATAAAAGCTTCTAACAAAAATTAAGACCTTGTTTGAGCTAAGATGCCACCTAGATACAAGATAATCAACAATATCAACTCTAAGTGGCACCACCTCATATGTTCACATTTCCTAGGATTGTGATATGCAAAAGAAGCATATTACTCCCCCATAATGTGGTATTCTATTTTTTTCTTAATAAGAGGAAAAACAACCTCAACTAGAGATAATTAATGGACATTTAGAATTTGAATTTCTCATGAGTATGACACACCACATAGTGACTAGATAATCTTGCAATATCAATACTACGTGGTAGTACTCATGTACACACATTTTAAGGTATGAGAGATGCACGAGGCATATCACTCCCCCAAAATGGGATGTTCCATTAACCACTCGAAAAGAGCCAAATAAGATAACATCAAGATGCATTAGAGGCTCAAAACAAAACACACGAGTAAATGATGTGCCAAACACCTAGACATACTTGAATTCACAAAATAAGAAAGCATGAGGCACAAAAAATACAAACACATACTTGGTACAAGACCAAAACATGTAAAGGGGCAAGCAACTTACAATATAAAGAGCTGAGTTCGAGTTACCACAAAGAGGCGCGTTGGTTATATGGTAGGGAGATGATAATCCTTATAACTTGGCTTTATAAAATATAATATATGAAGATCCCTTAATTCTTCATGAGTTAGCCAAGTCTCCAATGCCCTCCACAAACACCTATTGATCAAGTTTGAGCTTGTTGGTCCCCAACCAAGTTGGGTCCTAAGAAGTTAGTCACAATAGGCTTGGCAACCCAAATGGTTCTTTTCTTAACACCACTTTGAGTTCCAACAAACTTGGAAAACACATTCCCATCCTTATCCTTCCCAAGAGAATAATCATCATCAACAATGATAGGGTTAGATAAGGTACCGTTTGAACATGAAGAGGCCAAGTGTCCCTTCTCACGACATATGTAGCAACAAGTGCTCCCCTTTCTCTTCTTTATTGATTTCTTGTCATGGGGAGCCTTATCTTGATTCTTCTTGGGAAGTGGCCTAGCTTCAACTTGAGGTTGAGATTGGGCTTGACCTTGAACTTGTGGCCGCTTCCCTTGTTGCTTCTCATTCAAGTGCTTTTTCTTCAATGGACAAGATCTTACATGATGTCCTACAACCTTGCACTTGAAGCAAATAATCTTGGCCGAATCCTTGACTTAGTCTTGGCCCTTCTTCTTGTTGCTCTTGGACTTGTTCTTATTATTGGAGTTGAATCCAAGTCCACTTTTATCATTGGGGTATTTTTGCACACTCAAAATATTATCGAGTGTGGATTTGCCTTCATGACTCTTTTTCAAGTCTTTCTTCAAAGAAGTGACTTGGGCCTTGAGCTCTTTGATTTCCTCTACATGGTTAGTATAAATAGAGGTACTAGAGGAAGTAGAAGCTTCATTGTTAGAGCAATAAGGCAAAGCAAGTAATCCAACACAAGGTTTATCACTAGTATGACTAGAAGGATCACTAGGACTAGCACATGGCAAAATAGAATTTTGATTAGAAGTTGTGCTAATGTCCAAAAGAGGCTCACAAGATGTTACCTTAGTGATACTTGCCTCACGAGCTAATTTTAGCCCATCATAGGAGATTAGAAGATCATTATGAGATCCCAAGAGCATTTCATGACTCTATTCCAATTTCCTATACTTGCTAGTTAGCAACTCAAGTTGAGCCCTTAGCTCCACATTCTCCTTTAACATAGATGCTTCACAAGAATTAGAGTTAGTAGCACTAGAATCATTAATAAAATTTTCATTTTCAAGCTCATAAGATTCAATTTTTTGTGTGAGGAGACAATTAGTGTGCTTCTCCTCAGTAAGCTCTTGCTTAAGGAGATGGAATCTATGACTCCCATCATCAAGTTGGAAATCCAACTCCTCTATGGTTTCCGTTTGTTTAGTTATGGTGTCCATAACATGTTTGATACAAGAAACGGCCTTATTATTACCATGAAGAGAGGTACACAAAAAGGTCAGCTCAAGCACAAGAGCTCTAGTATCCTCATCAAGGTCATCATCACTATCATCATTATCATTGCAATTATCTAGAGAAGATATGTTGGGATCCAAAGTAGGAGATACCTTTGATCCTCTTTCCATAAGGCACATGTGAGCACGGGAGGATGAAGATGAGGATATTCTTGAATCTTCATTCATGATCGTGTCTTGCTCCATAGGGTGTTTGATTTCCTCTACATTGTTAGATACACAACTAGAGGAAATAGAAGCATTTTGTTTATTGGAACAAGACAAATCAAGCATATCATCTACACTAGTACTCAAATTATTTCTAGACAATATGCAAGGACTAGCAACACAAGGGGATATATAATTATCGTGGCAAGAAGTGCTTAAGTCCAAACTCTCTACAGCATTAGCATTTATAGAACATGAATCATTGGTGTAAAGAGAACCACTACCATCATTACATATGGTTTCTCCACTCACCATGCCATTACCTTGTGACTTGTCACATGTAGGTGAAGTGAAGGGAATTGAAATCTCATCGTGGACGGAGGTGGAAGCCACTTGGAGCTCTTCATGATGTGAAGGAGAAGAGAGCTCCTCGGAGATACCACCGACCCTATGAGAAATGGACCCACCAAATATTTCTTTAAGCTTGGTCCACATCTCATGAAATGACTTGCGCTTTACATTTGTCAAGAACAAATTAACTACGGGGCTCAAAGAGAAAATAAGCTCATTACATCCTTGAGCTTCGAGATGTAAATTTTTCTCATCCTCTAAAGATAGATTTTGAGGATCCATCGGAGGAGAAAAACCTACATCTAGAAATCGCTCAATATTTGGACACAAGGTCCGAAGATTACAAAGCAAGCAATTTCTCCACAAAATATAATTTGTGCCATCAAAGATAATTGTGTCATTGTGCACTATACTACTAGCCGACATCTTTACACTCTAGGAAGTGAAGCCTAAACAAGGAGAGACCTTGCTCCGATACCAATTGAAAGGATAGAGATGTCGCCTAGAGGGGGGTGAATAGGCAATTTCAAAACTATTACGGTTTTGGCTTGATAGAATGCGGAATTAAACTAACATTTATTTTACAAGCACAAAACCTAAATACACTAGGCTGAACTAAGTGCACCAACAACAAGATAAGCTAAGCAAGATAGCACAAGATAAATATACCACAAGTGATAAGCAAGATATAAGTACTTCAAGCTCGATGGCTATCACAAGGAAAGTAAGCTCGGGTATAGAGATAACCGAGGCATGCGGAGACGAAGATATATTCCCATGTTCCCTTACAAGTAAGGTACGTCACGTTGGAGAGGTGTGGGATTCCACGAAGGATTTCCCAACGCCACGAAGGCTCACCTTCTTCTCCGAGTCTATCCCACAAAGGAATACGCCCTTTCCTTATGGCTAGCTTTTCCTCCACTCTGGAGATGGCAAGCTCCACAACCACTTCACAAGCTCCACGAAGGAGAAGCCCGGGTCTCTTCACAATCTTCCACGAAGAGGACACCACGTCACCAACCGCCAAGCCAACTAGGAGGTCACCCTCCAAGAGCAACAAGCTCACGGTCTCTCACTCGAACAAATCGTAGTGGAGAGCTCAACACTTATGCAAGAATGCAAAGCAAGAACACCAAGGGCATTCAAATCCCTCACTCTGAAATCCCACCAAAGCAACAAGTGATAGGGAGGAATTAGAGAGGAAGAACAATGGTGGAAGTCAACCAATGACTTCAAGATCTAGACCCAAAGGGTTCCCCTCACTTAGAGGAGGAATTGATTGGTGGGATTGTAGATCTAGATCTCCTCTTCCAAAGCCCTCAAAAAGATGCAAGAATCATAGGAGGGAAGGGAGAGGAAGCAAGCTCAAGAGGGTCAACAATGGAGGTCAATTTCGGGCTCAAGAACAACCAAAAACGTTGGGGGAAGAACCCCCCTTTATAGGGAAAAGCAAATATGGCCGTTGGAGAGAAAACAGCGAAAACTCGGTTCCAAAGTCGGTTGGACCGGCCCCAGAACCGGGAAACTCGGTCCCCAGGCCGAAGGACAGACCTACAAACCAAAATACCTCTGTTTGCCAACCCGGAATAGACTCGGTCGTGAAAACCGGAAAACCCGGTCTGAGATCCGGGCTACCGGAGCTGGAACCGGACCGTCCGGTGTGGGGCTCGGTTGAACCGGATCCACAACCGGGATGAAACTGACTTCACGAAAAACGCAATAACTTTTGCATCTGCACTCCGAGTTCGATGATCTTGGGCTTGTTTTGATGAGGAAAACAAGATCTACAATATGGTGCATGAAAACATCATAGTCCAACAAAGTAAGATAGAACCAAATGAGGAAAGGTATGGAGCCTCCATATAAGAAGAACCAGTAAAACCTTCAAACTCGAAAACGCCATATAAGATGCATACGAATTCGGTTTTCGATGAACTTGGGCTTGTTGAAGAGCTAGAAACAAGCTCAAGAACCTCAAATAGAGAAAATTCCAAGAAGAAACAAAATAGGAAGATGCAAAGTATGCAAAGGATGGAGCTCCCGATGACGATGTGATCAAGTTACCCAACCTAAAGCCCCTCTTGATAGTGCGGCTATCTATCCTATAACCCGGTCTCCCAACAACCACCTTGAGACCGGTAAAAGGAAAACCTAGCAAGGACATACCTTTGCCTTGCGCATCCCTCTTGATCTTGATGACAATGCTTCAAGCTCCATCCAAGACGGAATGCATCACTTGATCATTGTTGCTTCCTGAAGATTCATAATTTGCTCCCCATACACCACTATGGGATAGCTTCATTAGGACACACCTTCACATGTCCATTTTCACCAATATGGATGGCAAACTTCAGGCAAATGATCTTCTCGAGATGCTTATCTTGAACTTGCCCTTCTCAACCTTGATGGCGATCACCACTTGATGCCATCCTCTCATGGGCTATTGAGATCTTCACTTTTGAAGCATGCCCATGGAAAGATACCTATCCCATATATAAAACACAAAGGAACATATATAATGGGTTAGTTCATGATGCATAAATGACAAGGCTTACCACACCACAAGATCCATGTGGTACATTATTTATGCTTCATGCATTGACCAACTTGAAATCACTCTTCACTCTTTGCATTGGTCAACCAAGAGTCTTCTCATGCTCCATCTCAATATCTTGAGGTACATAAGGAATTCTTCATTTGATTACATGCTCTAAATCTTAGTCAACCATAGCTCAACTAATGAGGCTATCATGACACCGGCTTAGAGCCATATCTTGAATTCTTCTATTGAGATCACACTCTCAAGATCTTGAACATATCATATTCTTATCTTCAATTTGATGATCTGGATGCCAAAACTCAAGGTATATCTTTATCTTCATGGCATCCATACTTGAATCCAACACATGAACTACAAGCATGACCTATGGAATATTCCTTCATATAAAACTCAATGAAAACATTAGTCCATAGGGATTATCATTAATCACCAAAACCACACATAGGGGCAATTACCCTTTCAGTGTCATTCACCTTAGCAATTTGGTCCTTCAAGCATGGTAACTGTTTGGCCCAAATCTTGATGCCTCTCGTCACATTTTTCAACTTGGCACATATTCTTTTTGCTAAGTCCTGATAATTCACTGGTATATTCCAGGCATTTTGCACAATCATCTTAAAATCAAAATGATGAAGCCAGTAATTTTCAAATCTAAATATTTGTGCCTTGGGGATGTTAGTTCCAATAGAGATGACACAAGGGAGATGATCAGATGTAGGCTTGGATAGGGGTGTGACCAAAGTGTAAGGGTAATTGGTTGTCCAAGAATTAGAAGTAAAAAACCAATCCAGTCTTTCCAGAAGTGGATCCTTTTGCATGTTACTCCAAGTGAATTTTCTACCCTTCAGTGGTAGCTCAATAAGTCCTAGGTTGCTGATAGCATCATTGAAGAGCATAGTTTCATTAACATCCCCCACTTTTATTTCTATCAGTAAGAGTTCTGATAAGGTTAAAATCCCCTAACACAAGCCAGTCCATACTATCAGGCATAGTGATGTTTGAAAACCAGTCCAAAAAGTCCATTTTTCTATCAGCTTGACATGGACCATAGATATTAGTAAGAGTCCAGGAATCATTTGATAACTGAGAGGTGAAAGTGATAGAAGTGGAGAATTCATTTTGGAAAGCTCTGGTGCCATTAAATAATGAGCTGCACCAGATGATCATAATCCCTCCAGAAGCACCAATTGATGGTAAGAAGTCAAAGCTGTCGAACTTATTTGGACAATTTTTTTTAAATAATTGATATCAAAGTTTTCTCTCTTGGTTTCTTGGAGACAAATGATGTCACATTCAGATTCCATGATCTTGCTTTTTAATGCTAACCATTTTTCCTCAGAGTTAATTCCCCTGAGGTTCCAGTTCAGAATCTTCCAATTTCTGGTTTTACTCATATATAAACAAATTGAGTGGGCATTGAGGTGACACAAGATTTGTAGTCACACAAACAAGACTGAACATATCATAGGGTACTGAGTTCATAAACATGCATAACAACAAATAGGTCTGCAACAACTCATAACAGACATCAAAGGTAAATGATCCAGTCACAAAAGGATAGAATTTTGTAGACATTAACCACATTATTTAGGTGCTTTCTTCTTAGACTGCTGTCCACAAGACTCAGCAGCACCTCCCTTCTTTTTGCTTGGAAGGTATGATTCTGAACCAATCTTCTTTGGTCTAGGTTTTCCAGGTGGTTTCATGATCAAATCATTGATCTTGCCCTTCTTCAGCAACCTTTTCTCAAGATCCCCCTCCTTAACCTTGCAAAATGAATCAACAAGGTTCTTAACAACTTTATTACTGAGACAAGGTGGTGCAACATTGCAAGAGAGACAATTATGATCAGAACGATTCACATGGCTTTTAAATCTCCCATTAAGTACCACAATTCTGGGGCTCCTTCTCACCTCAGAGTCCACCAAAGGTTCTTTGCCCCTCCTCCTCTTTGCAGGGGCATTTGGAACCATCATGCTTGATGGGGATTCATTCAGGCAGTGAGGAGGAATCAGTCCAACACATTCATCAGGGATAATGAAGGTGAAAGTAGTTTCTTCTACAATTGGCTCCTTTATAATATCCCAAAGGGGTGAGGTAAGAAAGTGCTAGCCCAATTGAATTTTTCAGGAGTGATGAGCATAAGAGTGATAAAATTAAACCAACTTACAAGGATGTCACATTGCAGTTTGCCTTTGTCAGGAGAGGGATTCATGTGTGGAGCAAAGAATCTGTCCCATAGTTCATGGCCTTGCTTTGAGAAAGAATTCATAGCAGAAAGCACCTCAGAGGAATTGACAAAAGGAATAATGGCCATTCCAACTTGTAGGTGTGCCTCATTTGGAGAGAGAAGGTTTGTGTCTTCCATCATCCAGTCATCTTGCAGGTTACCCTCATCAGCATGGATTGTGTCCTCTTCATCATCCTGGCAATTTTGCAGAATGTTAAGCAGTCCTTCTCCCATGCCCACATCCTGGTTAGCATTAGCAATAATTTGCTCCACTTCAATATCCTCAGCTCCATGGACAAATTCCTTGTCACTCTTAGATGAAACATTGGCAACAGGAATTGATCCAGTAACAGCACTGTCAGCCTCCCGAGGTGGCAAATTCAGGTTATCTATGGGCATGTCAACCCCTTCAGCAAACACAGGTCCTTGGACAGCATTCCAGTTTCCCTAGCCAGCATTATTATTTTGAGGAGCAGGTTCAACCCATTGGTCCCATCCACCAATGTCTCCTTCAGGTTGTGGAGGAGGTGGTGGTGAAGGGGGTCCAAAAATGGGTCCCACCACAAGCAGAGGATGAGGGTCAGCACCATCATCAGGTAGTGGGTCCTCATCAGGTGGCCCCCCAGGAGATTGCTGTTTAAAATTTCAACAGAGAAGGTCCATGATTCAGTTTCCACAAGGTCCCCAATGGTAAATCTAACACTTTTAGGAACATCTAAGAGGTCAGTGACTCTGAGCTTTGCAATGATCCTGCCCTTGTGCTCAGGGTCCCTCTCCTAGAGCAGTACTTTACCAATATCAGAGAAAACTGCATTCAGGTCATCAGTATGCCAGTGATCAAGTGGAGGACCCAGGAGCATAACCCAACATTCATTGTTAAATTGAGTCCTGCGCCAGTTAATTCCTTCATTATGCCTAGCAAAAGAAATAGCAACATCCTGGAAGGGAATATGTCCCGCAGCAATTAACGGGTCCCGGTCACTAACATTGGAAAATTGAACATATGCAGAGCCAAATGGTCAATCTTGAATATCGTGAAATTCAACATGAGCATCATTGATAAAGAAATCTTGCAACACATCCCTGATATTACCAAAAGGAACTGGACCAGGGGGAAGGGGGTGGATGTGCGCAATGGCATACTATTCATGTGCCCTTGGTCGGCGAGGAACCACCACGGTTTTGACCCGATTCCTGCCAGCCACCTTCATAATATCAAAGCCATGGGGAAGGAATGGTTGAGGGTCAAGTGGAATGTTAGCCATTGCGTCGTCGGTGGTCGCCAACGACGAGCAGAGAAAGGCAATTGGGGTTTCTACAGGCGTGGGAGTTGAGGAGGCAGGGGGTTCGGCCGAATTCTTTTTTTGGGCAAGAGAAAAATGCTTAAGATAAGTGTACACCCTGGGCCGCGAAACTTGCGGCGTGACATGGGCCTTGAACCAATGCAGGTAAGATTTTTCGGGCCAGGGACAAGAAGGGAAAGTAGGGAATTTCAAAAATGGTAAAAGACCAGGAAAATTAATTGTAGATGATTTGTTGACTATAGGTGATTTCGCATCCTCAATAACTTTACCATTAATCACAATTTCTACAAATGATGCACCTGGTACCGCTCGATTAATGTCACCTTTTATTTGACCGTTATTGCATGGGACCGATGACGTCGATGAACCAATACGATCAAAAACAGAGGTTTTATTTTTCCTTTTTTATGAAACAAATGTCCAATCCTTGTCCAATTCTTTGTAATATTCTTTCTCTTCGAATTTCCAATTTGGGCCTCCATCACCCCGAAGGTTGATCTTCAATTTAAATGATTCATTAGAGAAAGAACCAGAATTATATATTTCGAAACCCACAGCTCTTGATGCAACAGAGAACCTAAAGGTTCTATCTTGGAGGATCTTGACTTGAAATTTTGAAGCATGAACCCCAAAACATGCTTGGAGGACAATGCCAATAGTATGAATATCAATCTTAAAATTAGCATGACCAAATGAGCCAACAAGGAAGAAAGGTCTTCTGCGAAATCCTCCTGAGAAATTGATGTGGTGACCAAATTTCTTGAACATATTAGCCTCAAAATTCAACCCTTTAGAGAAATCCACTGAAATGAAATTGTTGTGCTTGGTTGATGATGCAAGGGGCACCTCGAAAATTTGAGCACCCACCACCACTCTTTTGATGACAAGATCCAAAATCACACCAGAGGAAACTTTCTCATTTTGGAGAAGGAATCTAGCATCAATAACCACCTTGTCTTGATTTAGTAACACAACCCGCTTAGCAAGAGTATATAGGACCAAAAAACCAGGAGCTTTGTCCAAAATATCAGAAGGCAAGGAAGAGCTAGTAACGTGCCACATAAGTTTCAAATCTTCACTCTTGCAATCATGAAAATGAGAAGTCCCAAGAAAATCAGAGATTGGCGGTTAAATATCATTGATTCTTGCAAGATGAGAGGGGAACCTCACCACAGAACCAATCATGAGAACCTCCCCATTTTCCATGCTTCTACCCTCAAGTGGTGAACCGTTGGCATTGAGAATGACCAGCCAACGATTATCCGAAAGAACCAGAGATCCAACAAGGAACTTACCATCGGTGGAGCTCCCTGAATAGGTGATTTTCCAACCACCACCAGATGAATCTAGTGAAAGAGAGCCCATGGGCAGGTGTGCAACGGTGCTGGAGTGGCGCCGATGAGTGCCGGTGGGAGGGACCTCAGAGAGGCATGCCTCGGAAATCGTGCGGGTTCCTAGATGAAGTGCCAAGTACCGATATCTTTCTGGTTTGTGGTTTTAGTATAAGAACAAACATGCAATGACTCTAGTGGTTGATCCATGTGTGGTTTGTGGAAAGAACACACATGCAATGACTCTGGTTGATCCATATGTGGTTTGTCGAAAGAACACACATGCAATGACCCCTGGTGGATCCATGTGTGGTTTGTGGAAAAGAACACACATGCAATGACCACTGGTTGATCCATGTGTGGTTTGTTGAAAGAACACACATGCAATGACTCTAGTGTTGGTTTTAGTATAAGAACACACATGCATTGACTCTAGTGGTTGATCCATGTGTGGTTTGTGGAAAAGAACACACACATGCAATGACTCTAGTGGTTGATCCATGTGTGGTTTGTGGAATAACACACATGCAATGACCCTAGTGGTTGATCCATGTGTGGTTTGTGGAAATAACACACATGCAATGACTCTAGTGGATCCATAAGTGGTTTATGGAAAAGAAGCCACATGTAATGACCACTTGTTGATCCATATGTGGTTTGTGAAATGAACACACATGCAACGACTCTAGTGGTTGATCCATGTGTGGTTTGTGGAAAGAACACACATGCAATGAAAGTGGTGGATCCATGTGTGGTTTGTGGATAGAACACACATGCAATGACTCTAGTGCTAGTTTTAGTATAATAACACACATGCAATGACTCTAGTGGGTCCACATGTGGTTTGTGAAAAGAACACACATGCAATGACCACCGGTTGATCCATAAGTTATTTGTGGGAAAGAACACACATGCAATGAGTCTAGTGGATCCATGTGTGGTTTTTGGAAAAGAACACACATGCAATGACTCTAGTGCTGGTCTGTGGTTTTAGTATAAGAACAAACATGCAATGACTCTAGTGGTTAATCCATGTGTGGTTTGTGGAAAGAACACACATGCAATGACTCTGGTTGATCCATATGTAGTTTGTGGAAAGACACACATGCAATGACTCTAGTGGTGGATCCATGTGTCGTTTGTGGAAAAGAACACACACATGCAATGACTCTAGTGGTTGATCCATGTGTGGTTTGTGGAAATAACACACATGCAATGACTCTAGTGGTTGATCCATGTGTGGTTTGTGGGAAGAACACACATGCAATGACAGTGGTGGATCCATGTGTGGTTTGTGGATAGAACACACATGCAATGACTCTAGTGCTAGTTTTAATATAAGAACACACATGCAATGACTCTAGTGGGTCCACATGTGGTTTGTGAAAAGAACACACATGCAATGACCACTGGTTAATCCATAAATTGTTTGTGGAAAAGAACACACATGCAATGAGTCTAGTGGATCCATGTGTGGTTTGTGGAAAAGAACACACATGCAATGACTCTAGTGCTGGTTTGTGGTTTTAGTATAAGAACACACATGCAATGACTCTTGTGGTTGATCCATGTGTGGTTTGTGGAAAGAACACACATGCAATGACTCTGGTTGATCCATATGTGGTTTGTGGAAAGAACACACATGCAATGACCACTGGTGGATCCATGTGTTGTTTGTGGAACAGAACACACATGTAATGATTATAATGGATCCATATGTGGTTTATGGAAAAGAACACACATGCAATGACCACTGATTGATCCATATGTGGTTTGTGAAAAGAACACAGATGCAATGACTCTAGTGTTAGATTTAGTATAAGAACACACATGCAATGACTCTAGTGGTTGATCCATGTGTGGTTTGTGGAAAGAACACACATGCAATGATAATGGTGGATCCATGTGTGGTTTGTGGATAGAACACACATGCAATGACTCTAGTGGGTCCACATGTGGTTTGTGAAAAGAAAACACATGCAATGACCACTTGTTGATCCATAAGTTGTTCGTGGAAAAGAACACACATGCAACGAGTCTAGTGGATCCTTGTGTGATTTGTGGAAAAGAACACACATGCAATGACTCTAGTGCTGGTTTGAGGTTTTAGTATAAGAACAAACATGCAATGACTCTAGTGGTTGATCCATGTGTGGTTTGTGGAAAGAACACACATGCAATGACTCTGGTTGATCCATATGTGGTTTGTGGAAAGAACACACATGCAATGACCACTGCTGGATCCATGTGTGGTTTGTGGAAAAGAACACACATGCAATGACCACTGGTTGATCCATGTGTGGTTTGTGGAAAGAACACACATGCAATGACTCTAGTGTTGGTTTTAGTATAAGAACACAGATGCAATGACTCTAGTGGTTGATCCATGTGTGGTTTGTGGAAAATAACACACACATGCAATGACTCTAGTGGTTGATCCATGTGTGGTTTGTGGAAATAACACACATGCAATGACACTAGTGGTTGATCCATGTGTGGTTTGTGGAAATAACACACATGCAATGACTCTAGTGGATCCATAAGTGGTTTATGGAAAAGAACCCACATACAATGACCACTTGTTGATCCATATGTGGTTTGTGAAAAGAACACACATGCAATGACTCTAGTGGTTGATCCATGTGTGGTTTGTGGAAAGAACACACATGCAATGACAGTGGTGGATCCATGTGTGGTTTGTGGATAGAACACACATGCAATGACTCTAGTGCTAGTTTTAGTATAAGACCACACATGCAATGACTCTACTAGGTCCATATGTGGTTTGTGAAAAGAACACACATGCAATGACCACCGGTTGATCCATAAGTTGTTTGTGGAAAAGAACACACATGCGATGAGTCTAGTGGATCCATGTGTGGCTTGTGGAAAAGAACACACATACAATGACTCGAGTGCTGGTTTGTGGTTTTATTATAAGAACAAACATGCAATGACTCTAGTGGTTGATCCATGTGTGGTTTGTGGAAAGAACACACATGCAATGACTCTGGTTGATCCATATGTGGTTTGTGGAAAGAACACACATGCAATGACTCTAGTGGTGGATCCATGTGTGGTTTGTGGAAAATAACACACACATGCAATGACTCTAGTGGTTGATCCATGTGTGGTTTGTGGAAATAACACACATGCAACGACTCTAGTGGTTGATCCATGTGTGGTTTGTGGAAAGAACACACATGCAATGACTGTAATGGATCCATAAGTGGTTTATGGAAAAGAACACACATGCAATGACCACTGGTTGATCCATATGTGGTTTGTGGAAAGAACACACATGCAATGACCACTGGTTGATCCATGTGTGGTTTGTGGAAAGAACACACATGCAATGACTCTGGTTGATCCATATGTGGTTTGTGGAAAGAACACACATCCAATGACCACTGGTGGATGCATGTGTGGTTTGTGGAAAAGAACACACACATGCAATGACTATAGTGGTTGATCCATAAGTGGTTTATGGAAAGAACACACATGCAATGACTCTAGTGCTAGTTTTAGTATAAGAACACACATGCAATGACTCTAGTGGTGGATCCATGTGTGGTTTGTGGAAAAGAACACACACATGCAATGACTCTAGTGGTTGATCCATAAGTTGTTTGTGGAAAAGAACACACATGCAATGAGTCTTGTAGATCCATGTGTGGTTTGTTGAAAAGAACACACATGCAATGACTCTAGTGCTGGTTTGTGGTTTTAGTATAAGAACAAACATGCAATGACTCTAATGGTTGATCCATGTGTGGTTTGTGGAAAGAACACACATGCAATGACTCTGGTTGATCCATATGTGGTTTGTGGAAAGAACACACATGCAATGACCACTAGTGGATCCATGTGTGGTTTGTCGAAAAGAACACACATGCAATGACCACTGGTTGATCCATGTGTGGTTTGTGGAAAGAACACACATGCAATGACTCTAGTGTTGGTTTTAGTATAAGAACACACATGCAATGACTCTAGTGGTGGATCCATGTGTGGTTTGTGGAAAAGAACACACACATGCAATGACTATAGTGGTTGATCCATGTGTGGTTTGCGTAAATAACAGACATGCAATGACTCTAGTGGTTGATCCATGTGTGGTTTGTGGAAAAGAACACACACATGCAATGACTCTAGTGGTCGATCCATGTGTGGTTTGTGGAAAGAACACACATGCAATGACTCTAGTGGTTGATCCGTGTGTGGTTTGTGGAAATAACACACATGTAATGACCACTGGTGGATCCATGTGTTGTTTGTGGAAAAGAACACACATGCAATGACCACTGGTTGATCCATGTGTGGTTTGTGGAAAGAAGACACATGCAATGACTCTAGTGGTTGATCCATGTGTGGTTTGTGGAAAGAACACACATGCAATGACAGTGGTGAATCCATGTGTGGTTTGTGGATAGAACACACATGCAATGACTCTAGTGCTAGTTTTAGTATAAGAACACACATGCAATGACTCTAGTGGGTCCACATGTGGTTTGTGAAAAGAACACACATGCAATGACCACTGGTTGATCCATAAGTTGTTTGTGGAAAAGAACACACATGCAATGAGTCTAGTGCATCCATGTGTGGTTTGTGGAAAAGAACATACATGCAATGACTCTAGTGCTGGTTTGTGGGTTTAGTATAAGAACAAACATGCAATGACTCTAGTGGTTGATCCATGTGTGGTTTGTGGAAAGAACACACATGCAATGACTCTGGTTGATCCATATGTGGTTTGTGGAAAGAACACACATGCAATGACCACTGGTGGATCCATGTATGGTTTGTGGAAAAGAACACACATGCAATGACCACTGGTTGATCCATGTGTGGTTTGTGGGAAGAACACACATGCAATGACTCTAGTGGTTGATCCATGTGTGGTTTGTGGAAATAACACACATGCAATGACTGTAATGGATCCATAAGTGGTTTGTGGAAAGAACACACACGCAATGACCACTGGTGTATCCATGTTGGTTTTAGTATAAGAACACACATGCAATGACTCTAGTGGTTGATCCATGTTTGTTTGTGGTTTTGGTATAAGAACAAACATCCCCTATCTCTCTCCCTCTCTCTCTCTTAGAAGCCCAAACCTGTGCCCACTCTGTCTGCTACGCCCTGATTGGTTGTCATAGCTGTCACGCGGATCGTGCGCACTAACCGATGATCCTGTGTGATCCAACGAGGCTCGTTGCACACGTCGTGCCCTTCACAGGACAACGCGAGACATCACGGACGTCTCCCTCAACGAGACTTCTACAAGAAGGAACACGATGTCGTCCATGGAAAAAGTGGTCGAGTGGTCATGTCATGTTTAATCTAGTCTGCAAAGGGTACAAGGCTACTACACGGCATCTGGTCATCCACTAACCACCAGCTATACCATTTTTACTACACAGCGCGCCTGCACTCTCACTTCCGTCAGGACCCCACCACACGAACCTTCCACGCGGTAGCCGCAGCTGGAAGAGCTGTCAACCGGGGCCCTCGAGGAGGCCTAAACGTCCCCGCATTAAAAACCCAGCCTATCGGGTCCTCCATTCGCACTCATCCACTACTCTTTCTTCCCTATCCAGCAAAACACCACAATCTTCAACGTCCTTGCACGAACCTTCTCCATGAAACCAGTGCGTGGGGGTGAGTATCCGGGCATCGCCGCCGGGGTGGTGCTTCACGCGGCAGATCTGGAGGTGAATCACGCAGCACAGGCCGAGGAGAACATGCAGTTCAACCCCTTGGGGGACCATATGCACGCTGGTGCTAACGACTTTGGAGGCGCCGATGAGGGCGTGGAGTTTGACGAACACGCTCCGCTCGTGTACCCGGAGGTACATCTATTTCTACATGTTTCATATTTTCTGCTCGAGCTTAATCTATCCAGGCATCATAAAAAAATCTAGTCCTAATGATTATATGCAACGTACGAACCGGTACATGGAGAGATCTAGTCTGTTCTGAATGAATCCACATTATTTATTTATTAATAAGTTACCAAGAACACAAACCACATTAATTTAGGAGCGAGCTAGGGAGACGGACGTAATGAACTACTGAACCTGTATAGACATGTTATTGCATCGAAAGTAACTTGGAATGGTGGAAGGAATATATATTTATTATTTTGCTCATTTCGGTTTGTATTCCATACATTACAAGTGTATTCAAGTGAGATGGATTCTGACAAGGAGACTAGGGACAACAAGAGCCGCCATGTCATGAAGAAGCTCAAGAGCAGGATAATCCCTTTCCGCACTCGACTTGGGGAGCTCAGGTGCCCTTTCTATAAGAAAGGAGTCAACCCGAGGATTGCCAGCTTGATTCCGCATGCGGTTGGCATCAGGAAAAGCCCGGCTAGTAAACACAAGTCGGCGACCAAGGCTAAGCACACTGCTTATGGCAAGTTCCTGACGGAGTATGTCAAGAATGGCCTAGTGTCCCCTTCTTAGGAATCAACAACTCCTAGCTGACCAACCCCGTCACTGTGTTGGCCCGACCACTAATAATATTTAGTTCTCTTACCGTATCTAGACCCTTAAACTATGTGGATTTCTATTTTCGTACCCTTCAAAATATATTCAAGTTCATCTGTTTATGTTGTTAAAGTTCCGGTGGCATACTCGTTATTTTGCATGGATAGAGGGGTGCCCCCGACAGATATAAGAGTTATCCTGTCCGCTAGATCATAGAGGATCAACGGTTGGTGGGAAAAACTGAGTACAACTGAATCGCCATAGTTAGACACGAGGGAAAAAACGTGACTCACGGTACGCGTGTGCGGTGCACGAGGCGATAGCGGACACGTGTGGCCGTGCACGGTGCATTAGCGTACGCTGTGCACGGTAGTGCAACAAAACGCCGCTTCCCTTCTCCTTTAATAGAGGCCTCCCCACTCCCACTCCCACTCATCACACACTTGCTCACTCAACTGTTTCCACTGTCCCATCACCTTCTGCAAACGCCCAACAAAGCCCCAACCACGCCGGCAATGGAGAAGATCGGTGCGGTGGCCATCGTCGCCTCCAAGGTAGCCGGCGAGGAGCCCCCCGTCCCTGTCCCCACATCCGCCGTAGCCTCTGGCGAGGAGGCCCCCGCCGGTCTCGGACAGATCCCGCTCGGTTGGGACCCCTACGAGGAGGTTATCTACATAAGGCCGGAGAACCCCTACGACACCAGCATCGCCGACCCGTGGTCTGAGGTAACCATGGTTTTCCCCCCTTCCCTTGTTCTTCCCCCGTTCCCATCGTTGGATGCTAGATTGTATGTTTTTAGGGCTCGTCTGTTCGCATTTTTTATAGTAGCTAATCCTATTGTGTTAGATCTCGATTTTCGATGAATCCCCCTGTTCGTAGTTGGGATCAGTATTCGATTTGGTTTGAGATTTGAGGAATAATCGGGAGATCTCATTTGGTTAATTTATGCAAAAAATCAATCCCGATAATCAAAGTATCTCAATCATGTCCTTATTTCACTCTTCTGTTTTTTTCCAACAGGAGGATAGCAGCGACCTCCCCAGCGACGATGAGTCGCAGGACACCAAGACTTGTGATGTGCTGAGGAGGCTAATGTCCGGTCAGTACACCAACTTCTTCGTCAACGATGTTTACATGTGCCCCTTCTGCCCCACCAAGAGGCTCCGTGGCACAGACTTCAACTCCCTCGTGAAGCATGCCGAGGACGTGAGGACCTACGGCAAGTCCGTGAACATCCACGGCTTCAGGGCCAAGCACCAGGCGCTCGGTCTTCACCTCTGCAACCTCCAGAAGGTGGCTATCGAGGAGGGTCGCATGCTCCCGATCAGACCCAAGGTGCCCAAGGTCAAGGGGCTGGGCAGCAAGAAGTAGAGGAGGCGCCAGAGGGAGGAGGCAGATGCCCTCCTAGCAAAGTCCACGAGGGGCCACTGATCAGCTACTGCTTCTGCTGTAAAGCAGCTTCTTTTGTCTTGTCTGTGTTGAAGCAGTCCGCTGCTGCTGCTGAGCAGCCTAATTGTCAAACCTCGTTATGTACCGTACTATATAACCTATATTAGCTGCTTTATCTACATCTACTCTGTTTACTGAATTTATTTATGGTGCTGGTTTGTTTTGCTGCTCAACATTTGCTACCAGACTGGGGTAAAACGATTGCAAAAGGAACAATGAATGAAGAGAGAAGCTGCTCTAGATTCTGTACCTTTTTGGGAAAAAAAACACAACTGTTATAGAGAGAGAGGGGAAAAGGCGCTCTTTAAAAAGGCCACTTTAGGCGTCATGGCGCACGTAACGGCCAAGCCTTTGACCAGACGGCACCCCCCCTCCAAGCGCATGTGAGGGCTTCGGAATATCGGGAGGGCAAAAGTGAGGACAAACGAGACACAATGTTGCTATAGCTAAATCTGACAAAAAGCTGAATTTGGCTTTACCATGGAATTTGGCTAGAGCTCCACAATGTAGCTATTCTAAATCCCTAAACTATGTGGTGCGTTGAAACCTAATGCTTTTCCACCGACACATGTGTTGCAAAGTTGCTTGATCGTGCATCCTTACACAAGTTGCCTACAGAGAAACTTATAGAAGCATGGGTAAACGAGCTTCATTTTGGCAAATTCGGGACAAGCTTTGCGCAATCGGCAGGCCTGATCGGCTGGGCGGCTGCCCTGGGGTGCAGGGATGCTAGGTGCATGTCTATGCTTACACTTCTTAAACTTGTTAGGAATTAATAATAACTGTACACTTCCTTCTGTCCTGTCACATTACGTCGTGTCAGTACCGTGCATCCACTGTGGATCGGCAACGGGACGGTGGTCTACGTGACCGGTCTCTACCACGCCAAAGCCACATCGCACACCCGTCCCATCGCCTACCGGGACGGACGCCGAATTTAATCGCTAGGTTTGGAAACCATCGGTGCTCGCCCGGTCAAACTTGCTTCCGCATGGGTATGACCGGAATATTGGTAAACGGAATTTAAGCATCGCCTTCTGTCTCCTCAGCACATCACTGTGCAAAAATCCCCAACTCATTCCTTCCGCCGGCACCGCCACCGCAAGAACCATCGACGTTGCCGCAGGCACCGCCTCTGCCTGGCCATACCACCGCAACAGATCACTCCAGCTCCACGCCCAGTCCCAGCCACCGCTACCAAAACTAGGCCACCGCCGCCGCATTAGCTGCTGCCATGGACGCAGAGTACGGCGTGTTCGGCGACGGGAGCGACTACACCGACGAGTACACCATCACCGCCCATGGCACTACCAAGCTGACGGTCGTCCACACAAATACGTCAGCGGAGGTGGCCAAGGTCATCGCAATGTACGAGCGGTGGCTACAAGATCCGATGGACAGGTACAAGATCGTCGGCCTTGACCTCGAGTATACTAGAGATAGGAAGAGGACGACGCTTTTGCAGCTGTCCATGCACAACCACTGCCTACTATATCACGTATGTAGGACCAAATCTATATGCCCGGAGCTTCGCGAGTTCCTACACAGGAGGGAGATCTACTTCGCCAGTGTCAACATCAAGAACGACACTCCGAAGCTAGAACGAGATCTTCTTGTTCATGTCGTCAATCACGTCGATCTCCAACGTTTGTGGCGGTACCCGGATGGCGGTACGGGGAAAGCCGGCAAGGCTAGACTCGCTTCCGACATCATCGACCGCGAGTACGCCGGCATGAAAAACGAGTTCCCGAAGCACCAGCCGGGTGGGTGAGTGTGCTGTTTACCACTACTAGTTTCGCATTTCGTTCCTTGTTTATCTCGCCTGTATTTTCTAAGCATTCTGTGTGTAAGAACCAAGCCCGTATGATCCCTGTGCTATTAGCTACTTAACCTGTATGAATTACATTCCCCCCTTTGTATGCTCAACATTCATTCTTACAAATTCTGTCTATGCCATTTGCATGTGGTAGAATCCAGGACTGACATGCATAAGGTGTGATACAGTCATAAGTCATAACCAAACCTAGATTATAGAGAAGGATACAGTCATAAACCAGATTATAGTTTGACGAAGGTAATACACAGCAGTTCGTAATTGCTCACATAGTGTACTTATGAAATAACATGTTTTCATAAACACAACAATCATGCACTAATAGTCTACATCCCAGCCTATTGGAGAAGGCAACCGATCCCAGGATGCCTTCGGTCGCTTGCCCCGGTTTGTAGATTCATCTATGATCCGACATCTGGGACAAACAACCTGCCTTGGTGGTGGTTCAATGATGCGATGCCTGGAACGAGATTTTACAATCTGGCGGTATAGCTCATGGCTAACATACCCGTCAAGTGCAGCGTACTTCAGATTAGGTTCAGAAAGTGGCTTATCCTCCCAGTAATCGTGCCCTAAACGCCTCCACGAACATCTTGGAAATCTGTCCTTCATGTCAGTGTACCACGGGTCTATGAGTTCGGAGGCAAGAGCGGCCATCCCGGTCTTGCCGCCCTTCGTCCCTGGGATCCAGTAAATTTCCTGGATGTCCACTCTGCACTCCTTTGGGATTCTAATGTTGACAGTCGGGCTTTCAAGGACTTTACTGTCATTCGTCATGTCAACACTGGTAAATGTTATGTGTTGGTTCACGAGAAAGTCATGAAACAGATCCCTAATGCTTTCGCCCCACCTGCATGAAAATGAATTCAGACTAATAATATAGCAATAACTTTTGCAAACAGACGGTTCAGGAACAAAAAGAGAGCAAAGTCTACCAGATCCCGTCAGCCCCCTTCTCGCAAAAAGGCTGGTATATGAGGACCTGCCCCTTCATGGAGAGTTGCACCACGGCGATCCTACGGCAATCGCGGCTGTACTCGAGGTCGAGACCTACGAACCTGTTTTCTTCGAACTGCAGCCAACTCGTGAAATTATTCAGAGTGTTCCTCACCGTCTGAGGGTTGGTGGTGTAGACGACATCGATCTTCTTCCCGCCATGTACTTCGATGTCGAAGTGCACAGTTTCTTGCCTGCCGTCGTTTCGGATGTTCGGAGCATCCATGACTACAAGCAAGAGGGAAAGGATACGGAGGAAGAGGGTGATGCGGTGGTGGAGGAAATGGATGAGGCCGTGGAGGAGAAAGACGATGAGGCCGTGGAGGAGGAAATGAGACGGAGAAGTGAAAGATTGGAACCGCCATTACCAATATCTGGAATAGTGCACGACCATTCGTAGTAGGGTGAAGGTGGCGAAAAACGGCGGTTTTACACATCGACGCTAGCACTTCCTAAAATTTGTTCTGCGCCACTTGCATGCGGTGGAATCAATTCAAGCGTAGGCACGTTTACGCGTGCCGACCTTCACTCACTGACAGGCGGGCCGTACATTTCCCTTTGACGATTTATTTTTTCACTTCCTCTAGACGGTTCCGGTGCCTGCCCTCAATAATTATGCCCCCCTTGTTTTCTTCCACGCAGACGAGAACCGGCGGCGGCGGCGGTTCCTTGCAGATTCGCTCCCCACTCGAACAACTGCCCCATCCCTGATTCCACCCCCTCTCGAATCCATCCGCCTCCTTATCACAATGCCTCCATTAATCTACCGGATTCCAGACTCCATTTGCCGCCATGGGTAGAGCTTGGGGTAGCAGCTGGTTGAAGCGAAAGGCATGCGACGACGACGCGGATGGCCAAGGCGACCGCTACCGCGAGGATTGGGGATGGCCGAACCTCAGCGCCGCGAACGTGCACAAGATCGCCTCCGAGTTGGACATCATCTCAGCCGGCCGCCTCGCTCGCTGCATCCCTGGCTACCGCGTGAAGATGCGGAACATGGACGAACAACCGTTTGGCACGCCAGGCCTTCTTTACCCCGATAACAGCAAATGGCCATACGACCGCGATAGCCACGTAAGTTTCAGTATCTAGCTTATTCGTTCAGTCATATCGTTGATTCATATGTGCTGAACTCTCATCGGAATCCTATGTTCCTTTCGTCGAACGTGTTGTGTGCACGCGCGGTTTGAACAAATCAAACCATTTAAGACTATTCTTTACAGCGGAAGCTCTGCTCGTACCTGATATTCTGGTATTTTCGTAGTGACGCAGTCTTACTTTAGGTGATAGACGAGTTGTCAATTTCGATTTTGCAATGGAATGCCTGCTAGGTGATATTCTGTTTCCTAAAATAAAAACAAACAGATTAGACGATTTAAGGCTATTATGCCCCGAGCTGTTTAATTATGATCATCGTCAGGAGTTTGTTCTGGGGGGCTCTGGTCCTACTCCATATATTGAGTATCTTCGTAGTGACACATGCACAATTTAGGCGATATCTGAGGAGACACTCGTATTTAGGCGATATTTTGTGTACTTTAATCTAAAGGTCCAGTTGTCAAATTGTATTTGTAATGGAATCCATGCTAGGTTATTGTACGAACTGAAAACAAACTCTGCAGAATATTCATGCAAAACTGATGCTGCTGGATAAGTGGTCGGAATCAGTAGTGGTGAATATCAAGGAAGAAGAAGAGATGGAAATGGGAGATGACCAGAACTGGGTGGGTGGCAATGGCGAGTGGCTGGTCCTTTTACCCCAGGATGGGAGTACTTGGACTCTAAAAACTTGCTACAGATCGAAGAGACTTGCAGTGCCATCTTTGAAGGGTGTCGGCATTACTGCATTCAACAGCGGGTGGCCGCCGCACATTTCAGAATTCGCTTAGAGGTTCAACATGGCAGAACTTGAGCTCGTGAAGGTACAACTCCCACATAAACCGCGGGAGGGGGCATGGAAGAACTGGGAGTAGAACCTCTTAGTGGTGTTCGACAAGGCGATCACATTCATTAGATGCCCAGAAGACAAGGAATGGACAGTCTTGCACGACAACTTCCTGCGGTCGGAGAAGTATGTCGACGCCGTCTTCACCTACGACTACTCTTCGTACAGACCGCAACGCATTTATGCGGTCATTGAACCTAGCGGCGACGTGCGTGTTTGGGAGCCGTCCATTTGGGGTGAGTCATGGTGTCATATAGCATGTAAAATCCAATTCAAAATTCTGCTTACTGACTGTTAGTAACACGTAGGTACCCACACAGCCCCGCGCATAATTCCAGCTCCGGTCATCGAAGATGCAGCAGCAGATGCTGATCTTGGGACACGGCGCTGGTTCCTGGCACCTCTCGGAGACAACATGGAACAACATGATGAACTCTTGTGGATTCATATCAGGGGAGCACTAAACAACGTTGGTGATACAATAGAACATATGGGGACACAACTTTCTTCATACCCATCGCTGCGGTGTCACGTTTTCTGAAGGTCCGCATGCCCATCTGAAGACCTAGTAGAGCAAGTATAGAGCAGAGTCAACAATCTGAAGGGACAAATCTGTGTTTCTTGGGATCAACTACCCTTTCTTTGTCGGAGCCCCTGTGGCTGTTGAACCTATAATTGCTCAGGCAACCCTGGCCCCTAATGCTGCTGCTGCTGGTGGTGGTGGTGGTGTTGGTGGTGTTGGAGCTAACGAAGAACTAGCTGCTGCTGCTCCTGGTGAAGCTGACGAAATACTTGGTGATGCTGCTGCTAGTGAAGCTGACGAAATACTTGCTAATAATGCTGCTGGAGAAGCTGACGAAATACCTGCTAAGGCTGCTGCCGGAGTCTAGGAAGAACATGCTGGTGTTGTTGCTGAGGTGCCAGCACTTCCAGTGTTGATAGCAGACTGTGTGTTTGCTGCACACTCACGCGCCTATCATGTTGACACTCCAGATCCGACCTGGAGCCGAATCCACATCGGGGAAAGGGGCCTACAATTGGCTCATCAGTGGGGCCATACTATTTGAAGGAGAATGAAAGACGGCCAAACGCAGCATTCTGGTTCGTTCCGACGATACCACCAGCTCCAAGGACCTAGTGCTCATACTGTCAGATCCGATGAACCATTTTTCTTTACCTTTATCATTAGTTACGCTTATGTGTGTAAAGACTAAGCTATGCTTATTTGTGGAAGACTAAGTTAGGCCTAACTACGTAATATTCAGTGAAGCCAAGCTTTTCTTTCCACGCCCATAACAACAGAATTGCAGCATAGAACATACAAATGTAATGTGCATACCACGCATTTTTGCTCACGATAACAACCACTTCAAGAAAATGATACATCGTGTACGCATTTGAACGCATCACTAGAATGTGCCACCTATTGATGATTGATGACATGGATCTAGCCTTTCTGCGCTTATTTGCATTGAATCGCTCATTGATTTGTTCACATATTGTTTGGCAATGGCCGAGGAACTCCACTCTCTTGGTAACTTGCTTCGTCAGCGAGCACTTGTTGATGCAATGCAAAGTATAGAACATGGTCGTCATTGTCATTCCATTTAGGTTCTCTATGTTTCGTCATCACGGAGCTACTAATTTCAAATGAAAATCTAGTAAACAATTTATGTGTACATTGTTAGAGTATGCTACGGCCACGGTACATACATGTTTTTCTACAATCACAAGAAGAAAACTTGATGCATTTTCACCTTGTTGGCGTTGTGCCGAACTGGGTGGATGTGGCTTTGGGGTTCAGAGAGGAAGGCGCCGTGGCTGGTGCGTGTGCGACCATGGCGACGGCGAGCACGGATTCTAGAGGAGACCAACAGGACCGAGCATGGTCGGCATGGGTACAGATCTCACCCGGGAATGAATTCCCGTCCTCACACCGTGCCAATGGTGCGGTCATGGTGAGGGCGAGCTCCGATTCAGGATGGGGATGAGAACGGGCCGAGCAGGTTTGTCCAAGTCCTAGCTCCGCGCCATGGCCGCGACCACAGATTGCTGCCCCAGAGGAAGAAGGAGACGCGTAAAGGATGCATGCGCCAATGCTGCAAGCCTACATGGCAGCGACGGCGGCAGCGACATAACAGCGAAAGCTGACAGGGGGGACCCAACTTGACGGCCGTTAGCCTGATTTTTTGTATTGAAACGTAAAGTTGAATTCGGGACGAAAAGGACCCTCTGAGTATTTGGCACGCCAACTATAGTCATCGCGGATGATATCAGGGAACTAGGGTACCGCGTTGCCTGGCCACCCCAACTTTCGGGCCGCAAAATGATATTCTCCATGATAGGAGTGCTATTAAGAGTGCTATATAGAAATGACTGATGAATTTATTAAAGATTGTCAAAACACCCATGATAGGAGTGCTATTAAGAGTCTCCTTGAGAGGCGTACTATAAAACCCAAATTGTCTCCTAATGCTAAGTTTGCTGCATCTCCCATAACATTAAAGATAATGATTATGATTTCTCGCCTGATCTATCTTACATAGCTATTGTTGAGAAGGAACCTTTTTGTGAGACTAAGAATGAAAGTGCCGTAGCACATATGACTGAGCTTTCTACCATGAGTGGCCTGTTTTCTGATGATATTAAGATGCGCACTTACTTTGTTGCTAAATTTTTCCCTTTTTCACTGAAAGGGGAAGCTAAAACTTGGTTTAATAATTTACCTCCTGGATCTATTAATAGCCCTGATTGCTTGATTAGTACCTTCCTTCAGAAATATTTTCCACCTAGTGCTAGACATGCTATTTTGCTGGAACTTTTTGATTTTAAATAGGGAGAAAAAGAGATATTGTCTGAATCATGGGCAATGTTTTGTGCTTTGATTCATGCACAGGTTGGATGTCCATTACCTAAAAATGAGCTTCTTGGTATATATTATAATGGACTAACTGGGGAATCTAGGACATACTTGGATAGTTGTGCTGATTGTGTTTTCAGGAATAGGACTCCCAAGGAAGCTGAGGAATTAATGGCTAAAATAAGCAAGAATTATGAAGATTGGACTCCTCCTAAACCAGCTATACCTGAGACAACTATACCTGAACCGACTATCCCTGCGCCTATACCAACATCAAAGAAGAGGGGAGTTATCAAACTAAATGATGAAGTGATGAAGGAAGCTAAGAAATGTCTTAAGGAGAAGGGAATTAAAGCTGCAGACATCATGAATTTACCTCCTATAGAAGAACTATGTAAACCAATCTCCCACTCATCCACTATAGAGGTACACTCTCTCCAACATTTTGATGAAGGTGATATTCCTTACTCTAAACCTCCTGATCAATGCTTAGAAGAATTTGATGTTTTTATTGTTAAGCAAGATAATTTTAATAAAAGAGTGAAAAATCATTTAATGGAAAACTCTAGGTTAATTGTGTCATGACTTTGATGCTTGTATCTTTGTCTCAAAACTTGATTAATTGTGTCATGACTTTGATAATTGTATCTTTGATATCTTTACTTCTAGTCTTCACTTGAACTTTAGAGGTGCCTTGGCATTTATGTTTACTCTACAATCAAAGGCAAGCGAGATACCACTCTATCATACCTTGTTATGAGCATTGCAATGTTGCTTATGTTTATGTTTCATGCTACTTATTTTTATGAGTTGGAATCTCTTCATAGCTTGCAATGACTATTACACTTAGTTGCATACTCTTTATTATGAATTTCCCGAGTAGTTGACCATATGCTGAGAATATATACATCTTATGAAGCAAATGTGTTCGTGAAAGTTTTTTTTTATCGCACTCAGTTTTCAACTGAATTGATTGAGGACAAGCAATAAGCTAAGCTTGGGGGGAGTTGATACATCCAAAACGTATCTACTTTCCCGAACACTTTTGCTATTGTTTTCCTCTAAACTTGTGTGATTTGGACACAACTAACACAGACTGACGCTGTTTTCAGTAGAATTACCTTGGTGTCTAGTTTTTGTGCAAAAAATCAACTGTCAGGAAAAATCCCGAAAAATATGCCAAAAATCCTATTTCACCAAAAGACTCACGGAGCCAAAAGACGATACGGAGGAGGGCCACGAGGGGCCTACACCACCTGGCCGTGTGGGCCAGGCCAGGCCATGCCTAGGGGTGGTGTGGCCGCCTCGATCACCCCCTCGGCCTCCCTCTTCGCCTATAAGATGCCTCTTGACCTAACAACCAAGGGGGTTCGATGTTTTTCCAAAAAGAGTTCCGCTGCGCCGCCACCACCAAATTCTGCGATTCGGAACCAGAAACTCCTTTCTGGCACCTTGCCGAGACGGGGAATTGGAGGAGATCATCGCCATCATCATCACCATCGCTTCTCCATTGACCATCTATGTTTCCCCCATCCATGAGTGAGTAATCCCCCGCGGTAGGCTATGGGGATGGTAGGGATTGGATGAGATCGTTCATGTAATGGCATCAGATTGTTAGGGCATGGTGCCCGGTATCTATTATTAGTGCTTTTTGACTTTTGTAGCTTGTTATGCTTAATGCTTGTCACTAGGGCATGAGTGCCATGATTTTAGATCTGAACATGTTATTGATTCATTATGATAGTATTGTTTATGGTCTTACCTACAAGTTGTATACACATATTATTGTCCAGAACCAAAGGCCCCGAAGTGATAGCAATCGGGATAACCGGAGAGAATGGCTTTGATGTGAGGATCACATGTGTTCACGGAGTGTTAATGTTTGCTCCGGTGCTCTATTAAAAGGAGCACCTTAATTGCCAGTAGTTCCCTTGAGGTCCCGCTTCAAACGGGCTAGCAGGACAAAAGATGTTGTGCAAGTTCTCATTGCGAGCACGTATGACTATATATAGAACACATACATATGATTATTTAGTACTTGGATGCTTTATCTTATTTATCTGCAAATGCCCTATGTTTTGATTGCTATATGAATTGTCTTGTCCATGCAACGCCCGTCCATCCATCCCTATGCCTACCGCTCTTTAATCCTATTGTTTACTGCAATTGTTACTGCTGTCTTTACTTTTACTACTGCTATTACTTTACTATTGCTACTACAAAACTATTGCTACTGATAAACAGTTGTGAGCAAGATTGTTTCTAGGTGCAGCTCAATTGATAACTCAGTATTTAAGGCTTATAAATATTCTTTGGCTCCCCTTGTGTCGAATCAATAAATTGGGTTTCACTTCCCTCGAAAATACCGCGATACACCCTCTATACTTGTGGGTCATCAAGTGTCTAGGGTTCCCAGAACCCAAGAGTAACAAGATCCACTAAGGATGGGTGGGGGAAATCACGATTCCTTTGGTGGAAGTATAGATATAGGTCACCTCTCCCAATCCTCAAGAGATCAAGAGGTTTGAGTGGGTAGGGAGAGAGATCTAGGCAAGTCAATATCTTGTATTAATGGAGGAGAGAGAAAACGAAGAGATGAGGGAGGAGGAGGAAGAAGAGGGCCATAAATAGTCACCTTTCAAACGGGCAGATTCTGCCCCATCCCGACACCACCGGTACTACTGGTAGTGGGCCGGTAGTTCCGGCGAGCGGCTCCCAGCTTGTCCAAAGGCGCTCCACGGAATGGTCGGATTTGACAGTGTAGCGGGCCCCATGAACTAACCGGTACTACCGGTGCTAGTTTCCATCCAACTACCGATAAAAGGACACTTTGATACAGTATCTGAACTAAAACACAAGTTGCCGGAACTTGGAGCGGAATTAGGATCGGAACTATGATGACTGCAAGTGCACAGATCGTTTGTAGATAGTTTCGAAATAAAGATATCGGTCCCACAGGGAGCAGGAGTCTGAAGTGTAATAACTCTTCAAATAAATATTACACTAGTAATGCTAAATAAAGTTCTAAGTGACAAGATTAAATGCGAGTATTGTGTAAAAAGGTGTTTTTGGGTTTTTGGTATAAGAGCAACAATAAGTAAAGTAAAACAACTGAATACATAAAGTAAGTATCGCGTATGTAAGAGAGATTGGAACTGCAATAGGGAAAATTGTTCTCAGGGAGTAGCGGATTCACCACTAGCATTATAAGGAGCTAAGGTAAAGATTATTATCATGAACATTCTCAACTATGTATTTGTGGGAGAAACTTTGTATTTGGACTAATAGGCAGCAACCGCTGCTCACATCATCCTCATAACCATAGTAGTAAGCAATCGACATCAATCGAATTACTGTGCTATTAAGGGACATAATCCCATAGGACGTATCCCATGGCATGGATAGTGTTCTGTGAGATTCCTCGATTTCCCAAGTTGATACGTAAGGAGTGCCAACCTCTTTATAGTCACTGTAAGTGCTAACACACCTCCATCTACCAACAAGTAGTTCCCTCCATCAAGTCCCCATGAGAGGCAAATATTGAGAGGTCAACTTCTCTCAACATCAAGATGAAGACAATCTAACACATGATCACCGCGATGAATATCATAATAAACTTTATCTTATTTCAATCTCATACTAGGGTTTTCCCACTACAATAAAAGTTGGCTTTTACAACGGACGATTTTCGTGGTTGAAGGCCCGTTTTTCGTGGCTAAAAAGTCTTCTATGACGGATGCCCATCGTGGTAAAAGCCCCGTCACAAAAGAATCTACCACGGTTTTTTCCTGACCGTGGCGGATCGCACCCTTCAGCCACAAAACTTGTTCCGTCATAGATCTATTCACCAGCCGTGTTGACTGCTGACGTCATGCAACATGACACGTTGCAAACACCATTAACGACCAGTTACTGCCATTAACGGCCACGGAAACCGTGGTAGAAGTCAGGCCCAGCCAAGGCCTGCTCATAATTAAGTGGGCCGGCCCATCAAGAGAGCCCAATAAGATTATGGCCCTTTACTGTTTCGTCCGACACTGTTTGAAATGGGCCCAAAGATGTGGTCAACAGTGGCCCGTGAATGTCAGGCCTGTTACTATTTCGGCCTACAAAAGCCCACAGTTTTCGAACACTGTGCGGCCCGTTACTGTTTCGGCCTACAAAAGCCCACAGTTTTCGAACACTATGCGGCCCGTTAATAGTCTACGACAAGTAGGCCCGATACTGTTAAAGCCCACTTTCAGCCTGTCACTGTTCTCACAGCTCGTCATGGGCCGCCTACGAACGACCCACTTTTAAGAAGGTCCGATACTGTTCTGGCCTTTTACTATACTGACTCGTTACTGTTCTGGCCGTCTACTATTCATGTCCATCACTGTTGTGGCCCTTTACTATTCAGGATCCAAACTGTGCTTACTGCCGTTGTTCTGGCCTACTACTATTTAGGCCTGCTACTGTTCTAGCCTATTTGCTTTTCTGGTCTGTTACTATTCTGTCTTGTTACTGTGCTGGGTTGCTACTGTTCTGGTCTGTTGGTGTTTCGGCCTGTTACTAGCCTGGCCTATTACTGTTCTGGCCTGCTACTGTTCTGGCCTGCTACTGTTCTGGCCTGTTACAGTTTTGGCCTGCTACTATTTTGGCATGTTACTGTTTTGGCCTGTTACTGTTTTGGTCTTTTAGTGTTTTGGTAATTCCGAAGGCCATGCAAATATCATAAAAGGAGTATAATTAGCGATCATCTTTTACTGTTCATGGAAGGCGCAATAAAAGAAGGGCAAATAACAAAACCCTATATAGTTACCTGATCGACCTGGCTGGCGCAATTATGGTACCACCATTGGTGGACGGCGTCAACTAAATGCCTACATGGCCTATGCGAGTTATCTAGATATTACATCAGCTGCAAACTTCTTAAAATATTACATAATATGAACAAATGGGAAAGAAAATTCAGCATTCAGTTGTCAATCAAGTTGATAGCAGAGTCCTTAATTTTCTTTCTCAATCCATCAACTGCATCTCACTTTGAGTGTGATAGCTACATTGGAAAACCACCTTGAGATGTGATCTTGCAGTCCCCTCTTTGGTGGCGATAACAATAATTGCAGTCTGAAACCAACTAATAACAAGTTAATACAACAAAGAAGACAAACTACTCATAGCTAAGAATGAACTAGATAGGAATTATAACTGCATAATACGAACATGTAGAGCAGGAATGCAAACCATGAATTAACTATATAGTAGAGGATAGTTATGTCGTTGCCTAGGACGAACCAGAACCAGATACAAGATATAATGGTGTGGCTTGTGAACCTGTAGAACATGACAAACAAACATTAGACAAATATGCCAACAATGAAATGAGCAATCAGACGAAGTGTTTCTTAGAATTTTAGTATAAACTAGCCAGGTCATTTCAAAAAATATATATGGAAGCTGTGGTATCTCCTGGAATGCAAGAGTTGTTGGGTGACTCGGAATTTGCGGTGAGCTCCACAATGGCATGCAGTTACTGTCGTATCTAAGCATGAACCATACAGAAATTATAATGACAACATACCAGAACTTGTGAGCAGGAATGGAAAACACGAATGAACTATATAGTAAAGAATAATTATGCCGTTGATTAGGACGAACCAGCACCTGATACAGAAAATATATAATGGCATCACTGGTGGACCTATAGGCTGTGCAAACCAACATGTTCAGTGTTGCCTTTTTGAGCTCTACGCAAAGAAAAAGAAAATAGTCAGTCTTGGAGCTTTTGAAGAACCAGATGGCAACAACAAAATTATAATTGAACTAGTATGAAGAGTTTGAATAGGTACTACAGGATAGCAGAACAATGCCAGGGAGGAAATAATAGTAGGAACTTAGCTCAGGAATAACCAGATAGTCAGTAACTGTGGAGCAGGGAATCCACACTAATATTTTCCACTTACATTACATTTTGCAAGAACTACACAATAGCAGGCAATTACCGGCGTACAAAGCAGCTAAGATAAGAACATGTGCATGACAATATAACAGACATGTGCATGACTTGAAATTTGTAGAGCTGCGAATGCAAACTAACATGTCTAATGACATTGTATGTACTAGCACAAAGAACAGGCGTGCCCAGTGACTTGCATGTAGAAGCACGATTACAAAAATGTAGTTCACTCTGACAGGCTTGAACCTGCTATACCGCTGACAAAACAAAAATGGGTTGGAGATTTGGTTACCTTGGTCGGAGAGGTGTCTAAGCATCATCAGTACTATGCGAGTGACGTCCAGGTCACCGAGGGTGCTGCGGTTGTGGTGGCTGTTGGCATCGAGGAAATAGATCTTGGGCGGTTGATGCTGGTATAGTCAACAGCGACAACTGTGTAGCCGGTCTAGAGCAGGGGACATGGAACTTGTTGAACTAGATCCCGTCTGGTGGACAACGATGAAGCTGCTCCGGTACGGTTGGGTAGCTTTCGGCGGCGAGGAAGTAGAGCGTTGGCGGTCGACGACGCCATAGGCGTGGTCAGTGAGACCACAACTCTGGTGGAGTGGCAGAGAGACCCGGTGAACTAGATCTGATGGGGTGGGCGTCGATGAAGCGGCTCTGGCAGCCGTGGAATTGCCACCGAGCGGTGCGCGCAGTGGTCGTGGAGGTGAGGGCGTGGGAGAGAAGCCTGGGATTTTGGGAGGGCCAGATGGAAAAACTGCATGAATCGGCACTATGGAGGTGAACAGAAAAATAATTACGATCATTCCCCCAAGCTACCAACTTTAGCGTGTCCATAGGGCGTCTGAACAATGGGTAGAATGGGAATTTTAAAGTCAAAAGTTTTTGAAACGGAGGAGCGCGAAATGCTTCAAAGTCGGTGTGTTATTTTTCCGTGCGACAGAGATTTTGAATTTGGCTACCGGCCAAATAATAATAATAGAAATGTGGTACTCCCCGGTGGGAGATTTCGGCTCAAAGTTTTTGAAACAGTGGGGCGGGAAATGCTTCAAAGTTGGTGTTTGATTTTGCCACTCGACAAAGATTTTGAATTAGGCTACCGGCCAAATAATAATTAATAATAAAGTGGTATGTTGGGGGGATACCCCCAGGTAGGGTAACGCCGGGGTATAAGGGCCAAGTTAGCGAGGGTACGACACGGTCAAAGCAAGTGCTGATCGGGTTACCTCAAGGCAGGCCGAACCATGGAGTGACCCAACCCATGGAGCATCTCCTTGACTATGGTCCGACCGGCATAAAATATATGCCGGCCATGTTTATCTTACTATTTTGTAGGTAACTTGATAAGATGGATTAGCTATATGCTAGCTGGACTATCTCGTGGCTTCCAAGAGAAGGAATCCCCCGCTGGTCAAAAGGTGGCTTTATTAGCTGTAGCATGAGCGCAGAAAAGTAAAGAAGATGACCAGCGGGTCAGGGGCGACCAAGGTGACACTGGCAAAGTCGGATGACGTAGCCCGTGTCCGGTGACTCTTAAAGACAAAGATTACACAGTGGGTTACATCCAAAGCCTGGACGAGCCATTAAAGAGAATAAAGAAGCATCTAGCTTTAGGCGAGGAGCATATTCGCAGAATATGCTGCCACGTGTGCTCTAGAATTGTAACCCGGGCTCCCCTATATAAGGAGCACCAGGGCCTCCATAGAGTGGGATCGATCATTTTCTCTATCTAAAGTAGAACTCTAGAGCTAGTTGGTAGGGAGTAAGAGACATAGTCTGCTTCTTACTGAGAGCTTGAAGAGCCTTTGTAAACACCATTGATAGAGAGAATACAAGAACATCTGTGCGTGGAATCACCACGTTCTCCCTCCCTGGATTCCCCTAGCACTCATTGGCCCCATCTTTAGCCTATCCATGGCATCTGCCATGCCACCACCATGACAGTTGACGCCCACCGTGGGGCTAACGGTGCTAGCAGGGGTGAAAATCCAACCAGGAAGCTTCTCCGGCACTGGCGAGCGCGTCGTTTGCGATTTGGTTCAGCGCTTTGGAGCGCTAGACTATGTCAGCGACAATGCAGGAAGCTTCGGCAGGCACCCCCTCCGTGCAACGGCGTCTTCATCAAGCTTGGTGCGCACAAGATCTACGTCGGCATGGACGAGTCTTGTGTTCATCCGCGTCACATCGTCGAGGGAGGCGGACCACCTCTCAATGCAGCTCGTGGAGTGCGTATCACTCGTGCCACCAGCAGCGTTGTGGTCTTGATGACCGCACCTGACATGGAACCAAGCAAGGGCCCGGTGCCAGATCCGGAGGTAACGCCAAAGCAGACAAGGTCTAGGTTTCCTCTACTAGAAAGGCCAGAGAATGTGCTCTAGCAAGCAATAGATAGCCTAGCAATGCCAATAGCACCTGTGGTAGATCCATCTCAGGCACAAGCTAAGTTAGAGGAAACTAGGTGGAAGATGTTAGCTGGGGCAAAGAAGGTAGCATAGCTGCATCAGTCTTTAAACATCACCTTGAGAGAATATGCTAAGGCAAACCACATAGATGGAGTAAAAATCTGGGGTAGGAACCTCATTACTGAGATTGACAAGGAATACGAGCCTAGGGCGGGTCAGATAGCCATGATAGTAACATGAGGGCTAGATCGATACAGTACCCTGGCAAAGAACCTCAGGGCAGCAAACGCGGCTGCATCCGAGTTAGAAGGTTTAACTAGAGAGGCCTGGCAAAGGCAACAAGAGAGAGTGAATCACTTGCTGAGAGTTGCTTGCCAGCAAAATGAAGAAATGAACAAGGCAAACCCAGCACCACCAGGAGCGTCTCAGGTGGTACATTCAACCAGGAATAATCTAGAAAGATCTGGGGGAGCCGCGTCATCTCCGGGTCACAATCCCAAGAAAGAAGAAGTAGTAAACTCTAGAAGAAGAGACAAATAGATGGTTCCCTATGATCCGGTAAGGGCCGGAAAGGGCAAAGCAGTGCAAGTTGATGAAGATCGGCATAGTACCAGCCGAGGTGTGACCGGTCGAGGTAACCATGACCAAGGCAATGCCGGTCAGAGAAATGCTGCCAACGGCAATGCTGGACAGCGTGATCCCGTGGAAATAGGGAAAAATGTACCTCGGCAGCAGCAACAGCGTGCACCTCGGCAAGAGGGGAGTGCAGGACAAGCAGCACAATAACAAAATGCTCGCCAGTATTAGGAAAGATACAATGATGGTTATTCGGCTATGATCAACGACAGATACCCCAGACCGGATCACCACATAATTGGGTCAAGGATGGGAAGCAGGAACTTGTAGCCAGATGATGCGAGGCTGAAATTGGATAGAATTTATAGGTCAGAACTAATTGAGATACAAGGTCCACCGGGTCCAGCATGCTTTGGACCCCGGATCATGAAGGAACCACTAGTGCCAAACTTTCAGCTGGCCAGAGGAACCCGAACCTATGATGGTAGTACTAGGCCAGAAGATTGGATGATTGATTACGCGACAGCAGTCAAGATCGCAACAGGAAATTTGAGAAGGGCAGTAAGATATGTTCCACAGATGCTGGAAGGACCAGCGAGACTTTGCCTGAACAATTTGCCGCCAGGAAGTGTCAACTGTTGGCTGAATTTCGAGGAGTTGTTCGTTAGAAAATTTTCAAGCACTTACAAGAGGCCCAATAGGCCACAGACCTTGGCGCTATGCCGGCAAAGACCGAATGAGCCAGACCGAGATTACCTGACTCGGTGGTGCAACGTGCGTAACTCCTGCGAGGGGGTAATTGAATCACAAGCTATTGCGTGGTTCGCTCAGGGATGCAGATTTGGAAGTATGCTATGGCAGAGGCTACAGCGAGACATGCCCACTACTTTGGCTGAGACAATCTGGATCGCGGATTCGTATGCCTTGGGAGATCCAACGCAACCCCAACTAATGTCTTAGTGAGGCAAACGAGGAATATTACAATCGAGATCCTTCCAGATCATCAAGGAGGAATGGTTTTCAAGGAAAGAGAAGGGATGAGCACCCGGATTACCGATATAACTCGCAACAAGTAGCAGCGGTAGACCGAGATCAACCCAATGCTGGTGCCAGCCAACGCCAAAAAACTGGAGGGCAAAACTGGCAGCAGAAAAATGAAGGGAAAATACCTTGGACCCCGGAGCAGAAAAAGCAATGGCAAGAGCGAAAGGATAGATCGAGGTATACGTTTGAATCCATGCTGGATCAACCTTGCAAGTTCCATACACCAAGCCCGAATAGTCTGGCGAATCATACAACTCGGCAATGTGAATGGATGAGAAAGTTAGAGCAAGGCAGTTTGGGGAATGCTCAGGCACCTCAGAACGAAGCACCTAGGAATGAGGCACCACGGCCACCATTACTAACAGGGGGAAATGGACAGCAACTGATGTTGCCACCGCCTCCACCGAGGTACGAGAATGCGGAAAGAAGGGACGCGGTACATCAAGTAGGCAATAATCAACAACAAGGTTAGAGTTACCACGAGAATGAGGGACGAAACAAATACAGGGAGCATCATCAGAGTTACTGTGTATTTACCACGGAAGAAAATTACCGGAAAATCTTGCAGCACCGACATATGGAGGTGAATGCGGTAATGCCGACAGTAGTGAGATACATGCCCTAGGCGGATCAAGAAATCACATGGAGTATCAAGGATCACCCAAAGATCATGCCTAGCCCTAGGACCTATGCTCTGGTCCTGGATCCAACGTTCAATGGGCCGAATCTCAATGTGAAGTTTTCCAAGGTACTGATCGACAATGGCAGTAGTATCAATATTGTGTACAAGGATACCATGCACAAGTTGGGAATAACAGAGAACATGTTGCAAGCAACGAGGACCACCTTTCATGGCATTATACCTGGTATTTCCTGTGAGCCAATTGGTAAGGTCCGGGTTGACGTATTATTTGGCACGAGAGATAATTGCCGGACTGAAAATCTGGAGATCGAAGTGGTGAATCTGGAGAGCGCTTATCGCGCTTTACTCGGCAGGCCAGCGCTGAACAAGTTCATTGCAACTACCCACATCAGTTACCTTAAGATGAAGCTGCCCGGGCCAAGGGGCGTGATAACTATATGAGGGGACTTCTGGCATTCGATCGAGTGCGCCCTAATTGGATCTAACTTAGCTGAGTCACTCGTAATAGCTCAAGAAAAAAGGAAGATACTGGAGGTGGCGGCATTGGCTCAATCCGTGCAACAACATATGCCGGCTCTGACCAACCCGCACGGGAGCGTATCATTCCAAGCGACCAAGGACACAAAGAAAGTGCCAATCGATGATCAGTTCCCAGAGCGCACCGTAACCATTGGTGCCGCATTAAGGAGCAAATAGGAAAGTGAGCTCGTCAACTTCCTCTATGAGAATCGGGATATCTTTTCTTGGTCTACTCAGGATCTGCAAGGTGTACTGAGGGAGTTGGCTGAGCACTCATTAAACATAAGACTCGGGCTAAGTCGGTAAAGCAACCTCTCCGGCGTTTCGCCGAAGACAGAAGGAAACTCATTGGACACGAAATAGCTAGGCTCCTAGTAGCCGGATTTATCATGGAAGTACTCTATCCAGATTAGCTCTCTAATCCGGTACTTGTGGAAAAGAAGAAAGATGATCCGAACGTGGCTGTGGTATGGCGCATGTGCATTGATTACACGAACCTGAATAAGGCGTGTTCCAAAGATCCATTTCCACTCCCTAGGATAGATCAAGTCATAGACTCAATAGCCGGATGTGAGCTACTATCATTCATTGATGCGTATTCTGGTTTCCACCAGATACCCCTGAATCCAGATGATCAAATAAAGACTGTGTTTATTACCCAGTATGGGGCTTATTGCTATCGCACTATGCCGTTTGTACTACGTAATGCAGGAGCAACGTACCAACGATGCATGCAAAAATGTTTACATGACCAAATAGGTTGGAACGTGCAAGTTTATGTGGATGATGTGGTGATAGAAACCAAGGAAAGCAATACGCTCCTCGATGATATCCGGCAAACATTCACGAACTTAAGAAGGTTCCGAATGAAGATAAACCCAGAGAAGTGCACCTTTGGCGTGCCCGCTGGAAAGTTACTCATTTTTTTAGTATCTAGTCGTGGCATTGAAGCTAATCGGACGAAAATCTGGGCCATAGAGAGAATGGAACTGCCAAAATGCCTTAACGATGTGCAGAAGTTCACTGGTTGCCTGGCATCGTTAACTCGGTTCGTCTGTCGATTGGGAGAGAAGGCCTTCCCCCTCTACCAATTAATGAAAAAGGCAGACAAATTCACATGGACGCCAAAGGTGGACCTTGTGTTTCGAGAGTTGAAAAATATGTTATCTACTGCACCAATCCCAGTGGCACCACTACTCAAGGAGCCAATGTTGCTCTACGTAGCCGCGACCAACCGAGTCGTAAGTGCAGTAATCGTAGTGGAGCATGAGGAAGACGGAAAGTCGGTGCAAAGACCAGTGTACTATCTGAGCGAGGTATTTTCAGTTTCAAAACAGAACTACCCTCACTATTAGAAGATGGCATACGGTGTATATATGACGGCCAAGAAACTCAAACATTATTTTGAGGAACACCCCATCAAGTTGATATGTGAGGCACCTATTTTGGAGATTATGAGTAACAAAGATGCAAGTGGCCGGATAGCAAAGTGGGCAATCGAGTTAGCTCCCTATGCGCCACAATTTGATAGAAGGGATGCTATCAAGTCACAAGCCGTGGCGGATTTCTTTGTGGACTGGGCTGAAATGCAATACGAGCCACCCCTGCCAGACTCCAATTATTGGAAAATGCACTTCGATGGATCGAAATTAAAAGACGGGTTGGGCGCCGGAGTAGTGCTTACCTCGCCCAAGAAGGATCAACTGAAATATGTCCTGCAAATCCACTTCAGTGCCTCGAATAATGTGGTGGAGTATGAAGCATTGGTACATGGTCTCAAAATAGTGAAAGAAGTAGGAATACATCAGATACAATACTTTGGAGATTCCGATTTGGGGGTGCAACGAGTGTCTGGAAATTGGGATGCCTTGGATGCTAACATGGCCCTATACATGTTCCATGTTCAAATCATGAGTAGGTTTTTCGAGGGGTGTGAGTTCCATCACATACCTCGGATTGAAAACGAGGCAGCGGATACGCTGTCCAAGTTAGGCTCATCCCGGCAGCCAATCCCGCCTAATGTTGCTTTAGAGCACCTGAGAAAACCATCTATCATGCCCTCACCCGAATCAGATTCAATTTATATCCCGACACTCTCCGGATTAGGAGCTGCACCTATGGAGATAGAGTGGGGAAGCACCTAAGAAAACCCGGGGACTGCCTCAACAAACTCGGGGACTGCTTCAGCAAACCCGGGGACGGATCAGCCTTATCCGGAAGGAGTTATGTTGGTGGATGCGATGGCAATTGATGAGGAACCATTTCCCGTCCGGACTATACCAACTTGGCCAAGCCAATTTTTGATTTTCTGAAAGAGGGAATCTTGCCGGGTGACGAAATAGTCTCAAGGAAAATCCAGAGAAGGGCAAAGGCCTATACAATTATCAACACCGAACTATACAAAAGAAGTGTGACTACAGTACTGCAGCGGTGTGTAGATCCGGATGAAGGACTTGACATACTCCGGGATATTCACCAAGGGGAATTTGGCCACCATGCCTCCTCAAGGGCATTAGTGGCAAAAGCTTTCCGGCATGGATTTTATTGGCCCAGTGCTTTGGAGCAAGCAGAAGACTTGGTGAGAAAATGCAATGGTTGTCAAAGATACGCCATGAAAACTCATCTACCAATGTCGGACCTGAAAACTATCCCCACTACCTGGCCATTTCTTGTATGGTGCCTAGATATGGTAGGGGCATTTAAGCCGGCTAAAGGAGGGATGACTCATATCCTAGTCATGGTTGATAAGTTCACCAAATGGATTGAAGTGAAACCAATTCGGAAATGTGATGGGGCAACAACAGTAAGATTCCTCAAGGATATAATCCTGAGATATGGCTATCCCCATAGCATCATAACTGACAATGGAACAAATTTCGCTGAAGGAGCGTTTGTGAGATTTTGCCAAGAGAAGAAGATCCAGCTAGATGTCGCATCAGTCGCCCACCCCGCATCAAACGGGCAAGTGGAAAGATCCAACGGACTGGTATTGTCCAGCATAAAACCCCCGGCTCATAGAGCCGCTACAAATATCAGCGGGGTGCTGGATAGAAGAACTACTAGCAGTACTGCGGAGCTTAAAACTAACTCCAAATCGATCAACAGTCTATAAGCCATTCTTTCTGGTATATGGGGCAGAAGCAGTATTACCAGCCGACATAGAGCACAATTCGCTAAGAGTCACCCAATACACATAAGCCAAAGTGTGAGAAGCCCGAGAAAATGATGTTGATCTGCTGGAAGAAGCGAGAGAATTGGCCTTGTCTAGATCCGCCATATATCAGCAAAATCTCCGATGCTATCATAGCTGGAAAGTAAACCGCCGAGTCTTCCGGGAAGGTGACTTGGTACTCCGGCTGATACATCGCACAACTGGCATGCATAAGCTATCCCCTGCATGGGAAGGACCTTTCATTGTAAGCAAAGCCTTGCACAATGATTCCTACTATCTTATTGATGCACAACCCCAGGAAAAGAACAAGGTGGACATGTCCGGAGAGGAATCCAAGCGACCGTGGAACATAGCACTACTTCGTCCTTTCTACACCTAACTAAGAGATGAATGTATCCGAGGTACTCATATGTCGGTATGTATGTCGGCAATGAGTTTATTAATAAAAACTTTGCCACCCCGAGCAGAGACTCGGGGACTGCCATAATAATTGTCTCTCGTTTTTGTATTTGTATGTCAGCTGGGTTAAGTTGCTTGTATCTTAGTTGGATTAGTAATGTGTGAGCACCAAAAACCTAACTCTTCGGCTTTGCTTTTGTCCAACAAGAATTGGCTTCATGGCAAGCAAGAGAACAAGTTTGGAATGGCAAAGCACATGAAAAACGACTAAGGAAAGGAACTTAAACGAGCCAACATTGGTTATTTTGACTAACCCTTAGCTTATTGTGCTCCTTAAAACGCCGGATCATTTCGAGCTAGTCTCAAAGTTCCAAGTATTGTTAAATCAATTTTTTGAACCTCAGACTCGTAAGTCGAAAAAACCGAACCAAGGTAGATGCGAGTCGAATCAAAAATTGGGGGAACAAGAAAACGACACCCGGGGACTTCGCCCACGATAATCCAGCATTAAAAACATAGTTCTGAACAATAAATTGTAGCACAACCAAACTAAAGTATTTGGATACATTTACGCCCGACATTCCGTGGATCTGATAAATATGATGAGTGTTTTTTAAGGAGCAGGGGCAGCAGACGAATCATCTGTCGATGCAGGAGGTACTTCGGAGTGTGGGGGAGGAGCGCTAGCCTCGACTTCATCCTCAGGGTTAACCTAATCATCCTCCGGGTCTTCAGCCTCGTCGCCAAGCTCAGAGGCCTCACCTTCACTCCCTTATTCTTCTTCGTCTCCAGAAGCAGCTTCATCATCAAAGACATCGAGATAACTCGGCCCTTCATTCCAACCGTGGCAAAAGGAATTTTGAATGAGCTTATTGGCACAGGCTTTGCAGTGCGCAATCCAATCCGGATTCTCGCACCACTTAGACCTAGTGCGCATGCGAGTGAGAAACCCCAGGTCAATCCCTTCATACCACGAAAGAACAAACTGCAAAGCGATGTTAGCACCAGCCCGTGTAGCAGATTCACGCCATAGGTTCAGCTGATGCTCGCACCCCATCAATTTGGCTATGAAAGCCGAACCAGTTTTGGGAATGGGATCAGTGGGCCAGAGGGAGCCATACATACGCGTTGCTGCTGGTATTATGTCCATGCCATGGTTCTTCACCACCTCAAGGCGAGCAGTGAGACTCGCCAGCATGTCCTCCATGGTATACGGGATTGGCTTGGTGTCAGGGCCTACAAGCAGACCATGCTATTCGCGGGACCGAGTTACAGCGGCAGCACCAGGTGCATCACTCTCAGGAAATTTTCCTGAGAATTGGGAAGAAGAAACAGTAAACAAAAGCACCAAATCTAGAGGAAGGAAAACCAAGCAAGGGTAGGAAACTCACGTGCAATCTGGAAGAGGACTCGCTGAAGCTCGGAATGAACGTCGGCGCTATGGGCCTGGAGTTTCTCATATTCGGTGGTCACCGACGTAAGCTTGACGTCGGCTTCCTATAGTAAGCTTTTGTCCTTGGAGATTTGCATGGTTAAATGCTCTTTCTCCTGATCAGCCTTCTCCAAATCGGACTTATGGAGGCCCTTGAGCCTCTGAATTTTGGCATTCAGCCGAGTGATCTCCGAGTCCTGGAGCTGGAGCCGTGCTATCTCTTCATCCTTCTTCTTTAGCTCAGCCTCATGCTTCCCTGTTTGTTCGAGGAAATGGGTCATCATTTCAGGCATACTAACGCTATTCGAGAGCAACTTTAGCAAGGTAATGATCCGGAGGACCCAAAGTATAAGTGTACAGCGGATAAAAGAAGGAAAGTACAGTGATCGTGTGAAGGGGATAAAATTACCTTTGATCTCAGCCAGATTCATCCGCATAATGATATTTTCAGCTTCAACCTCGGCTGCATGATTTGGATAGCAGATTAATACGGATCCTAGGAAGTTCGAATGAACAAAGACGGAAGAGGAAGAAAGGAAAATTACCCCTCTTTTGGTACTCCTCTAGGAGTTTGCCATAACACGCTCGAATGTCTTTATAGGAGTCTAGCAGGCGCTGGAACTCAGCGGATCGGCGGTTAGTGGTAATCTGAAATAAGCAAGGCAATGGCAAAGTTCAAAGTCAAAGTAAAAATAATTCGAAGTTCACAAGATCCGGGCCAAGTGGAACTTAACCCGGCTCTAGGTGTGTGGATATTCGAAGCTCACAAGATCCGGGCCAAGCGGAACTTAACCCGGCTCTAGGTGTGTGGATATTCAAAGTTCACAAGATCCGGGCCAAGCGGAACTGAACCCGGCTCTAGGTGTGTGGATATTCAAAGTTCACAAGATCCGGGCCAAGGGGAACTTAACCCGACTCTAGGTGTGTGGATATTCGAAGTTTACAAGATCCGGGCCAAGCGGAACTTAACCCGGCTCTAGGTGTGTGGATATTCGAAGTTCACAAGATCCAGGCCAAGTGGAACTTAACCCGACTCTAAGTATGTGGATATTCGAAGTATACAAGATCCGGGCGAAGTGGAACTTAACCCGGCTCTAGGTGTATGGATATTCGAAGTATACAAGATCCGGGCCAAGTGGAACTTAACCCGGCTCTGACTATGTTAGAATTTGACATTGCTATGGACAAAAACTAAATTCTGAAAGAAGCATCCGACCGAATAATAAGTTATTCCCTCAGAGGCTCGGGGACTAGGGGCTATGTCTACAAGTGCTCAGTTATGCAAGGTATCAATAGTAGAGGAAAAGAGTTACCTCCATCATCCGGCCAGCTAAAGAGATAGCCTTGGTAGCGGAGATCATCTGTGCGCTGAACTCGGCTGGGCCGAACTTCTCCGACAGATCATCTTGAGGGTTATTCCAGTTCTTCACATACTCAAGGAGTAGTGGACTGTAACTTTCACCACCGGGAGAATAGTTCGCCACAAGGCCTTTCACGTGGGCCTCTCTCCTAGCGGATTGAGCTGCGGTGGGGCTGGTATGCAGAACCAGCTGTCTGCTGCCCTCTGACCCGGAGGCGGTAGACCTAGATGAAATCCCTTTAGCTGACCCGGTAGCCTTCTTGAGCTTGCTGGATGAAGCCTGAGGAGCTGGCTGGAAAATGTCTGCAACTGAAGGAGTTAACCCGGAGGGAGCTGACGGGGCTTTCCTCTTGGGAGGCATGGTGGAGGCTTTGGCCATTGCAGCTGGTGCTGGTGCTGGTGCTGCTGGTGTTGCTGCTGCTGGTGTTGGTGTTGGTGCTAGTGCTGCTAGTGAGGCTGTTGCTGGTGCTGGTACTACTGCTGCTCATGATGATGTTGCTGCTGCTGGTGATGCTATTGCTGCTGCTGTTGGTGCTGAGGCTGCTGATTCTGGAAACACTTGGACAAAAGAACTTGTTGGGGGAGGTGCCGATGAAACTGGCACCTCATGACTTGGCACAGAGGCTGAAGAACTCGGGAGATCCGGCATCGCCGTATCCAGAGCCGCCCCACTACCCTCCGCGCCGACATTGCCCTCCTCTTGACGAGGTGGGCTCTAGTTAGGTGCAACCGCGGAGCCCTCTAGAATAGGGCTGAGCGGGCGAATATCATCATCACAGGGGGGATAACTGCTGCTCCGGATTGGGGAGGCTATGCCGGAGCCACTCTGAGGGATGACCCTAGGAGCTCTGAAAAGAAGAAAAGCACCAAGTCAAAAAGAGAGAGAACTAATAAGAGACAAAGGCAAGCAAAGGAAAAATCCCCAACTACAAGTGCAAAAGGACTTACTCATCCACGGTGGGAGGAGCACGTGGTTTGGTAGCCCTCCGGACCGTGCTCTTGGCAGCCGGCTTAGACGAGGCTTTCACCTCGGACTTCTTCCGCCTCTTCTTGGGCGGCGGCGCCTCCAAAGCTGCGGCCGAGGCAGCCGCGCACTTCTGGGAAGAAGCAGGGGCCGAAACACCAGTGGCGAGGGGAGGAACCTCATGGACCTGACCGTCTGGGTTAGCTGAAGATTCGGACATAACCAGATGCGCGTAAGAGATGGGAACCGGATCAAGTACCTCCCGGACCTCAATGTCCGAGTCATTGTCGTCTGGCCAATCCCTTAGAGAAGAGGCCTTACCAGCGCTGCGTTTGATGACGTTCGGGGTAGGCATGAAGGTCTCCGGATCAAGCTCCTCCTCATCCTCCTCGGTGCGGTCCGGCAACCACTTGCTCGCCAGCACCTCGCCATCCTCTAGTGGTTGCTAGAGGAATCGCTGAGAACAACAATTAACAAGTTACAAAAATGAACCGATATGTAGAGAAGATCCAGAGAACAGGAAAAAGTAAGTTTACCTTTAGAGGAGGGTTGTCCCGGGTGAAGGGCTCAAGTCCCCACTCCCAATCCTCGGTGAACTCTTTCTCCACATTGAATATGGACTTAACCCGGCGGTAAACCGCCAAATTATCCAGCTCGATAGATGATGTCCGGTGGGGGTCGAGAGGGCTGCTCAAGTAACAAATCTTGTGGGCTCACTTTTGAAGGGGGGGAGACCCGGCTGCAGACAAAAGTAATCATGATGTCCTTCCCCCGGAGCTTCTGCCTGAGCAGCTCCATGATCCGGCGCTCCACTTGATTCGCCAAGGCCGTGGGTCGCTTGGGAATGCTCTCCCAATGCGAAGTATCAGGAGGGCCAAGCTTGAAGAGGAGGAGCCAGATCAAGTCCTCGTTGGTGGTGTTCCGGATATAGAAGAAAGTCCGGGCCTAGCCTTTGCAGGACTCGAGCCCGGTGACCCAGGGGAATGCGGAGGTCTTGTAAGGAGATATGGAGGCAGTGCCACATTGGGTCAGATGCTTATCCTCTGGAGCAAGCTCCTTATCCGGAACCACATTCCTCTGGAGACCAAAGAACTTGATCCAAAGTTCCTTGGTTGGCCAAAGGCCAATGTACCCCACAATTCCAGAAGCAAAGGAGGACAAAGAAGTGTTAGCATTGGTAGGGAGATGATGCGGTTGAAGTTTGTAGGTGGAAATGAAATCAAAAAATAAATCGGAGGTGGGGAGGCCGAAGCCGCGCTGAAAATGCGAAAGGAAATCAACATATTCCCCAGGATTGGGGGAAGGAGAGGCGGCAGGCGACACCGGCGGGGATGCGACACGTGGCACAGAGCCAGTACAAGTCATCCTCGTGGACAATAGAGCCATCCCAGCAGCCGCGCTCGCGGCCCTCTACTCCTTCCTCCTGCTGCGCCACCACGACTGCTTCCTCCTCTGTCATGGTGGATTCGAGATCCTTGAGAGAGAAATCAGAGTAGAGGTAACTGGAGGAGGGGAAACGGGAAGCGCAAGGCCCCGTGATGAAGATCTTGTGTGGAAACGTTGGCGCATGCACAAAATGCTGCCTGTGCGCGGTCGCGACAACGCCGGTCCAGCAAGAAACTAGCGGCGGCGGCAAGGCTACGGCGAGAGAAAAATGAGGCTGGGAAGCATAGAGAAAATGGGGAACTTTCCCAGAGGTTGCCCCAGGCCCTCTACTTAACCGCGCAACAGGCGCAAAGTGGGATCCTTTGCGGTTGCCACACCGCGCGCAACTAGCGTGAACGTGGCCGAATCAGCCAATAAGAGCGTGGCCATAGAAAGGGCCACAGGGGCAAAGGATCCCATGACACGATGTAATGTTACAGTTAACGAGGCGCCATAGTGAAGGGACGTGCACAACAGTTATTCCTGACATTGCGATAGTAACCGGCACATTAAATGCGCATGGCCCTTAAAATGAGGCAAAATGATGATTACCCTGCATGTAGGATGTGGGGAAGCGTACAAGGGAAGGAAAGGTAACACGGATAAGCGAGCAAAAGACCCGGCCAGCGAGGAATAACTCGGAATGAGCCAAGGGACCGCAGGAGGAAAAACTCCGGGTTACGGGGTAACTCGGCCAAAGAGGCAAAGATCCGGATATGGGAACCTGCTATGGCCTTAACAACCAAAATTTGCTAAGACCGCACCAGCTTCGTGGACTATTGTTGGGGGGATAACCCCGGGTAGGGTAACGTCGGGTTATAAGGGCCGAGTTAGCCGGGGTACGGCACGGTCAAAGCAAGTGTTGACCGGGTCACCTCAAGGCAGGCCGAACCATGGAGTGACCCGGCCCATGGAGCATCTCCTTGACTATGGTCTGACCAGCATAAAATATATGCCAGCCATGTTTATCTAACTGTTTTGCAGGTAACTTGATAAACGGGATTAGCTATATGCTAGCCGGACTATCTCATGGCTTCCAAGAGAAGGAATCCCCCGCTGGTCAAAAGGTGACTTTATTAGCTGTAGCATGAGCGAAGCAAAGTAAAGAAGAGGACCGGCAGGTCAGGGGCGACCAAGGTGAGGCGGGCAAAGCCAGATGACATAGCCCGTGTCTGGTGACGCTTAAAGACAAATATTATGTAGTGGGTTACGTCCAAAGCCCAGACGAGCCGTTAAAGAGAATAAAGAAGCATCTAGCTTTAGGCGAGGAGCATATTCGCGGAATATGCTACTACGTGTGCCCTAGAATTGTAACCCGGGCTCCCCTATATAAGGAGCACCGGCGCCTTCGTAGAGAGGGATCGATCATTTTCTCTGTCTATGGTAGAACTCTAGAGATAGTTGGTAGGGAGTAAGAGACATAGTCTCCTTCTTACTGAGAGCTTTAAGAGCCTTTGTAAACACCATTGATAGAGAGAATACAAGAATATCTGCGCATGGAATCACCATGTTCTCCCTCCCTGGATTCCCCTAGCACTCATTGGCCTCATCTTTAGCCTATCCATGGCATCTGCCGTGCCACAACCACGACATGGTACTCCCCGGTGGGAGATTTGGCCTCAAAGTTTTTGAAATAGTGGGGCGGGAAATGCTTCAAAGTCGGTTTTTGATTTTGCCGCTCGACAGAGATTTTGAATTTGGTTACCAGCCAAATAATAATTAATAGAAAAGTGGTACTCCCCGGTCGGAGATTTCGGTTCAAAGTTTTCGAAACAGTTGGGCGGGAAATGCTTCAAAGGTTGTGTTTGATTTTGCTGCTCGACAGAGATTTTGAATTTGGCTATAGGACAAATAATAATTAATAGAAAAGTGGTACTCCCCGGTGGGAGATTTGGCCTCAAAGTTTTTGAAACACTACGGAGGGAAATGCTTCAAAGTCGATGTTTGATTTTGCCGCTCGATAGATATTTTGAATTTGGCTACCGGCCAAATAATAATTAATAGTAAAGTGGTACTCCCCGGTGGGAGATTGGACTCAAAGTTTTTGAAACAGTGGGGCGGGAAATGCTTCAAAGTCGGTTTTTGATTTTGCCGCTCGATAGAGATTTTGAATTTGGTTACCGGCCAAATAATAATTAATAGAAAAGTGGTACTCCCCGGTGGGAGATTTTAGCTCAAAGTTTTCGAAACGGTGGGGCGGGAAATGCTTCAAAGTCGGTGTTTGATTTTGCCGCTTGACAGAGATTTTGAATTTGGCTACATGCCAAATAATAATTAATAGTAAAGTGGTACTCCTCGGTGGGAGATTTAGCCTCAAAGTTTTTGAAACACTAGGGCGGGAAATTCTTCAAAGTCGGTGTTTGATTTTGCCGCTTGACAGAGATTTTGAATTTGGCTACCGGCTAAATAATAATTAATAGAAAAGTGGTACTCCGTAGTGGGAGATTTGGCCTCAAAGTTTTTGAAACGGTGGGGTGGGAAATGCTTCAAAGTTTGTTTTTGACTTTGCCGCTCGACAGAGATTTTGAATTTGACTACCGGCCAAATAATAATTAATAGAAAAGTGGTACTCCCCGGTGGGAGATTTGGCCTCAAAGTTTTCGAAACAGTGGGGCGGGAAATGCTTCAAAGTTGGTGTTTGATTTTGCCGCTCGACAGAGATTTTGAATTTGTCTACCGACCAAATAATAATAATAGAAAAATAGTACTCCCGGTGGGAGATTTTCCCTCAAAGTTTTTGAAACGGTAGGGCGGGAAATGCTTCAAAGTCGGTGTTTGATTTTGCCGCTCGATAGAGATTTTTAATTTGGCTAGCGGCCAAATAATAATTAATAGAAAAGTGGTACTCCGCAGTGGGAGATTTGGCCTCAAAGTTTTTGAAACGGTGGGGCGAGAAATGCTTCAAAGTCGGTTTTTGACTTTGCCGCTCGACAGAGATTTTGAATTTGACTACCGGCCAAATATTAATTAATAGAAAAGTGGTACTCCCCCGTGGGAGATTTGGCCTCAAAGTTTTTGAAATGGTGGGATGGTAAATGCTTCAAAGTTAGTGTTTGACTTTGCCGCTCGACAGAGATTTTGAGTTTGGCTACCAGCCAAATAATAATAATAGAAAAATGGTACTCCCCGGTGGGAGATTTGCCCTCAAAGTTTTTGAAACGGTGGGGCGGGAAATGCTTCAAAGTCAGTTTTTGACTTTGCCGCTCCATAGAGATTTTGAATTTGACTATCAGCCAAATAATAATTAATAGAAAAGTGGTTCTCCCCGGTGGGAGATTTGGCCTCAAAGTAAAATGGTGGGGCGTGAAATACTTCAAGGTCAGTGTGTGATTTTGCCGCTCGATTGAGATTTTGAATGTGGCTACCGGCCAAATAATAATAGAAAAAAGCTAGTAGACCATACGATATCTATCTAGGAATTCAAGTCCTAGAGTCACATCAACTAATCATCCATGAGCATAATAATTGTGCAGACTGATATTTTGAATTTGGCTAGCGTCGAGGCAACATTTGGATAAAAGGTGTACTCCCTATTCAGGAATTGAAGGCCGAGAGTGACATTAACTTATCATCCATAATGAAAATTGGATAACTCCGATTCAAACAGGGTTGGCTGCAGGTTTTGCCGCTCGACTGAGATTTTTTACTTTCGTTAATGGTACTCCCTCGGTACGAATTTAAGGCTGATTCACATCAACTGATCATCAAAATACTTACAATATTGGAAAAAAATTGGATACATAATCTCCGATTCAAACAAGGTAGGCAGTAGGATTTGTCGATGGACTAAGATTTTGAATTTGGCGGTTGTCCAAAGAATAAAAAACCTTTGTGAGGTTCATGAATCCAAGTCTAAGAGAGTGAGGTCGGGGTACTAGATTTTTGTGCATCGAGCATACGGTAAACAGATAAAAGCATGATGCGAAACTAATACTCCCTCCATTTTTGTTACATGGCCCCAAACACAACCCGGGCTCTGTAGAAGGAACCATTGCACATGACCATTGTACTCACCTTTCATTTTCAGGGTTCATCTTCAATTTAGACAAGTCTCTTCATCTATGGGCTCTCGAGAATTCTGCTGATCTCGTAACATCTTCAACTCCGCATCACATGCTAATGCTTTCTGTCTCATATCATAGATTGCTTGTCTGGACTTCCTGTTCAGCCCGTAGTGCTACAATTTCTTCCTGACTAGACAAATACGGCGACTTGGACTTGGACTTGCACTGGCACAACCCAGCATTACGCTGGAATGTGCTTTTACGATGACCTTGACCTTTTAGTACCATTTTAAATGTTTCCAGACATTCTTCTTGGGTTTGTTCCAGACCATCTTTCCCAGGTTTTGCCATCTCCTCATTCAATTTATTCTGTAAGGTTATCATTTGATAGATATGGGTGAGAGAAGAAAAGCTAATACAGAGAAACATGCAAACAACACATTTAACCTGTCTATGAACAAATCTTACAAGTTGGCATGGCTGATTACGCATCATATATATATATTGTAGTAAAAGTATAGCTATCTGATCATACTGATAAGAATGTTTTCACTAGCACGCAATAACAGGACTATGCCAACATGGCATCTGTCTGTTTCTTCATTGCCGGGTGCATGATATACACAAGACAACTCTTTGTACAGCTGAAAACTGAAACTCACACTAGTTGGAAATCATCTAGTACTTAAATTGAAAAGAAAACTAGGCAGAAGTTCAGGTAGTGTTGCACATCTAACTATATATATAAATCACTGCAGGTGTGTCATTACAAAATATCAATCGAACAGAAGACTTACAATAATACTCTCAGCAGAGGGATTGGGCCCTTCTTTTTTGCTCGTCTAGCATGCCTGGAATTTTTGCTGCAGACTTACCGCAGCTTTCTACAAAGTGGGTGGAACACATTATCAAAATATAAGAAGCACAAAGTCTGTAGAAGATTAAAAAGTAATTATTCTTACTATTGCGCTCAAGTGGCCAACCAATGCACGAGATCCAGTTCGGTTTGTTAAGTGTTGTGCGACACGGTTTCTCTTGTTTTTATCAGCGTTCATCTGCAAAAGGAGACTAGTGATACAAATGTGCAAATAGGAAATTTGAATGTGATAGGGTATCAGTCTTCACGAACCATACCGTAATCTTTGGATCCAACCAGTGGTCGAGAAGATATATCCAGTGTTGGTTAGTCATAATGTGTTCCATAGGAGTCGTTCTTTGAATATCCTTGCTTGCCTTAACATCAAAGTATTTACTCTTTAGCCTATGGCGCTGCTGGCGCAAAGAACAGGATAACATGTCCATGAGAACATACTCTACATCCTCATTATTCTGATCAAAGTTGAATTTTGCCTATCGGCAAGAATGGAACGTTTGATGTGTTATGTGACTTAGAATAGAACCAAGAGCAAGCTTGAATGCATGGGACAGAGCACCATGACTTACATGTAACTTCTGAAGTAATGAATTGTAATGGTGAGGGGTCTATTGGTGGAGCTTGAACGATGCGAAGATGGGAATATCATTCCTGACAAAAACGCCTATTTCGTATGCCAGAAAAGCAGATTCTTCTGGATCTTCTGGCCTTCGCTAGCCAGGCACAATAGAATTGATGCAATCTCTAGATTGCGTTCCAAAATTTTTAGCTTCAAGCTTTTTTCCCTACCATTGGCCCCTTTTCTTAAATCTTCATGTAGCTGCCAATTCAACCATTACATCAAGCTTGCACGGTATATATAAGGAAGCATGCATTGATAATCCTTAACACATACCTTGTTTGGCGACGAGCTGATCAACAGGTTGGTGATCATCGCTAGCATGTTGGTGTTGTGCCAGCAGTGTTAGGCAAGTAGAGGTCAAACCTAGTTTGGCTGTCAATTGTTGCTGGGTATCTTGATTGGCAATTGGTGATTGTGGAATGTGTGGGATGGTATTTGGTGTGTCTACTACTGTTGGAACCTGTGGTGTGCCGCCAAGATGACACTTTTTAGCCGTATGTGAGTTTCCTGATTTTCGTTTATTGTATTTCACGGCGTGTGTTTGTGTTCTACCGGTAGCATTAACAGGACTGCTTGTCGACGCTTCGTGTTTGTTACCTAAAGGTGTCTTACATGAACCAGCTGATTCCTGACACACATAAACAATACTTCAATCTGTTATAGTTCTATATGTAATGAAATGCACATGGAACAGAAGAATAGTAAGGCAAAATGTGCTCTATATATATGATGCATGAACTAGGCAGAGGGCATTGCAAAATATTTGGTGGGATTGAAATACAAGACATGGAAAATGCAACAGATATCACAATTAAAAATAGAGCAAGCACCTTGGGGGGTGGACAAGCTGGCGGACTAGCAGGGAGGTCCTCGATTCCTGAGTCAGGTCTCCCGCAAAATATTGTTCATCAACAGAAACTAATGCTGAATCAGACACTTGCCGATCATAGTTTTTCTCCCTGCTGGTACCTGGAAGGGTCTTAGGTGAACTAGCTGATTCATGACACACATAAGCGATACATTAATCTATCAAAGCCCTATGTAAAATGAGACGTGGATAGAACAAAAGAACAGTAAGGCAAGATATGCTAAACATATATGATGCATGAACTAAGCAGATGGCATTGCACAACATTTGGTGGGAATTGAGGTACGAAACATGGAAGATGAAACAAATATAGCAATGACAAGAAAAAGCAAGCACCTTGGGCAGTGGACAAGCATGCGGATTAGGGAGGGGGTTCTCGACCGGTCCATCTTCCTGAGTCAGGTCTCCCTCTGGGTTTTGTTGATCTTGAGGATAAAATTCGACATCAGAATCCTGAACTTCATGATTGGTGGTCGTACCTACGAGAGATCTAACACTCTGCGGGTCGAGCGACCTTGCATATTTAGAATTCTTTAATAACCTATCTTCTCTAATCTTCCATTCTTCCTCATCAGGCGGCCGCAAATCACCTTACATTCATCAGCAAAAAATATATGTTATGAGATTTAAGAGCAAGGTGTGTGTAGAAGAGGAAGTTAGTATAGTGCTAGCAAGCAGTTGAAAGCTCTGAAGGAACAATGACATACATATGCTTAATTGCTTATACGATGCCTCGACAAGAAATGTCGGAGTACAAAATAAAACACTCAGTGCGAGAATGTTGTGAAACAAGCGATGAACTACTTTCAGACATCAAATGCATAAAGAGCATATGAAGTGTATGGCAGCAACCTTTGTGACCGTGATTACACGATTTCCTTCCCGTGCCTTTGCCGGACTAATGGTGAGCTATGACCTCGCCGTTCGCCCTTGAGCGGGTTTGACTCCCCATCTCTCTGGCACCATGGACAAGGTCGAGGAAGCAGATCTGGTGCCGTGGAGTCGGGGAAGTGGATCCAACGAAGCTGCGACGGTGTTGCTGAGCTGGCTCCAGCGCCGTGGACCTCGTGTACAGAGGAGCTGATCTGGTGCAGGCCGGCGTTAGGAGCTGGTAAAACATTTTCGTGATCGCTACGGTGGCATGCCGGTGGAGAGGCTATGAAGGGGAGATGGGACGGAAGGAGCACGGCTGTAGTTGTGCAAGGTGATCTTGAGGGATTCGGCCCGAAGGGCGCGGGTGGTACTAGTATGTTTGAAACTTTGAATTATGTGGCACGTGGGAATTTACAAGAGAAACCATTTTGAGGAATGGCCTTTGGCGTGTTGTTTCTGGACCGAAGGGCGAGATGAAAATTTAGTACCGTTTGAATTTTGGACGTAGGAGCCCACTACGGCGGGTGTTTCTAGCGCACTGCTTTGTGGAAGAGGTGATTTTGGATTGTGGTCTGTCGCTCAGTTGATTTTTTTGGTACTCGATCTAGTACTGTAGTCTAAAAGTTTGACTTTAGGGCCACACAAGTATATAGTGCACGAATTTATTCACGGTAATAGGCACAAACTACCTTTCATGGTAATGTGTTAATTTTCGGCAAAATGTGTTTCTATAGATCTAAACGAAAGTGCAAAATAGGGATTTTCCATTTTCCGAATGGCTAGAATGAGATTGGGATACATTGTCCAGATGAAGCAATTAGGTATAGTACAGTTTCATGCAGCGTGCCAAAGAAAATATCAGTCTGACAACACAACGAAAGTCATCCTCATTATTCGAAATAACAATCTATTCGCATGGCGGCTCTTTCATCACCCTTCGAAAATCATCTGCCTGCAAAGATGTGCGGAGAATCGCTGCTCGTGCTTTGACCTGTTCCAAAACCGTCACGTTGATCTCATTGACATCTACATTAGCCGAATTGGGAACACGATTTTCAGCGACTAACTTCTAAAGATCAGTGGCAGCATCAAGGCCATCTTCAATAGTAGAAATCCATCCTCGGTTCAATTCTTTGATCCACCGAGTGGTTGTGTCAAAATCCTTTTGGAGAAGTCTAATCTTAGCTTCGGCCATGCATCATACTTCGGTTTGGTTCGTAGAAATGGCTGTATCACTGGCACGCTGAATATCTATGACGCGAACCTCCTTGGCAGGGACATGATAATGCACTTGCTTCTATAAATTGCAATGCAGTAAATCAATCAGTAAATAACACGCAAGATGCAACAAATATCCATGTTTAGGGTACTCGGCCAGAACATGTTTCTGTACCAGTTGTGTTGTGTCGAGCGGGGCTAGATCCACATTTCCAAACCTCTTCAGGATTCCTTGTTATCGTGGTGGTGGCACGGCAGATGCCATGGATAGGCTAAAGATGGGGCCAATGAGTCCTAGGGGAATCTAGTGAGGGAGAGCGTGGTGATTCCACGCACGGAAGTTCTTGTATTTCCTCTATCAATGGTGTTTACAAAAGCACTTGAGGCTCTCAGCAAGAAGGAGACGATGTCTCTTACTCCCTACGAAGTAACCCTAGTGTTCTACCATAGACAGAGAATGATTGATCGACCGAACCCTTCTATGGAGGCCCTAGTGCTCCCTATATAGGGAAGCCCAAATTACAATTCTAGGGCACAGGTGGCAGCATATTCTACGAATATGCTCCTTTCCTAAAGCAGATGCTTCTTTATTCTCTTTAACGGCTCGTCCGGGCTTTGGACGTAACCCACATCGTAATCGTTGTCTTTTGGCATCACCAGATAAGGGCTACGTCATCCAGCTTTGCCCGCGTCACCTTGGTCGCCCTTGACCCGCTGGTCCTCTTATTTACTTTGCTTTGCTCATGTTACAGCTAATAAAGCCACCTTTTGACCAGCGGGGGATTCCTTCTCTTGGAAGCTAAGATAATCCGGCTAGCATATAGCTAATCCGGCTTACCAAGTTACCTGCAAAACAGATAGACAGGGCCAGCATAAATCTTATGCCAGCCGGACCATATTCGAGGAGATGATCCATGGGTCGGGTCACACCGTGATTCGGCCTGCCTTGAGGTGACCCGGTCAGCACTTGCTTTGACCGCGCCGTACCCCGGCTAACTCGGTCCTTATACCCCGGTGTTACCCTACCCGGGGGTATCCCCCAACATTAGTCCCCGAAGCTGGTGCAGTCTTAGAAACTTTTAGTTGTTACGGCCACAGTAGGTTCCCATATCCGGATCTTTTGCTCCTTAGGCCTACTTACCTCGTAGCCCAGAGTTCCTCATCTTGCGACCCTTTGCTCATTCCGAGTTATTCCTTGTTGGCCAGGTCTTTTGCTCGCTCTGAGGGATTGCTCCGGAGTGGGGAGGCAATGCCAGAACCTCTCTGAGGGATATCCTTAGGAGCTCTGAGAAAAAGAAAAAGCACCAAGTCAAAAAGAAGAGTCAATAAGAAACAAAGGCAAGCAAAGGAAAAAATCCCAAGAAGCAGTATTAAAGAACTTACTCATCCGTGGTAGGAGGAGCCTGAGGTTTGGGCGCCCTCCGAACCGTGATCTTGGTGGCAGGTTTGGTCGAGGGTTTAACCCTAGACTTCTTTTGCCTCTCCTTGCGCGGCGACACCTCCGAAGCTGCGGCCAAGGTAGCTGCGCGCTTCTGCGATGGAGCCAGGGCCGGGCCACCAGTGGCAAGGGGTGGACCTGACCGTCCGGGTTAGCTGAACATTCGAACATAGCCAGTTGCGTGTAAGATATGAGAGCCGGATCAAATACCTCCAGGAACTCAACGTCCGAGTCATCATCGTCAGGCCAATCCCTTAGAGAAGAGGCCTTACCAGCGTTGCGTCTAACGACGTCCGGGGTAGGCTGGAAGTCCTCCGGATCAGGCTCCTCCTCGTCCTCCTCGGTGCGGTCCGGCAACCACTTGCTCGCCAGAACCTCGCCATTCTCTAGTGGCTGCTGGAGGAATCGCTGAGAACAAGGCAACAATTGACAAGTTACAAAAATGAATCGATATATAGAGAAGATTTGGAAAACAAGAACAGGAAAATTCACCTTTGGTGGAGGGTTGACCCAGGTGAAGGGCTCAAGTCCCCACTCCCAATCCTTGGAGAACTCCTTCTCCACATTGAATATGGACTTAACCCAGCGGTAAACCGCCGAGTTATCCAGGTCGATGGAAGAAGCCTAGTGAGGGTCGAGAGGGCCGCTGAGGTAGCAGATCTTGTGGGCTCGCTTCGGAGGGGGGAGACCCGGCTGTAGAGGAAAGTAATCATAATGTCTTCCCTCCAGAGTTTCTCCTTGAGAAGCTCCTTGATCTGGCGCTCCACTTGATTCGCCAGGGCCATGGGCTGCTTCGGAATGCTCTCCCAACAGGAGGTGTCAGGAGGGCCAAGTTTGAAGGGGAGTAGCCGGATCAGGTCCTCCTTGGTGGTGTTCCAGACATAAAAGAAAGTACGGGCCCAACCCTTGCAAGATTCGAGTTCGGTGACCCGGGGGAATACGGACTGCTTCCGGGGAGAAATGGAGGCGGCGCCGCACTAGGTCAAGTGTTTGTCCTCCGGGGCATGCTCCTTATTTGGAACTACGTTCCTCCGGAGGCCGAAGAACTTGATCCAAAGTTCTTTGGTTGGCCAGAGGCCGATGTACCCCTTGATGCCAGAAGCAAAGGAGGATAGAGCGGTAATGGCATTTGCGGGGAGGTGATGCGGTTGCAACTTATATGTAGAAATGAAATCAAAGAAAAATCGGAGGTGGGAAGGCCAAAGCCACGCTGGAAATGCGAGAGAAAGACAACGTACTCCCCAAATTTGGGGGAAGGAGTGACTTCACTAGAGGCGAGGCGGTAGGCGATGCCGGCGGGGATGCATCGCGTGGCGCGGAGCCAATCCAGGTCCTCCTCACGGATGATGAAGCCATCCCAGCAGCTGTGTTCACGGCCCTCCGCTCCTTCTTCCTGCTGTGCCACCACCACTGCCTCCGCCTCTGACATGGTGGATTCAAGGTCTTCGAGGGAGTAATCGGAGTAGAGGTAGCCAGAAGAAGGAAAATAGGAAGCGTAAGGCCCCGTGATGGAAACTGTGAATGGGAACGGCTGCGCAGGTGCGAGTGGCTGCCTGAGCGCGGTCGCGGTGGCGCTCGTAGCAGAAAACTGGCGGCGGCGGCGAAGTTGCTGTGAAAGAGAGAGAGGCTGGGAAGCGCAGAGGAAATGGGGGAACTTCCCCTGAAATCGCCGCACGCCTCCTACTTAACCGCGCCGCACGCGCGTCGTGAGATCCTTTGTGGGCAACACGCCGCGCGCAACGAGCGTGTACGCGGCCAGAACAGCCAATCAGAGCAAGGCCACATGAAGGGCTACAGGAGCAGATGATCCCACGATGTGATGCAATGTTACGGTTAACGAGGCACTGCAGTGAAGGGACGTTTACAACAGTTATTCCTAACATTGCGATAGTAACCGATGCATTAAATGCGGGTGGCCCCTAAAATGAGGCAAAATGATGATTACCCTCCACATAGGATATGGAGAAGTGTACAAGAGAAGGAAAGGTAACCCGGATAAGCGAGCAAAATACCTGGCCAACAAGGAATAACTCGGAATGAGCAAAGGGTCGCAAGATGAGGAAATCCGGGCTATGAGGTAACTCGGCCTAAGGAGCAAAAGATCCGGATATGGGAACCTGATGTGGCCATAACAACTAAAAGTTGCTCAGACCGTGGGGACTAATGTTGGGGGATACCCTCGGGTGGGGTAACACCGGGGTATAAGGCCCGAGTTAGCCAGGGTACGGCACGGTCAAAGAAAGTGCTGACCGGGTCACCTCAAGGCAGGCGGAATCACGGTGTGACCCGGCCCATGGATCAACTCCTTGACTATGGTCCGGCCGACATAAGCTTTATGCCGGCCCTCTCTATCTGTTTTGTAGGTAACTTGGTAAGCCGGATTAGCTGTATGCTAGCTGGATTACCTTAGCATCCAAGAGAAGGAATCCCTCACTGGTCAGAAGGTGGCTTTATTAGCTGTAACATGAGCAAAGCAAAGTATTGAAGAGGACCAGTGGGTCAACGGCGACCAAGGTGATGCAGGAAAAGCCGGATGACGTAGCCCGTGTCTGGTGACGCCAAAAGACAAGGATTACGCTACGGGTTACGTCAAAAGCCCGGACGAGCCGTTAAAGAGAATAAAGAAGCATCTGCTTTAGGAAAGGAGCATATTCGTAGAATATGCTGCCACCTGTGCCCTAGAATTGTAATCCGGGCTTCCGTATATAAGGAGCACCGGGGCCTCCATAGAAGGGGCCGGTCGATCAATCATTCTCTATCTAAGGTAGAACACTAGGGTTACTTCATAGGGAGTAAGAGACACCATCTCCTTCTTGCTGAGAGCCTCAAGTGATTTTGTAAACACCATTGATAGAGGAAATACAAGAACTTCCATGCGTGGAATCACCACGCTCTCCCTCCCTGGATTCCCCTCGCACTCATTGGCCCCATCTTTAGCCTATCCATGGCATCTGTTGTGCCACCACCACGACACCTGGCAAGACAGGGCATGTTTTGGAACTACATCATCTTTCATGCCTTACAAAAAATATATACTAGTATGACAAGACAGGGCAAGCAAAGGCTGAAATACTCTCAAAAATAAAATGCATAACGACAGCGTGCGTATATGCAAAATGGAGGCAAACCATTGTCTGGGGAGGATTTTTGGGGGTTATCATTGGGCTGGCAAGGCTTTGTACTAGTGCGAGATAACCAATTTGGCTTGACGACTAGCAGTTGCCTTCTTTTCTCTTTGAACCGATCCCGCGGTACTGCAACTAGCATGCATTAGAAATAATTGGTAACGAGAAGGCACATCAAGGAAGCGATGAACTACATTCAGAAGTAGTAGTAGTAAAGTGCAAGGAAAGCAGGCATAGTGAGTGTGCAACAACCTTCGTCTCGGTTGTACGGACTTCTAACCATCGCCCTGGTGAGGGGTCCGCATGGCATACGCATCTCTCGGTTGGGGTGGTGGGGAAGCTGACACTCTGAGTGGGGGAAGCAGATGTGACGAAGCAACGACGGTAGCGTGGATGACGATGTCACTGAGTAGACTCCGGCGACCTAGAAGTTGGCTAAGGAGGGATGGGATAGAGGATGATGTGAGTATGGATTGTGGAGTTGGTGGGCGAGCGAGCAAGAGGCCCTGTCAGTATGGATGTAGCTAGCCTTTGCCGAGAACTGAGAAGTGAAGGAAGGGTTAAATTTTGGGAAAGGTAGAAGGGAGGGTCCCGCCAATAATCCTCTAAAATTTTAAACTAGAAGATCCCGCAAATATCATGCGAAAATTTAGTGCTGAATCGTGCTTGGCTCACCTCCCGAGTAGTATTAAAAGGAAGGCTCGAAAAGCAGCACGCATCGAATGCGATGGGACGGTGGCGTGTGCAGCTTGTGAAGAAAAGTCGGAGTCTAGTATGGTGGCGGATACTAGATGAAAAATAAAATTGGGGTGGTGCTGGCTGCCAGCCGTGGCCCTCATAAAAAATAAATAAATATTTCAAATTCATGTAAATACATCAAATAATTGATCCAACGGTCAACATTCAAAGTTATTTGTATGAATGGGGCCCATATACAGTAGTGAGCGAAACGGCTGAGTGAACTTGGGTTTCTTAGCTAAACGGTGCGCATATGTATATGCCAACTCATTTGAACTAATTTAGGCAGACATACCTAGGAATCACAAGGAAAACACGCATGCTCCACAATGTCCGGAAACATGGCGCGCTTATCGCATTCCGAGCCAAATTCTTTTGAATTTCTTTACTAGTACGAAACATCCTCGTAATCACTTGGAAAAGTGAAAAATGTTCTTTCATAATTGCGTGAAACTCCCACGGTCAACATTGTTTACTACGGCAAGACGCACCCATCTACCCGATGTGAGAACCATATCATAAAGTGTAGCTAGGGTATCGATATATATGGTCATGACCTTATTGGTCCTTCAGACTGAAACCCAAGAATGTTCATACATTGTAGGCTACTGATAATAGACATATGGCATATCATCATTATATAAAATTATAATAGGTAAAGCACAAAAAATTATAAATTTGATCAACATATATAAAGCATGGGCGTATATTTGGTTCTTGTACTTTGTATCATCATGTAGAAGTCAAAGATTATTAGCTACCTAACACTTGAAATTTTTGGTGACATGGTCTAGAGAAACGAGGGAGAGGATTCTACGAGTATGATGGAGAAGTGTGTTTTGAGGTTTGTGCATAGCATTCATTCTGCTGAAGACTATCTGTAGAATCTTCTAAATGCTCGAATGGAAAAGAAGATCCAACGGTTGGAAATATTGGGATTCATGAGTACTGATCCAATGGTAATCACTCAAAGTTATTCATATCTTACCACTATTAGTAAATTGCACATGCCCTGCACGTGAGACTTAGATAATAGACGCCTGACATATCATCACTATATAAAATTATCTCTACTATTATAATTGAGCAGTTTTGAATTGGATCCATAGCACTAATCCTGACCATTGGGTTGTTAGATCCAATGGTTCAAAGCAGCTAGATTCGTGTTAAATAGTACCTAGAGCAAACTCCACCATGTTCTAGAACCATAATTTCACCACCCCCAAAATTTCATAGCATGGTAGGTTGTATTCTCAATATGTGTAGATAGTTATTATTAATAGACTTAATTTATGCATTTTCGGGGTGGTGACATGATGGTTCTAGAACATGGTGGAGTTTGCTCTAGGTCTGTACTATATATTCAACACGAAACCAGTTGCTCTGAACCATTGGATCTAACAGCCCAACAGTTAAGATTGGTGCCATGGATCCAATTCAAAACTGCTCCACTACAGTAGTAGAGAGAATACAACCTACCGTGCTATGAAATTTTTGGGGTGGTGGCATGATGGTTCTAAAACATGCATGGTGGAGTTTGCTCTAGGTACTATTCAACACGAATCCAGCTCCTCTGAACCATTATTGGATCTAACAACCCAACGCTTAGGATTGGTGCTATGGATCCAATTCAAAACTGCTCCATTATAGTAGTAGAGATAGAGATATCTTACCGCTATATAGTGTACAAATTACTTTGAATACTGACCATTGGATCAAGACTCATGAATCCCAACATTTCCAGCTGTTGGATCTTCTTTTCCATTCTAGCATCTAGAAGATTCTATTGATAGTCTTCAGCATAATGAATGTTATGCACAAACCTCAAAACACACTTCTCCATCATACTAGAATCTTCTCCCTCGTAGCTAATAATCGTTGACTTCTACATGATCTTATCTTACCACTATATAGTGTACGAATAACTTTGAATGTTGATCGTTGGATCAAGATTCGCGAATCCCAGCATTTCTAGCTATTGGATATCATGTAGAGGTCAACAATTATTAGCTATATAAACCTTTAAAATTTTGGTAACATGCTGGTCTAGAGAAACGGGGCAGAATATTCTAGAATGATAAGGGTTATTTGAGTTTTGTGCATAACATTCATTGTGATGTAGACTATCAATAGAATCTTCTAGATGCTTGAATGGAAAAGAAGATCCAACGGCTTGAAATGATGGGATTCACAAGTCTTGATCTAACGGTCAATATTCAAAGTTTTTCCTACACTATATAGTGCTAAGATAGGATCATGTAGAAGTTAACGTTTATTAGCTATCTAAAACATGATTTTTTTGGTAACATCGTCTAGAGAAAGGAGGGAGAAGATTCTAGAATGATGAGGAAAGTGTGTTTTGAGTTTTGTGCATAGCATTCATTGTGATGACGACTATCAATAGAATCTTCTAGACTGTTAAAAAAATAGAATCTTCTAGAAGCTAGAATGGAAAAGAAGATCCAATAGCTAGAAATGTTGGGATTCGCAAGTCTTGGTCCAACGATCAATATTTAAAGTTATTTGCACATTATATAGTGCTGAGATTATAACAGGTAAAGAAGAAAAAATATAAATTTGATCAACACCTATAAAATATGGGTGTATATATATTTGGTTCTTGTACTTTGTATATCATGTAGAAGTACGTCAACGATTATTAGCTATCTAAAACTTTAAAATTTTGGTAACATGGTCTAGAGAAACGAGGGAGAAGATTCTAGAATGATGCAGAAGTGAGTTTTGTGCATAGCATTCATTGTAATGAAGATTATCAATATAATCTTCAAGATGCTAGAATGGAAAAGAAGATCCAATGGCTGGAATTTTGGGATTCGCGAGTCTTGATCCAATGGTCAATATTCAAAGTTGTCTGTACACTATATAGTGGTACGATCATGTAGAAGTCAACGATTATTAGCTACTAGTAAGTTGCACGTGCCTTGCATGTGAGACTCAGATAGTAGACGTATATCTATATACAATTATAATTGGTAAAGCACAAAAAATATAAATTTGATCAACATCTATAAAGTATGGGTGTATATATTTGGTCCTTGTACTTTGTATCATCATGTAGAAGTTAAAGATTATTAGCTACCTAACACATGGAATTTTTGATAACATGGTCTAGAGAAACAAGGGGGAAGATTCTAGTATGATGGAGAAGTGTGTTTGAGGTTGTGCATAGCATTCATTATGCTGAAGACTATCAATAGAATCTTCTAGATGATAGGATGGAAAAGAAGATCCAACGGCTCGAAAAGCTGGGATTCGCGAGTCTTGATCCAACGGTCAACATTCAAAGTTATTCGTACAGTGTATATAGTGGTTTGTAATGAAGACTATCTATGGAATCTTCAATACGCTAGAATGGAAAATAAGATCCAACGGCCAGAAATGTTGGGTCACGAGTCTTGATCCAACGGTCAATATTCAAAGTTGTTTGTACACTATATAGTGGTAAGATCATGTAGAAGTCAAGGATTATTAGCTACTAGTAAGTTGCACGTGAGGCTCGGATAGTAGACGTATGACATATCATCATCAGTATATACAATTATATTACCACTATATAGTGTACGAATAACTTTGAATGTTGACCATTGGATCAAGATTCATGAATCCCAGTATTTCTAGCCATTGGATCTTATTTTCCATTCTAGCATCTAGAAGATTCTATTTGTAGTCTTCGGCACAATGAATTCTATGCACAAACCTCAAAACACACTTCTCCATCATACTAGAATCTTCTCATTTTTTCTCTAGACCATGTTATCAAAAATTTCATGTGTTAGGTAGCTAATAATGTATATGTATTTTTTCTCTAACAAGACTATTGGTTAATAAAAACTCATTTTTTGTTAAATCACATTTCATACATTAGAGAAAAATTGCATAGATTAAGTCTATTAATAATAATTATATACACATATTTAGAATACAGCCTATTGTGCTATGAAATTTTGGGGGTGGTGACATGATGGTTCTAGAACATGGTGGAGTTTGCTCTAGGTACTATTCAACAGGAATCCAACTGCTTTGAACCATTGGATCTAACATCCCAACGGTTAGGATTGGTGCTATGGATCCAATTCAAAACTTCTCCATTATAGTAGTGGAGATCTAAAACATGAAATTTTGGTAACATGGTCTAGAGAAATGAGGGAGAAGATTCTAAAATGATGGAGAAGTGTGTTTTGAGTTTTGTGCATAGCATTCATTTTTATGAAGACTATCAATAGAATCTTCTAGACCGTTCAAACAAATAGAGTCTTCTAGATGCTAAAATGGAAAATAATATCCAACGGCTAGAAATGTTGGGATTCACAAGTCTTGATCCAACGGTCAATATTCAAAGTTATTCGTACATTATATAGTGGTAAGATAAGATTATAATCGGAAAAGAAAAAAATATATAAATTTGATCAACATCTATAAAGTATGGGTGTATATATTTGGTTCTTGTACTTTGTATGTCATGTAGAAGTCAGCGATTATTAGCTATCTAAAACTTTAAAATTTTGGTAACATGGTCTACATAAACGAGGCAGAAGATTCTAGAATGGTGGAGAAGTGTGTTTTGAGTTTTGTGTATAGCATTCATTGTGATGAAGACTATCAATAGAATCTTCTAGATGCTAGAATAATGGAAAAGAATATCCAACGGCTAGAAATATTGGGATTCGCGAGTCTTGATCCAACGGTCAACATTCAAAGTTCTTTGTATATTGTTTACCAATTGCAACATATGCACATCTACTTGCATGTAGTACTACCAAATATGGGAAATTTACCATAAACTATGATGTGGATATGTCCACGACCTTGCGAGGTTGCTCGGCCAAAAACTTGTTCATAAAAAACAAGATGATTATTAATCCAATAGATGGCTTGAATTTCGGGAAAAAACAGTTGATAGGAGTAGATTGGTGTGTCGTACCAAGTCACACATGCGTAGTGCCACTCTATGGACGAGGAAGAGACAAGTCGGACTGTGCACCCACAGCTGCAGAGAAGAGATCGATGGAGGATGGATGGTGAGAGCCAACGAAGGAGAGAGAAAACACAACTTGTTTTGCGTGCATATTACTACTAGTAGGTCCATATATTTACTACTAGTGGAGTGTACCTCATGTCAGCAGCCCATCATAGCTTTGCTCTGACATCGCATCGCCTTCCGATTCCTCGTCCCGCTGCTCTCGTGCTACCTCCTTTTTTTGGAGAAGGAGCCGCCTCCCTTTTCGAGTATTACTAGTACAGAAGTGGAGTAGTACTTTGCTTTATACAGAGAAAAATATTTCCATCGCTTAGAAAATTGGAGTTGTTACTTTTCCTAGTATTTGGGAACTCCCATTGGCAAAGCTGTTTACCAACCCCAAGATGCACACATCTATTTTCTTGTAGTACTACTACAAAATTCCCATTAACATGGATATGTCCGTGACCTTGCTTGGTCGCTCGTCCTAAAACCTGTTCATACTTATACTACATGGTAGGCCATTTTTGTGAAGCGGCTTTTTTCAAAAGTTGTGAAAAACTCATGTTTATTATTTTTCATGGCAGGTAGTACAAGCAAAAGGACGCCATGCATGAGTCCCCCTGTTTTTTGGCCTATATCTCTCTCTTTTTTCAAAGCAGGGTCAACTTTGCCGTCATGCAAAGTATAGAAAGAAGTTGAATCTTTGAAAACTCTCGGTTGTGTTCTCCATATATTGGCTGTCTAGTGGGCAACTTCAAAAGTTTTTTGTGGAATTTAAAGAGCAATTGGCAGCTCAGATTTGGTTTGAAATAATTTGACATGATTTCGACACACTCCCTCCGATCCATATTTAATGTTCATAGATTCATCTAGATTCAAATGTATATAGTCATGTTTCTGTGCTAGATGCATATACCGGAATCTAGAAAAATCTGAGAACATTAATTTGAATCAAAGACAAATCAGATAAGAGATGGCTGACATATCATCACTATATAAAATTATAATAGGTAAAGCAGAAAAATATAAATTTGGTCAACATATATAAAGTATGGGTGTATATTTTGTTCTTCTACTTTGTAGCGTCATGTGTAGACGTCAAATATTATTATCTACCCAACACTTGAAATTTTTGGTAGTAACATTGGTCTAGAGAAACGAGTGATAAGATTCTAGTATGATGGAAAAGTGTGTTTTGAGGTTTGTGCATAGCATTAATTATGCTGAACACTATCAATAGATTCTTCTAGATGCTATAATGGAAAAGAAGATCCAACGGCTGGAAATGTCATTCGGATTCGCGAGTCTTGATCCAACGGTCAATATTCAAAGTTATTTGTATTCGTACACTATATAGTACTTGGTAAGATAAGATCGTACGGATAACTTTGAATGCCGATCGTTGGATCTCAATACTCGCGAATCCCAATATTTCCAACTGTTGGATCTTCTTTTCCATTATAGCATCTAGAAGATTGTATACATAGTCTTCAGCATAATGAATGCTATGCATAAACCTCAAAGCACACTTCTCCATCATACTAGAATCTTCTCCCTCGTCTCTCTAGACCATATTACCAAAAAATCAAGTGTTTTGGGTATCTAGTAATCTTTGATTCCTACATGATGATACAAAGTACAAGAACCAAATATACACCCATACTTTATGTATGTTGATCAAATTTATAAGTTTTTGTGCTTTACCCATTATAATTTTATATAATGATGATATGTCATACGTCTATTATGCGAGTCTCACGTGCAGGGCACTCCTCTCGCTACTCTCGTGCTGCCTACCTTTTGGAGTAGCAGTACAGAATGAGGTGGAGTACTTTGCTTTATAGAAAAAATATTTCCATCGCTTAGTAGAGTTGTTACTTTTCCTAGTATTTGGAAACTCGCATTGGCAAAGTTGTTTACCAATGCCATGATGCACACATCTACTTTCTTGTAGTACTACCAAATTACCATAAACTATGATGTGGATATGTCCATGACCTTGCTTGGTCGCTCGTCCTAGAACCTGTTCATACTTATACATGGTAGGCCATTTTTGTGAAGCGGTTTTCTTCAAAAGTTGTGAAAACTCATGTTTATTATTTTTCATGGCAGGCAATACAAGAAAAAGGATGCCATGCATGAGTCCCCCAGTTTTTGTTGCCTATTTGTCTCTTTTTCCAAAGCAAGGTCAACTTTGCCAGCATGCAAAGTCTAGAAAGAAGTTGAATCTTTGAAAATTCTCAGTCGAGTTCTCAATATATTGCCTATCTGGTGGGAAACTTCAAAAGACTTTTATGAAATTTAAAGAGCAATTGGCAGCTCACATGTGGTTTGATATAATTTGACCTAATTTCGACACAGTCCCTCCGATCCATATCAATGTTCACAGATTCATCTCGATTCAAATGTATCTAGTCATGTTTCTATGCTAGATACATATATCCAAATCTAAAAAAATCAGAGATATAATTTGAATCGGATACAATAGTGTAATTTAATTGGGTTAATTTATCTACTAACCTTGAAAACTCAAAGAACCCAGGAATTGCAAGTAAAACATGGATGGTTCGCTATGTCCGCATAGTGCGCTTCTCGCATTCAGTGCCACATTCTTCTGATTTTCTTCACTGCTAGTACAAAACATCCCCATAATAAGTTGGAAAAGTGAATTTTTTTTTTCCTAATTGTTAAAAACTCCCACGGGAAAGATTGTTTACTAGGCCAAGATGCACCCATCTACCCGATGTCAGAACCCTATGTAAAAGTGTAGCTAGGGTATACATCGATATAGAAGGCCATGACCTTATTGGTCATTCGTGCTTAAAACCAATAATTAATAATGTCACATCATGGTGGGCTACAATGTGAGTCCGTTTTCTCTAAGGTTATCAAATCTCATGTTTATCATTTTTCTTGACAATTAATAATACTACTAGCAAAAGTACCCCAATCGTAATGAAGTCTCATGTTTTTGTTTTACGCTTTATTTTGTTTGAATGTTTTCCATACGCTATGAAATTTGTCGGTATGCAAATACTAATCATTAATGGCATTTTTCAAAACTATTGTTGGCCCATGATATATTGGCTGCCTGTCAACACCCGGATTTTTAATACCAGATGCCCATTATGCCATACCTCGCAATCCCAGGATTACCATTTTTGTGAGACATAACGGATTGGATATCACAGTACATCATCCATTACAAACCATACATAAGGTCTTACAAAAATAAGGATCTCATGATCCAGTCTTAATACAACAAGCAGCGGAAATAAAAGATGAGCGTAGCGGTGGGGTCCATCTTTAGGGGCACAGGCAATGCTGACGAAGGCAGATAGTCCTAGTTATCATCGCCGTCCTGTTGGCCATCATCTTGATAGTCTCCTTCATAGTCTGTCCATGATAATAGCTAGGGATAAAAGCCATGAGTACTCTTTAAGTACTCGCAAACTACCACTAACAATTACTATACTTCCAAGATAAAGTGCTAACTCTAAGTATAACTATAAAGTTAAGTTTGAAACCTAAGCTGAGTTCAGAAGCAAAGAAAGATAAAGTAAAGTTCTAGAATCACTTATGTTGGGAAGCTAAAGTCATAAACACAACCCTCTTGTGGTCAAGTCAAGATTCATCATTCATATCAAGTTATTTGGAAAACATCTAACAACGAAACAGTATGGCCATTCCAACTGTCCATAACCGCGGACGCGGCTATTCGAATAGTTTGACACTCTGCAGAGGTGGTACACTTTCACCACAAGATTCAATACATCTGTCAGGGATAACCCTGAATCATCATACTTAGTATGCAGATAATCAAACATAACCTTCCCTTTTCACACCCTAGTATAAGCACCTCTCCTATGAGCATGGACTCCCAACCATGACCATCAGTCATCTTGGGAACTGCATAGGTGGACAACATTGAGAGGTAGCCTCAGCTCAGACCTCTCCCATGAGGGAACTAATACTAATGCATATAAATTTCCAGCTAAGCCTTATCCAATTCAGGTAGTGTGGTTGTACGGTAAACTTGGAATGGTATCGCATCCGAATCCAACCATCAGTTTTATAAAAGGGTTAAGGCTCATGCCTCAACATTTTCATCACCATCAACCATTTGTGTTTCTTAACACATGTCAAAACATCTCAATAGAATGACTCATCATTCCAAGGTTTTCATAATTCATTTTCACCAAGTGTTACCATCTAAAGTGACTCAAGTTTTTGATCTACTCTAAACTACTAAGTTAAGAGTGTTCACTAAGGTGGAAAAGATGGGTTCAATCTCATGCCATAGAATGACATCTAGCGGGTTCTAATTAGGTCAAGTTTTATACTTTTTATGCTACCTTCAAAACAAGTAAAGAACTTGGTGTAAACTAAGGAAGTAAAACTTGTAACTAGGACTTGGGGTATTACTAGTAAAAGGGGGTGTGATCAAAGCATGCTTAAGGCATCTTTGCTAAACCATGTAGTTTGGTCCTTAACTTGCTAAGCACTAAACTTGCAAGTGTTAGCTTGCATTGTTAATGGTGGCTTGCACTTGGATAGTGCTAGCTTGCTAAAAGTAGCTTGCCTTGGGTAGTGCAGTGGTTGAAGTTTTCTTCTTCTTCTTCTTCTTGTTGGTAGAACTCCTCCTCCTCGAAAGCTTGGTCGGTACTATCGTCTATAAATACATACGGAGTACACAATCACCAAACAATACTTAACTGGGCTAGGTAGCATTCTAAGACACACATTTGATGATCTATTATCATCACAAGCATCACAAGTTTAATTCAATGGTTTCATCCTTTTTATTTTAGAAAAGAAATTTCTACTTATTGAAAAATTAACTAAGACTTAATATTCACCACTTAAAATATGGGATCATGTGGACACATGTCATCACCACATATCCTAACATGTGGAAATGAGATTTAAAGGTTGGATCAATATCACTTTGGTTTAAGTTCATTATTTAATGATTTAAAGTGACTAGAAATGCCTATATAGCATTATTTTGGTACTAGTCCAAAGTCACTGCATGTAAACCTTAATATTATTACATATTTAGATAGATATGATGAAATGTGATTTTTGAGAGTTGGAATCAACTCAAAAGCTAACTTGGTTGATTTTATAAAAATGTTGCAAATTGCAAATGCTTCTGTTTTGTTATTTTTATTAGGAGAGATCTATAACTCTAACTGAATTAAATCCAATGGACTTGGATAGATCATCTTAATACCTTTCAGGCCAAATTGGTTTCATGCAATTTGGATTTGTGAAACTCCCAGAATTAAATTTTAAACTAGTGGACATAAACTAGATTTAACTAAAAAGAAAAATCCAGATTTGAATGGGTGGCTAGCGTGGGAAAGAACTTGGGCCGGCCCAGTGGCGCTCCGCGGCGCGGGGCTCAGCTAACAGGGGGTCCCACTTGTCAGCGGCACTTAACACGCGAAACGGTACGCGCGCTGTGGGCTGTAGGATTAGAAGGGGAATCTACGGCGGAGGGTCGTCGTCGACGACGAACAGGTCGAGGTAGCTCCAGGGGTGGTCGGAATCAGCGGCGCCCTTCTCCTCTAGAGGCGGCGGCTCCGGCTCCAATTCCGGCGAGCTGCTGCTCCCCTTGCTCCGGCTAGAGGTGGGTGAGGTTCAGTGAGGTGAGGGGAGTGGAGTGATGTGAAGAGAAGAGGCTGGGGGGGCCTCCTTTTATAGGCCCAATGGTGAGACCGAGCGGGATGGGCAGGCGATGTCGGCGACATGGCTACGGCTGGGTAGAGGCATGGCTGAGGGTGGCGATCGACGGGCGGTCCCCTGGCGGTGCTCTAGGAAGTGAATGTGGCTGTAGGGGCGGTGGCATGCGGTCTGGGCGAGGTGGCGCTCTGAGTGGCAGAGACGGCGGTGTCCACGGCGAGGGGTGGTTGTGGTGTGTTGGGCGGCGAACGGGGGTGTCTGGGGTGTTCCCTAGGTCGTGGCGGAGCAGCGGGTGGCAGTCGAGAGGCGGCTAGTGCAGGCGGGGGCCGAGCATGCTATATGGGCGGCATCGGCATTGTGCGATGGCACTAGGCGTGTGGTTTCCTCGGTGGTCCACTGCAGGACTTGGCTCGGGCAGGGGACAGAGGGTGGCGGTGAGGTGTGAGCTACCTCCTAGACATGGAGAGAGAGAGGGGGAGATGGTCTGCTGCGGTGAGGGCAAGCTTGGCCGGCGAGGGGTGGCTCGGCATGGCATTGCCATGCCACTAGGGGTGTAGGGAATGGGTGCTAATGGCATGGTTAGACTCTGGGGAGACAAAGAGATTAAATGTAGATCATTTGGGGGCAAAACCCTGTTCAAAACAGTGAGCTAGGATTAGGGTGGAAATCATGCATGCCAAGTGTGATGAAATGGCCCTATGAGATTTAGTTTTGAATTTTGAAAATATTTTTGGTGGGTTTGCTAGGAATAAGCTTGAGACTCTGTGGGTGCTTGGGTTTTGAAAATTGAGCTTGTTTGAGTGGTTTTTCAAATAATGGGATCTTCCCATATGAATTAGATTCAATTTTAAACTGTCATTTAAAACTAGCATTTGAATGTTTTTAGCAGATCACAAAGTGGGCCTTGGTACCTCATTAGGTGTACTATCAAGGAGTGTAAAGATCCACACATGTTTCTGTTAAGTTTTGAGTACTAGCCAAAGTAGGCATAAGAGTTAATTTTGCCAAAATGACCATTCACTTCAAATATTCATTTTGAGTTGTTCTTCTTTGGAAAAAGTTTGGGAATGACTTAGATGATGTTTATTTTACTTAAGAAACATTTTAGAAGCAAAGGATCACACAATCATGGCAATTCAAAACAAGTCCTATTTTAAATGCACACATATATGAATGCTTTCATTTTAAATTTGCAAAAGTTTGTGTTAACTCCAAATTTGATGATTTAGATCTTGATAAGCTTGGATTGAAGTTTTGAGATGTTACAAACCTTCCCCCCTTAAACAAAATCTCGTCCCGAGATTTACAAGGAAAACTAGGAACTAAAGAGATCTGAGAACTCTGTCCTAATGTAATCTTCGCGCTCCCAAGTAGCTTCCTCCTCGGTATGGTTGCTCAACTGAATCTTGAGAAACTTGATACTCTCGGTCCTGGTGGTTCTGTAAGCTTCTTCTAAGATACGGATGGGTACTTCTAGGTAGGTCAAGTCATTGTTGATTTCCATAGCTCGGTGGTCGATGTTCTTGAAAACTTCAGTCTATTCGGGCACTTCCAGACATTTGCGATGTAGCGAGATATGGAACACACTGTGGATGGCTGACATTTCTTCAGGCAGTTCCAGTTGATACGATACTTCTCCTCGACGGTTCAGAATCTTGAAAGGTCCGATATATCTGGGGGCTAATTTTCCCTTTAGACTAAAGCGTTGAGTTCCTTTCAATGGTGAAACCTTGAGATATACAAAATATCCTACTTGCGACCAATTCAAAGGGGTACGACACTTCCTTCCGTATAGGAATTCAAATGGTGCCATCTGCAAACTAGCTTGATGACTGTTGTTATATGAGAATTCTACGAAAAGCAGGCGGTCTTCCCATTTTGATCCATATTCCAACACACAAGCTCTAAGCATATCCTCTAGGATCTGGTTGACTCTCTCAGTTAGTCCATCAGTTTGCGGGTGATAAGCTGTACTGAAGTTCAACTTGGTTCCTAATCCTTCTTGGACTTTCTGCCAAAATCTTGAGGTAAACTGGGTTCCTCGATCTGATACTATGGTCTTGGGGGTTCCATGCAGACTAACAATCCTAGCAAGTTACAGCTCTGCTAACTTTGCACTCTAGTAAGTTGTCTTGACAGGTATAAAGTGGGCTACCTTGGACAATCTATCAACTATGACCCAGATTGAGTCATTTTCCCTACTAGAAGTAGGCAACCTAGTGATAAAGTCCATTCTGACGGAATCCCATTTCCATTCCGGAATTTGCAATGGTTGCAACAGTCATGCAGGTCTCTGATGCTCTGCCTTGACTCTTTGACAGATGTCACATTTGGCGATGTAGCTCCCGATCTCTCTCTTCATCTTGTGCCACCAAAATTGTTCTTTCAAATCCTGATACATCTTTGTTCCTTCGGGGTGGATAGAATAAAGAGTATCATGAGCTTCCTTGATGATAACTTCCTTTAGCTCCGCATCTGATGGAACACAGATACGTCCTTTGTAGCACAGTACTCCTTCTTCGTCTTCAGTGAATCTAGGTACTTTTCCTGTACCAATACGATGTTTGATTCCGTCGATACTTTCATTTCCCTTCTCGGCTTCCTTGATTTGGCTAATAAAAGTGGTTGAAGTTCAATGCTAGCTAAGAATCCTTTGCTAACTAATTCAGTTCTGAACTGCTCCAACTCTTCATACAAACTTGGTTGCTTCTCCTTGATCATGGTGTTTAGCCTAAACGGCAATCGGCTAAGAGCATCCGCTACCACATTGGCTTTGCCGGGGTGATAGTGAATGTCAAGGTCATAATCCTTGATTAACTCTATCCATCTTCTTTGCCTCATATTCAGATCCTTCTGAGTGAAGATATATTTCAAGCTCTTATGATCTGAGTAAATCTCACAGCGATTACCCATCAAATAATGATGCCATGTCTCCAGTGCTAGAACTACAGCTGCTAGCTCAAGATCATGGGTCGGATAATTCTGCTCATGCTGCTTTAGTTGTCGAGATAGATACACGATGACTTTGCCTTCTTGCATCAATACACATCCTAGACCAATCTTGGACGCATCACAATACACATCAAAGGGCTTCTTGATGTCTGGCATGAATAAAATTGGGGCGGATATCAATCTCTTCTTCAGCTCCTGGAAACTTGCTTCATATTTGTCTGTCCATTCAAACTTCTTGTCCTTCTTCAACAATTGGGTCATTGGTTGGGCTATGCTCGAGAATCCTTCTACGAACTTGCGGTAATATCCCGCTAATCCGAGAAAAGCACGGACTTGGGTTTTAGTGGTTGGAGCTTCCCATTCTTCGACATCTTTGATCTTGGCGGGATCAACGGAGACTCCTCCGGCAGACACAATATGTCCTAGGAATCCTACTTCTTTCAACCAAAACTCACACTTGCTGAACTTGGCATATAATTGATGCTCTCTCAGGGTTTCTAGGATAACTCTCAGATGTTGTTCATGCTCTTCTTCCGACTTGGAGTAGATAAGGATGTCGTTGATAAACACAACTACAAACTTATCTAGGAAATTCATAAAGATCTTATTCATGAGATTCATGAAATAAGCAGGGGCATTGGTTAATCCAAAAGACATAACCGTATACTCGTATAAACCATAGCGAGTAGTAAAGGCGGTCTTCGGAATATCCGTTGCACGAATCTTAAGTTGGTGATAACCAGTCCTAAGATCAATCTTTGAGAATACCTGGGCTCCAGTCAACTGATCAAACAAATCCTCTATCTTTGGCAAGGGGTACTTGTTCTTGATGGTGACATCATTCAACTTTCTGTAATCTATGCACAGCCGGTTGCCTCCATCTTTCTTGTCGACGAATAATACTAGTGATCTCCATGGCGATGCACTTGGTTGAATCAAGCCTTTGGCTAGCATAGCATCCAACTGCTTCTTCAGTTCCACTAACTCTGAGGGGTTCATGCTATAGGGTCTCTGGGCTATAGGTCCGGTTACGGGGATTAGTTCAATAATGAACTCAATATCTCTATCCAGGGGCAAACCTGGCAATTCATCTGGGAATACGTCGGGGTATTCACAGACTACTCTACTTGGTCTATGGTGGGAAAGGCTACACTCTGGTTGCACTTGAATTGACGGGGTAAGGTTTCAGAGATATGCTCTACTGTTACTCCAGAACTACTGGTCATGGTGATGGCTTTCTTAGCACAGTCTATCAATCCTTTATGCCTTGACATCCAGTCCATACCTAGTACTACTTCCAATCCTTTGGTTCCAAGTACAATTAGGTTGGCATAAAAATCTATCACATGTATTCTGATAGGTACAGCTTTGCAAATTTTTCTAGCTTTGGTTGTTGAGACAGGGATTTGAACTATCATGACATGCTTCAGGTTGGTTGGACGAATCTTACTAGTGCATGCAAATTCTTCGGTGACAAATGAATGCGATGCTCCCGAATCAAACAATACTCTTGCTAAAACTGAGTTGACAGAAAACATACATAGCACTACATCTGGCGCTTCCAGGGCTTCTTCTGCATTCATGTGGAAGAGACGGCCATTGCGGTTGTGAGGGTTCCCTGGGGCAAATCTCCTTCCTGGTTAAACACGACGCTGCTGCTGAGCTGGGGCATTCACATTGGCATTGGCTGCAGTCTTCTTGGGACACTCATTGGAGTAGTGACCCTTCACTCCACACTCGAAACAAGTGATCTGAGACTTGTCCTTGACTGCGACAGGCACAGCATTGCTGCCAGTTCTGGGTGCAGTGTTGTTGTTGTTGTTGTTGTTGTTATTATGGTTCTTGGGAGGTGCACGGTTGAAATTGTTGATACTACAGGAGTTGTGATTGTTTCCTCCAGGCTTCACATTGCCTCCGCTACGGTTGGGGTAGCTTGGAGGAGACGTTGGGGGTCGGTTGTTCCTTGGTGTATATCCTGGTGAAGGGTTTGGACGGTACTTCTGGTGACTGTTGGATCCAGACTGCTGCATCATACGACGCTTGCGGTTATCGTTTGCCTGGTTAATCTTCCCATCCATCTGAATGGCAGAGTCGACTAGCTCTTCGAGATCCTGGAAGTAGATATTGACGAGGACAGTCTGCATCTCATCATGCAGTCCATTCAGGAATCTCTCCTTCTTCTTGGCCTCTGTGTTGATCTCATCAGGTGCATATCTGGCAAGTGACAGGAATCTGTCATGGTACTCGACCACAGTCATTCTTCCCTGCTTCAATTCGCGGAACTCATCTCTCATTCTGTTGACTAGTCCCTCCGGCACGTGGGTGCGGCTGAACTTGACTTTAAATGCTTCCCATGTCATTACTTGACCATGGTTCATGTTGCGAATGCTGTTCCACCAAGCTCTTGCATCTCCTGCCAGATAGTGGGTGGCAAAGAGAACTTTCTCATTTTCATCAACTCTTGCAACTTCTAAGTTGTTTTCCATGGTTTGTAACCAGTCATCAGCATCTAATGGGTTTTCAGATTGGTTGAAGATTGGGGGATTGGTGTTCTGAAAGTTTTTGAGTTTGGATCCCTGGTGATCCTGATTTCCATGTCCTTGGTTGTTGAGAGCCATCTGGGCAATCTGTTGAAGTGTTGCTAAGTTGGCTTAGCGTTCTGCCCTGCTTGCTTCACAGTCGCTATGAGATTCTGCAAGATCTGCAGCATTGGGTCTTGCGACGAGCTGCTCCCTCCTTGGTTCCACGAGTCATCTGAAGATTGAGATAGATATAGGGGTAAGAGGGAAATTCTAAGGTTTATGGTTTTGGGTTATCAAAGATAAAACTTTGAGTTAGACTCAGGTTTTTCAACTAACTTCGTTTTCGTTCATGCAAGCAAGCACACAATACAACACACACCACAACAATCAAAGGGAAAACAGATGGTTTGAAGAACCATTCTGCAAGCTACGATACAGTGAGACCGATACATCTCATGCTACGACAGTGCTCTAGTGCATCTACTCATCGTTGATGAAGTCGGAGTCCTCATCATCAGTGTAGAAGTCCACGGCATCCTCCTCCAGAAAGTCATCATCATTGCTGAGGTAAGAATCCATGTCTCCCTGGATGTCTTCACCCTCATCTTCTTCTTCCTTTGCTACCAGCTAAGCTTCCTGCTCCTTGATGGTCTTCTCGAGGTCGGCCACTGTCGGGGGGATGATCCCCAGGTACCCCAACCGGATAAGAAACAAGACAATCGGATCACGTCCGGCTGACCAGGTGTAGCCGGACAGAGCAGGACAGGCCGGCTATCACCCGATAGCCGGATGAGGAAGAGACAGCCGGATACGGCGACGTAGCCGGACCAAATCAGTGAGATAGGACGACGTGCGTATCAGTGCACGGTACGCCCTGTACGGTGACAAGACTGGCAACCACCCGGCCATACCGAAGACTTTGCGAGGATGACGCGGGAACAGTGGCCTGTGCTGACGACGGGCTCGCACGACGTCCACTGTGCCCACGACAGCCATACCGCTCGTACTCCAACGAGACATGCCATACTGGATACTGTAGATGACTAGCCGGCTGGGACCCGCCTCTAGGGCCCGCCAGTCGGACTAGCCAGTGAGACCTTTGCCTCTCTGCCTATATAGGGAGAGGCAAGGCCTCAGTAGAAAGGGTTGGTCATATAGCATTTAAGGTAGTAGCTAGCACATACAGCTCAAGGAGCACTTGTAGTTCGTGTATTCCACATAGTCAGATCCGGCAGGAGTAGGGGCTTTACCTCATCACGAGGGCCCCGAACCTGGGTACTTCTTGCATCCCGCTACGCTCGCTTGTATCCGATCCCGCCTGCGGACGCCGTCGATAGCTTCCCTGCTAGTCCCCACACCTCTATCTAACCTCCTCAGGTACTGCCGTTCCCAATACAATGACTGTTGGCGCCCACCGTGGGGAAAGATGGCTTTGACCGGAGTCATGTTCCGCACGGGACCCCGCACTTCAGCCGGTGAGCGCGTGGCCTCCGGGTTGGTGCTCACGCTTGGAAAGTTTGACTGCGTCATCGACAACGCCTCCTGCTTCGCCGGAACCTCCTTCCCGGCGAACGACACCGTCCTACTATTCGGCGATCTCCCCGTCTACGTCGCCACCGTCCCGGAGCGTTTCCCTAGGGAAATCGTCTCTGTCGCGGAGCTGCCGCGCTCAGGCGGCAGCGCCTCCGCCGCATCCCGTGGCGTGGAGGTCATGATGGCCGGTTCCAGCTACCATCCCCGCCAGCCGCGGGAGCGAGGCGCGGACGAGGTCGGAACTTTCGCTCCCCGTAGCCCCGAAACCCGGTGGAGGATGCCATTGATCGGCTCCTCACGCCGGTTAACCTTGGGGATAACCCGGAGGAAGCGGAGGCCAACTTCAGCATGGAGAGACAGATCCTCCTCCATGAGGCCATGGAGCTGGCGGCAGCCCGCAAGCAACTCGAGATCACCCGGCGTGAGTACGACCGCGCGCACGGCCTTACTCCGGCTACCACGGAGCCGAGCCGGCACGGCCAGGTACGGCGTCGGGGCGGCGAGCTGGGAGGTAGGATGGAAAAGGGCGGGGAACCGGATCCCGCGCCTGCCCTCATATGGCCCACCTACAGCACGCCCATCAAGAACTTGCGCGCAGCGCAAGCCGCGGCAGAGGAACTACCCAGCCTGGAGGGCGAGGAGCAAGCCCGCCAGCACGCTCGCGTGCAGGAGCTCCTCCGCGTCGCGGACGAGCAGGCCGGTGGCAACCGGCAGATGCAAGAAGACCTTAGCTACTCCAGGGGGAGCAAGCTACCTGCCAACAGCAGGGGCGCGCCGCGCGACACCCAGCAGGCGTCCTCCCCTCAGCCGCCTAGGGCCCGCAGCAGGCGTCGCCGCTCTGGCAACAGGGGCCAGCCGCGCCAGGAGCAGACGGTGAACAGCAACCCGCCACCTCCCCCTCCGCCAGCCGGAACGCCCAAACCAGCCGGTTCCCGTCTATCATGCCTGGTGGGAGCGCCCAACCCAGATTGTCCGGATGCCCGCGACCGCATCGAGCTCCTCGCTCAAGCACGCGTCACGGAGGAGGAAGATTCGACCGGCCCGGTTTGTTTTGGACCCCGCATCCGGAACGAGCCGTTTCCGGATAAATTCTCCCTTCCCGGGGACACCCCCAAGTACGACAGCAGCATGAAGCCAGAAGACTGGCTGACCGACTACGCTACGGCAGTCGGCATCGCCCACGGGAACAAGCGCACAGCCGTGCGCTACGTCCCCCTCATGCTAACCAGGTCGGCAAGGACATGGCTCAATAGCCTTGCGCCCAACAAAATCAACGCCTGGCCTGACTTCGAGAAGGTGTTCATCTGCAACTTCAACGGCTCGTACAAGCGTCCAGGGTGCCCGCGCGACCTGGCCTTGTGCGTCTAGGGTGACCGCGAGACCGACCGCGAGTACCTCGCCAAGTGGACGGAGCTGCGCAATACTTGCGAGGGCATCCTGGAGAGCCAAGCCATCAGTTCCTTTATCGAGGGTTGCCGAGAGGGCACCATGCTTCGCCACCGGCTACTGTGTGACGAGCCGAAAACCATGGCGGAGCTCAGGACGGTTGCGGACCAGTACGCCATGGCGGATGCCGCCATGAAGAAGCCCCTCTGAGTAAACGCGGACGGGCGTCCGACTCCCACGGAGCCGGCTCGCGACCGACCCACCAATCCGGCTGGAGAAGTCGGATCCTCCAGGCGCCACGGCAATGACAACCGGTTCCATGGGGACCGCCAGGCCGGACAGCAGAAGCCTCGCGACCACGCGCGGCAGGTCAATGCTATGGAGGGTGCGCCCGACGCACCGGCTAATGAGGTAAGAAGGCAGAAGCCACGGCTCACCTTCGACCAGATGTTTGACGGCCCGTGCAAGTGGCATAGCGGTCCCTTCAAGCCGGCTATGCACACCACCCGGAACTGCAGCTGGACCCGCCAGCTAAAGACCAAGGCAACCAGCCTCGTCCCCCGCCTCCCCCACTGGGTGGACCTCCACCACCGGCTAGGGGAGCCGGCAATGATGGTAACGGCGGCAACAACAACAATGGCTACTCCCAGCCGCACGCCGCCTACCACATCTTCGAGATGGAGCAGGATGACAAGCACAGCCGCAGGCGACGCTCCAAGGAGGTCAATGCCATCGCCTCTCTGGTCCCCCAGTACCTGAACTGGTCGGAAACCCCCATCACCTGGAGCCAGGCGAATCAGCCTGAGCATCTGCCGATTCCCGGGGGCTACGCCATGGTGCTCGACCCTCTCATCGTCTCCAACACGCGCACCTGCCGATTCTCACGCGTCCTCATCGATGGAGGCAGCAACCACAACCTCCTCTACTAGTCCTCGCTGGAGAAGCTGGGCATTCGCGAAAGCGACTTGCGCCCAACTACCACGACATTCCATGGTGTACTGCCGGGGCCAGCCTGCGCCCCGCTGGGGAAAATCCAGCTAGACATCATCTTTGGGACCGAGGAGAACTTCCGTCGTGAACCAATCTGGTTCGAGGTGGTAAATCTGACGAGCTCCTACCATGCTCTCCTCGGGCGCCCCGCCCTCGCCAAGTTCATGGCCATCCCCCACTATGCCTACCTCAAGACGAAGATGCCGGGACCCAACGGCGTGATCACCGTCGCCGGCTGCTTCAGGCGGTTGATGGAGTGCACCTCAGCCGGTTCCGAACTGGTAGAGGACCTCATCATAGCCGAGGAGAAGCGCGTGATCATGCGCAATGTGGCCATGGCCCAGCAGGACATTCCGGCTAGCAGCAAACCGGCTGGAGAAGTAGCTTCCCAGCCAGCGAAGGAGACAAAGAGGATCCTGCTCGACCCCTCCGATCCGACCAAGTTCATCACCATTGGTGCCGGCTTGGACAGCAAATAGGAAGGCGCGCTCGTCGACTTCCTCCGTGAGAATCGGGACATCTTCGCGTGGTCCCCCAAGGACATGCCAGGTGTGCCGAGGGAGTTCGCCGAGCACTCACTTCATGTGCGTCCGGATGCCAAGCCGGTCAAGCAACCTTTGTGCTGGTTCGTAGAGGAGAAGAGAAAGATAATCGGTGACGACATCACCCGGCTCCTTGCAGCCGGGTTCATCATGGAAGTGTACCACCCGGACTGGTTGGCGAACCCAGTCCTGGTTCTGAAGAAGAACAAGACCTGGCGCAAGTGTATCGACTACACCAGCCTGAACAAGGCGTGCCCGAAAGACCCCTTCGCCTTGCCCTGTATCTATCAAGTCATCGATTCCACGACGGGCTGTGATTTGTTGTCTTTTCTAGATAGTTAATCGGGGTACAATAAGATCCGACTAAACCCGGCTCATCAGATTAGGACATCATTTATCACCCCCTACGGGGCTTTCTGCTATGTAACCATGCCTTTCAGCCTAAAGAACGCAGGCGCCACCTATCAGCAATGTATGTAGAAATGCTTGCACTCGCAGATAGGCCGAAACATGCACGCTTATGTGGATGATGTGGTCGTCAAGACCAAGGAGAAGCGCACCCTCCTCGAGGATCTGGGAGAATCATTCGGCAACCTCCGCCAGTACCAGATGAAGCTGAACCTAGAGAAGTGTGTCTTCGGAGTACCGTCCGGCCAGCTACTCGGTTTCCTCGTATCACAACAAGGTATCGAGGCGAATCCGGAGAAGATTGCGGCCATCCAGAGGATGCAGCCGCCCAGGAACCTGCTTGGGGTCTAGAAGTTCACCGGATGCCTGGCTTCCCTCAGTCGCTTCGTTAGCCGGCTGGGGGAGAAGGCACTCCTGTTGTACCAGCTGACGAAGAAGACGGACAAGTTCTCCTGGACTTCGCAAGCCGACACCGTGTTTCACGACCTCAAGCGCATGCGATCCACAACACCGGTTCTAGCCACGCCGGCTAGCAAGGAGCCGATGTTGCTCTATATAGCAGCCATCAGCCGGGTCGTCAGCATCGTCCTGGTGGTGGAGCGCCCCGAGGAAGGCAAGGCTCAGCCGGTTCAGAGACCTGTCTACTACCTCAGCGAGGTTCTCTCCCTCTCGAAGCAGAACTACCCCCACTACCAGAAGATGTGCTACGGCGTGTACCAGGCATGCAAGAAGCTCAAGCACTACTTCTAGGAGCACCCGATTAAGGTCGTGTGCACTACACCCCTTTCGGAAATCATCGGCAATAAGGATGCCACTGGCCGAGTCTCCAAGTGGGCCATCGAGCTAACCGCCTACTCCATCCAGTACGAGCCCCGGCTCACGATCAAGTCACAGGCGTTGGCGGACTTCCTCGTCGACTGGGCCGAGACCTAGTATCTCCCACCAATTCCGGATTCGAACCACTATCGGATGCACTTCGACGGGTCGAAGATGCTCGGGGCCTTGGCAGCCGGCATCGTGCTCACCTCGCCAAGGAGACCGGCTGGATTACGTGCTACAGATCCACTTCAAGGCCTCCAACAACGTAGCCGAATACGAGGCACTGGCGCACGGGCTCCGACTGGCCAAGGAGATCGGTGTCAACTAGATCCTGTGCTTCGGTGATTCGGACTTGGTGGTGCAGCAGGTGTCCGGAGAATGGGACGCCAGAGATGCAAACATGGTTGTCTACCAATTCCACATCCAGAAGCTCAGCGCCTCCTTCGACGGGTGCAGATTTCACCACATCCCCCGCATCAACAACGAGGCAGCCGATGGGCTCTCCAAGATCGGATCCACCAGGAAGGCTATCCCACCAGGGGTCTCCTTGGAGCACCTGCGCAAGCCATCCATCAACCCGTCACCAGAATCAGACTCTATCATCTGGGCATGAAGCGTTCTGGCTGACGGAACGGCAGAAGCGGAGCCGGCAGAACCACCAAAGAAGAAGACCCGCACCAACTCCGGCAAGGCAGTGCCTTCCGGCTCACCTAGTGGCTCGGGGGCTGCTGTCCCGGGTACGCCACCCGGACGACCCCCGACACCCGTCAGCCGGAGGATAGGAGCGTCCTCCTCATCCGGGAGGCGCCATCCTGGGCACAACCCTTCATGAGCTACATCGCCAATGGAGAACTCCCGGACGATGAGGTGGAGGCCAGGCAAATCCGGTGCCGCGTACACACATACACCATCATAAACGGCGAGCTGTACAAGCGCAGCGTATCCGGTATCTTCCAAAGATGTGTCGATGTGGACACAGGCTGCCGGCTACTCAAGGATATCCACCAGGGCGAGTGCGGGCACCACGCTTCGTCAAGGGCGATAGTCGCCAAGGCATTCCGCCATGGTTTCTATTGGCCCACCGCCCTCGAGGACGCTGAGCAGCTGGTCCGCGCGTGCAACGTGTGCCAACGCTTCGGGTAGCTCAGGCACATGCCAACTTCCGTACTCAAGACCATACCGATCACCTGGCCCTTCGCGGTATGGGGCCTCGACATGGTCGGTCCTTTAAGGCGAGCACGCGCTGGCATGACCCACCTGCTGGTAGAAGTGGAAAAGTTCACAAAGTGGATCGAGGCCAAGCCTATCCGAAAGCTGGATGGAGCGACGGTTGTTACCTTCTTCACCGACATCATCAACCGCTTCGGCTACCCCAATAGCATCATCACCGACAACGGCACGAACTTCGCCAAGGGGACCTTTGCCCGGTTCTGCAGCAACAAGGGCATCCGACTAGACCTCGCCTCCTTTGCGCACCCGCAATCCAACGGGCAAGTCGAAAGAGCAAACGGCTTGGTGCTAGCCGGCATCAAGCAACGCCTCATCGAGCCGTTAGAGCGGTCACCCGGATGTTGGATCGAAGAACTTCCGGCTGTGCTGTGGAGCCTCCGCACCACGCCGAATAGGTCAACCGGCTACACACCATTCTTCCTGGTCTACGGATCGGAAGCCATCCTCTCCGCCGACATCGAGTTCGACTCCCCTCGCAAGCTCCTGTACGATGAAAAAGCCAACAAGGAGGCGCGGGAGGACGGAGTGGACCTCCTGGAGGAGGCCCGCGAGCTGGCCTTGTCCAGATCAGCTCTGTACCAGCAGCGACTACGTCACTACCATTCAAGCCGGATCCGCCCAGTCGCGTTCCGCGAGGGCGACCTGGTTCTCCGGCTGGTGCAAGACACGAAGGACATGCACAAGTTATCGCCACCCTGGGAGGGCCGCTTCATCATCAGCCGGGCACTGCCCAATGACTCCTACTACCTCATCGACGTGCAACAGCCGTGCAAGAACAAGATGGACAAGTCAGACGAGGAGACCGAGCATCCCTATAACGCGGCCCTGCTGCGCCCGTTTTACACCTAGTCGCCAGGCAGTGTATGTATCCCGAAAACCCTATGAATGAAAATGCAAACCCCTGCGAGAATCTCGGGGGCTCCTTGCTAGAAATGTGTGTGCATCTGTTTTCCGATTCCAGTTTTCTGGCTCTAGCAACCCCTACCTGGGGGCTCGCCGGCTGGCCCGGCCTGCTAAGTCAACAAACCGGCTGAGTAGTGTGCGACGATGTCAGAGGCCCACTCTTCGTCTCAGCTACAGACCGCAACCCGGCTGTCTGGCTAGCAAGAGCAAAAGCCCGAGGCATCCCACACGAAAAACAGGGACGAGACGCGACAGATCGGGTGTCCCGGCCCTGCAACTAGCTCGAACCAGTCCAGCTCCTAAGCCATTAGTACCGTGTGCAATGCACTGTCAGCTCCCTTCGATTCCGGCTGCAGACCGCAACCCGGTTGCCCGGCAAGGACGTAGCGAAAACAGCAGAGCGCACGGGAAAGCGACTAAGTGTGTGGACATGTGTGTATGCATATGTCCATTTTTGTCCGACTACCCGAGTCGGAATTCAGGAGAAGGAAAGAAGATTTGAAGTCCTTGCCTTCATCAAGCGCTCTGAATCTCGGGGGCTACACCCACTGGGTGCGCTCGTGCGCCCCTAGTGGAATCTTGTAGTTCCTGACTGGCTGAAGGCGTCCAGCCGGCCGTTCGGAGCCCAAGTGAGGGCAAGGGCTGGAGCAAGAGAAGACAAGGAAGATCCGAAGCACCTGGCTACGCCAGCTACTCCGAATCTCGAGGGCTACACCCAGTGGGTGCGCTCGTGCGCCCCCACTGGGATGTTAGTTCCCCCAGCCGAAGGCGTTTAGCCGACAAAAGCAGCCGACTAGGGCGAGGCCAATCGGATAAAGTTAGAAGACTTGGGAGAAATAAGGAAGATTCGAAGCACCTGGCTACACAGCTACTCCGAATCTCGGGGGCTACACCCAGTGGGTGCGCTAGCGCACCCCCACTGGAGGTGTAGTTCGTCTGGCTAAGAGTGCGTAGCCGGACGAGGTTAGCCGGGCGGAGCAAGCCGGGAAAATATCAAAACGAAACTCAACACACAAGTTAAGGGAGATTCAAGAATTTCAGAGATTAAACAAACAAAAGGGAGGCGAAGATCCCATAAGTTACCCGGTGTAGCCGGTACAGCCAGACAAGGTTCATGGATATATAATACAAGACAAATACACCCGGCATCCCGGGGCAATAACTAGACGGCAGGACCCTTGCTGTGAGGGAGATCTTGGCCGGCAGAAGCTTCGGGCGGCGGAGGAGGCGCGAAGCTCGATCCGGTTCCAGCACCTGCGAGCGGCGGCATCGGGCCCTCCACGTCAGGAGTGCCGACGGACTCCGAGTCGGTGAGAACCTCGTCGGGATCCACGTAGTCGGCAATCTTGATGGCGGATCCGCGGAGCTCCAGATGGGCTAGGCGGATGGCGGCAAGATCGGCTCCGGCATGGAAGCCACCATCGATCTTCTCGACGCGGGCGTCCTTGTACCAGGAGAGCATGAGGGCCAGAGCCATCTCCGCTCCGGCCCGCGCCGCCAAGTCCCGCATCCGCTCCACCACAGCCGGCACCTCCCCCACCTTCGCAGCTAGCTGCGCCATCGTCTCCGGAACAGGAGCCTCCGGCCACACGAAGGAGAAGACGTCCCGTGCCGCCTGGCGAAGCTTGGCAGCTTCCTCGCCAAGAAGGACGACGAGCTCCTGGGCTGTCGGCTACGCTCCCGGCCAGTTCTCCTGCAGCCGGTTGTAGGCCAGCAGGTCTATGCCGGGATAAAAGGCTATCAGAAAAGAGGAGTCAGATCCGGCTACCGGATCCGGAAAGAAAGGAAGACGGGAAAAGGAACTCACCCTTGGCAATGTGGCCGACCTGCATCAGCTCCTCCACCAGCGCCTTCTCCTTGACCGCTAGCCGTTTGATCTCCTTCTCTTGGTCCTTGTTCTGGGCCTCGAGAAGGGTGAAATCTTCGGCCCGGCTAGCAAGCGAGGCGTCGCGCGCCTTGATGGTGGTCTCCAGACCGTCCACCCTCGCGTGTCAATCCTTGTTCTGCAGCCGCTGAGTGGAATTGGACTTGCTTAGCCAGTCGTTCGCTTTCTTCAAGCGATCGATCTCGCGCTGAGCGCACACAAGGATGGCTGCGGAAATTCCGGCTATCAGTAAAAAAAAGGCCAAGAGAAGCGAGCTTACTCTGGGAGGTCCCGTTGGTGGCAGCAAGCTTCTGCTCCAGCGTCCGGTTCCCGCCGGCTGTGGCCTCCAGCAGCCGGATCTCCTTCACCGCCAGCTTGAGCGTGGCGGCAAGGTCCGACAGCGAGGCGGCGGAGGAAGCGTCGTCGTCCACGGCGTTGATGCCCAAGGACTCTTTCGCCGCGACCACCGCCATTCGCCATTCCTCCCCGAGCTCCTTGTCGGAGTTGTCGTCGCCAACAATGACGAGCTCCTTGCCGGCAGCCCCCCGCGCGCCCGCGGAGGAGCCCTCCGGCTGGGAGGACTCCGCTTCCGGCTGGGGGCCTTCCGGCTGGGTGGAGGCGGTCGGATCAACCCGAGGGGGAGGCGAAGGCTGTGCCTCAGAAGAAGGAGGGGCGCTGGCTGGCGCAGTCGGAGCACGGGGCGGCGACCCGGCCGGCGCTCATACCGGGCTCGCGGCTTCGAAGGAGACCAGGGTGCTAAAAAGAAAGAGGAGAAGACAAGAGCAAAAAAAACCAAAGTCAGAAAAAGAAGAAAAAGGGCAAACAGACAGAAAGCACCAAAACAAAAGTGGGGAGAAGGAACGTACCCTGGCACAACCGGGGGCGGCCCCTTCTTCCGGCCAAGACGGCTTGGCGGCAAGGCGCCGGACTGGCTCCTCTTGGGAGTCGGCTCCTCCGTCGCAGGCCGGCGGGAGCTGGAACGACTGGAGCCGCTCGCGCCTGCCTCGCCGTCCGTCGCGGAGCGCGTCGCTGGGCCCATGGTCAGCGCGGCCTCCTCCTCGTGCACCTCCGCGTGCGGGTCGGCTGCCGGCTCGTCATTCCGACTGGGGAAGACATCGCCGTCCCCGTCCGATTCCTCGCCGGACCGCCGAGAGCGTGGCTTAGGCAAGTCGGGCGTGAATTCCTCGAGGGGAGCCTTGCCCTCCTCGCAGATGATGCAGGGGAACATCTGCCGAATACAAGAGATTAGACAAACGAAAATAAGGAACAAGTACAAGAAACACCAAAAGAGCATCTGGTTAGAAGTGCTTACCCAGGGCGCGCGGTTCTCCCGGGTATAAGGCGCCAGACTGAACTTCCAGTTCTCCGGCAGTCGCTCCTTCGTGATTGTCCACACCCACTCCTTCAGGTTGTGGTAGCGAGGATCGCGGCGCGACAGCCGGGTCGGGTCCAGCCGGCCGGAGTAGTAGCACATCTTGTGTGCTCGCTGCTGCAATGACATCATCAGCCGGGACATCCAGCTGAGAGTGACGTCTAGGCCGGTCAGCCGGCAGTGGACGAGCGAGCGCATCCGCTTCAGCAACTCATCCGTCTCCGCCTTGTTGCCGTGGAACTTCAAGTCCCAGTTCTGCTGGCTGGACTCGACGTCCTGGAAGGCCGGAAGATTGATCCAGTCGACGTTGGTGAGGTTCTTCATGTAGAAGTACGACTGCTGCCACAGTCGTACCGTATCGTGAAGAAGGAATTTGGGGTAGCCGGTCTGCGAGCGGGAGTAGATGCAGGCGCCGCCGTAGACGAGTAGTGGCCCCTGCGTGAATTGCACCTGCGGCCGGACTCGGTAGAGCCAGCAGAAGAGCCCGAGATCCGGCTGGATCCCGAGATAACTCTCGCAGAATGCCACAAAGTGTGCCAACATCCCGATTGCGTTGGCTCCGAGGTGGTGGAGGCGAAGATCGAAGAAGGAAAGAAACGTCAAGAGGAAGGGGTTCACCGGAAGGGCGAACCCGCGTGCCAGATGGGAGAGGAAGATGACGCGCTCCCCCTCTGTCGGGTGCGGCGACACCTCTCCCACCGGCGCCAACCGCACCGCCACCTCCTCCTCCGACGGGAGAACGCGGGTGGCGCGGTACTTCTGAATCTGGTCTTCGGTGACGAAGGAGCCGTCCCAAGCCCTGCGGTTGGCGACCATTTCCGGCTGGTGGAGAGGAGCGGCGACGGAAGAGTGGCGGTGGCCCGTAACGTCGACGACGGCGAGCGGGCGGCGCAGAAGGTAAGAGCGCAGAAGCAGGACCACGCGAGGGAGAAGGAGACTGCAGCGGGGGAGCAAAGGAAAGGAACCACCTCCCCCGCGGCGTCCCTTTATAGGGCCGGAAGGACAACCGTCGATGGGGCCACGTGGCACGCACCAAGGCAACCCACACCCCAACTGCCGCCCAGGATCCGGTGTGCCGAAGTAGGATGCGCAGAAGATCTGGGAGGAGGAACTGAAGTGCGGACATCGGTTTCCCAAGGCGACGTGCGAAGAGACGTTACGCTGCCCGCCGTAGAGCAATGATGGCACGTGCGCGCGTGGCCGGCTTCAGCACTAACGTCACGGGTAACGCAACCGCCAGGCTCAGTCGGGCGCAAATTCAAAAGCAAGAAGGAGCGCGCACACATTTCGCCTAAGGGCGGAATCCACACGCGCTCGGAGGCTAGTGTCGGGGGGATGATCCCCAGGTACCCCAACCGGATAAGAAACAAGACAGTCAGATCGCGTCCGGCTGACCAGATGCAGCCGGACAGAGCAGGATAGGTCGGCTATCACCCAGTAGCCGGATGAGGAAGAGACAGCCGGATACGGCGACGTAGCCGGACCCAATCAGTGAGACAGGACGACGTGCGTATCAGTGCACGGTACGCCCTGTATGGTGACAAGACTGGCAACCACCCGGCCATACCGAAGACTTTGCGAGGATGACGCGGGAACAGTGGCCTATGCTGACAACGGGATCGCACGGTGTCCACTGTGCCCACGACAACCATACCGCTCGTACTCCGACGAGACATGCCATACTAGATACTGTAGATGACTAGCCGGCTGGGACCCGCCTGTGGGGCTCGCCAGTCGGACTAGCCAGTGAGACCTTTGCCTCTCTGCCTATATAAGGAGAGGCAAGGTCTCGGTAGAAAGGGTTGGTCATACAGCATTTAAGGCAGTAGCTAGCAATACAGCTCAAGGAGCACTTGTAGTTCGTGTATTCCACATAGTCAGATCCGACAGGAGTAGGGGCTTTACCTCATCACGAGGGCCCCGAACCTAGGTACTTCTTGCGTCCCGCTACGCTCGCTTGTATCCGATCCCGCCTGCGGACGCCGTCGATAGGTTCCTTGCTAGTCCCCACACCTCTATCTAACCTCCTCAGGTACTGCCGTTCCCAATACAACGATAGCCACCTTATTTCGAAGACGGGCGATGGTGCGGTCCTTCTTGGCACGCTAGCGGCAAAGAGACTGACGGTCTTGGACAAGCAGTGCGAAAGTCTGGGCCTTCTGGTCGGCAATGGTATGGTTCTGGTTGGCTAACTCCCTGGCATTGTCTAGTTCCTGCTGTCTATCATGCAGCAAGAAGTCAAGGTTCTCCACTTGACGCCTCAACTCGGGGTGGCCCGGCATCTCCATTGGCATTCCCATGAAGTCACGTCTTGCATAGTGGGCAAAACGGGTTCCTTGGGTCTTGTTGACGCTGAGGGCACATAGACGTGCGAGAGCTTCATGCATTGCCTTGGCTAATCCATCTAGCCAGTTGTTCTCTCTCACGGAGAACTGAATTCTCCCAGAGGTTGGTGCTTCAATTCTTCCTCTAAGATCTGCGGTGACTAGCCAATGTAGGTCTCCTCCTGGGGGTCCTGGAAGTTGAGCTCCAAGAAACTCCGGGTGCGGGCGTCCCAGTAACTCTAACAGTGAATCCAGATCCCTCTCGAAGATCAGTTGACCGCCGTTTCCCAACTGGTAAAACTTGCTGAACTGAGTCTCCATCTACAAGAATTAAGTATGAGGAAGTTAGTGAAGTGATCAAGTGTGCCAAATTTTAAGTAGTAGTGTAAGAATTTTGAGTACCATGATTTTTTTTGAGAAAGAATCCACAAGGGTAAGAGAGGAGATAGCTTTTCATAAATACTCACTTTGGTTTTCAAACTATGTTTTTGTTTGACGTCCATTCTAACTAGGGTCTCCTATGGTCAGGATGGCTCTGATACCAACTTGCACCTGGATTTTTAATCCTAGATGCCCGTTATGCCATACCTTGCAATCCCAGGATTACCATTTTTGTGAGACATAACGGATTGGATATCACAGTAAATCATCCATTACAAACCATACATAAGGTCTTACACAAATAAGGATCTCATGATCCAGTCTTAATACAACAAGCAGAAGAAATAAAAGATGAGCGTAGCGGTGGGGTCCATCTTCAGGGGCACATGCAATGCTGACGAAGGCAGATAGTCCTAGTTATCATAGCCGTCCTGTTGGCCATCATCTTGATAGTCTCCTTCATAGTCTGTCCATGATAATAGCCAGGGACAAAATCCATGAGTACTCTTTAAGTACTCGCAAACTACCACTAACAATTACTGTACTTCCAAGATAAAGTGCTAAATCTAAGTATAACTATAAAGTTAAGTTTGAAACCTAAGCTGAGTTCAGAAGCAAAGAAAGATAAAGTAAAGTTCTAGAATCACTTAAGTTAGGAAGCTAAAGTCATAAACACAACCCTGTTGTGGTCAAGTCAAGATTCATCATTCATATCAAGTTATTTGGAAAACATCTGACTGATGGGTTCGTAGCATGGAAAACAAAAAAATTCTACCGCAAGAACGAAAAAAACCTAGATCTAATCTAGATAAAAGCCAAGATCTAATCTATTAGACATGAGCAACGAGATAGATGGGAACTAACCCTCGTAGATCCGAAAGCGTTAACGAGATTAGATCTCGTGGTTGATGTAGTCGATCACTTGCCGATCTCAAGATCGTGTGGACGATCCTTCCGGCGTCATGTTCCAACAGCGCTTCCGCCCTCGGTCAAGTAGACGATCCTTCCGGCGTCGCGTTCCAGCAGCGCTTCCGCCCTTGGTCAAGTAGACGATCCTTCCGGCTCCACGATTCGGCAGCGCTTCCGCAGTCGATCACACGTGCGGAGTCGAAGCAGACCTTCCTCTCCCCGTTCCAGCGAGTAGCGAAGGTAGTAGATCTTCTCCACGGAATCCCAGCAGCACGACGGCGTGGTGGTGGTGGTGGAGTAGAGAATTCTGCAGGGCTTCGCCTATGCCTGTGCAGAAGATGGTGGAGGAGAGAGGCGGCAGAGATTGGGTGTTATGGGAGCCGGGGAGGAGGGGGCACCCCTGCCCCTCTATTTAAAGAGGGGAGGCGCCTAGGGAGGGGGAGTCCTTGTAGGACTCCCCTCCCTCTCTAGGCCGGCGGATTGGAGGTGGGGGGAGGAGTCCTCCTCCCCCACGAATCCGTATCTTGACCCACCAGGACTCCTTGATCCCTATCTTGATTTTCAAGCAAACTTCAAGATATCTTCTAGAACCTTCCGGAACATTCCGAAACCTTCTAGAATCCTCATACAAACACTCCGGAACATTTCCTATCTCATAAAATGATCTCCTATATATGAATCTTATTCTCCGGACCATTCCGGATCTCCTCGTGATGTCCCGAATCCAATCCGAGACTCCGAACAACATTCGGTCTCCAACGCACATTCCATATCTACTTAAAACAACTTCAAACCTTCAGTGTGTCACCCTACGGTTCGTGAATATGTAGACATAATAGAGACACATCTCGTATCAATAACCATCAGCGGGACCTGGAGATCCATAATGGCTCCCACATACTCAACGATGACTTCGCGATCGATTGAACCACTTACATACGAAACTAATTCCCTTTGTCTCACGATACTATACTTATCCGAGGTTTGATCGTCGGTATCTCCATACCTAGTTCTACCTCGTTACTGATAAGTACTCTTTACTCGTTCTGTGATATGTCATCCCTTGTGACCTAGTCACATGCTTGCAAGCTAACTAGATGACATTCCACCGAGAGGGCCTAGAGCATATCTATCCGTCATATGGATGGACAAATCCCAATCTTGGTTCATGCGCTTCAACACATACTTTCAGAATACACAATGACACTTTTATAACCACCCAGTTACGAAGCGGCGTTTGATGTCATCAAAGTATCCATCCGGTGATGGTGATTAACATAACCTCATGGTCGAAGGAATAGGTTACTATGTGTTTGAAAGCTTACAGCAATACGAACTTAATGACTTGATCTTATGCTACGCTTACTATGGGTGTGTGTCCATCACATCATTCTCCTAATGATATGACCTTGTTATTAATCACATCCTAATGTCCATGATCAGGAAACCATGATCATCAATTAATCAACAAGCTAGTTCAACAAGAGGCTTACTAGGGACTCTTATATGTTTACAAAACACACATGTATTAGTGTTTCCTAATAATACAATTATAGCATGGGATGTAAACATTCATCATAAACACAAAGATATAATAATAATCACTTTTATTATTGCCTCTTGGGCATATCTCCAACACTGACAACGAAGCAGTATGGCCATTCCAACTGTCCATAACCGCAGATGCGGCTATTCGAGTAGTTTGACACTCTGTAGAGGTGGTACACTTTCACCACAAGATTCGATACATCTGTCAGGGATAACCCTGAATCATCATACTTAGTATGCAGATAATCAATCATAACCTTCCCTTTACACACCCTAGTATAAGCACCTCTCCTATGAGCATGGCCTCCCAACCATGACCATGAGTCATCTTGGGCACTGCATAGGTGGATAACATTGAGAGGTAGCTTCAGCTCAGACCTCTCCCGTGAGGGAACTAATACTAATGCATATAAATTTCCAGCTAAGCCTTACCCAATTCAGGTAGTGTGGTTGTACGGTAAACTTGGAATGGTATCGCATCCGAATCCAACCATCAGTTTTATAAAAGGGTTAAGGCTCATGCCTCAACATTTTCATCACCATCAACCATTTGTGTTTCTCAACACATGTCAAAACATCTCAATAGAATGACTCATCATTCCAAGGTTTTCATAATTCATTTTCACCAAGTGTTCCCATCTAAAGTGACTCAAGTTTTTGATCTACTCTAAACTACTAAGTTAAGAGTGTTCACTAAGGTGGAAAAGATGGGTTCAATCTCATGCCATAAAATGACATCTAACGGGTTCTAATTAGGTCAAGTTTTATACTTTTTATTGCTACCTTCAAAACAAGTAAAGAACTTGGTGTAAACTAAGGAAGTAAAACATGTAACTAAGACTTGGGGTATTACTAGTAAAAAGGGGGTGTGATCAAAGCATGCTTAAGGCACTAAACCATCTAGTTTGGTCCTTAACTTGCTAAGCACTAAACTTGCACATGTTAGCTTGCACTGTTAACGGTGGCTTGCACTTGGATAGTGCTAGCTTGCTAAAAGTAGCTTCCCTTGGGTAGTGTAGTGGTTGAAGTTTTCTTCTTCTTCTTGGTAGAACTCCTCCTCCTCGAAAGCTTGGTCGGTACTATCATCTATAAATACATACAGAGTACACAATCAGCAAACAATACTTAACTAGGCTAGGTAGCATTCAAAGACACACATTTTATGATCTATTATCATCACAAGCATCACAAGTTTAATTCAATGGTTTCATCCTTTTTATTTTAGAAAAGTAATTTCTACTCATTGAAAAATTAACTAAGACTTAATATTCACCACTTAAAATATGTGATCATGTGGACACATGTCATCACCACATATCCTAACATGTGGGAATGAGATTTAAAGGTTGGATCAATATCACTTTGGTTTAAGTTCTTAATTAATGATTTAAAGTGACTAGAAATGCCTATATAGCATTATTTTGGTACTAGTCCAAAGTCACTGCATGTAAACCTTAATATTATTACATAGTTACATAGATATGATGAAATGTGATTTTTGAGAGTTGGAAGCAACTCAAAATCTAACTTGGTTGATTTTATAAAAATGTTGCAAGTTGCAAATGCTTCTGTTTTGTTATTTTTATTAGGAGAGGTCTATAACTCTAATTGAATTAAATCCAAAGGGCTTGGATAGATCATCTTAATACCTTTCAGGCTAATTTTGTTTCATGCAATTTGGATTTGTGAAACTCCCAGAATTAAATTTTAAACTAGTGGACAAAAACTAGATTTAACTAAAAAGAAAAATCCAGATTTGAACAGGTGGGCTAGCGCGGGAAAGAACTTGGGCCGGCCCAGTGGCGCTCCGCGGCACGGGGCTCAGCTGACAGGGGGTCTCACTTGTCAGCGGCACTTAACACGCGAAACGGTACGCGCGCTGTGGGCCATTGGATTAGAAGGGGAATCTACGTCTGAGGGTCGTCGTCAACGACGAATAGGTCGCTGGCGAGCTCGAACCCTAGCGGCTCGGTGGTGGTCTGCTGGGGACGTACCAGGGCTCCAGCGACGATGGCGAGGCGGGCAAAAATGAACTAGAAGACGATGGCGAGATTAGGGACGGTCGAGGTAGCTCCGGGGGTGGTCGCAATCAGCGGCGCCCTTCTCCTCCAGAGGCGGCGGCTCCGGCTCCAATTCCGGCGAGCTGCTGCTCCCCTTGCTCCGGCTAGAGGTGGGTGAGGTTCAGTGAGGTGAGGGAAGTGGAGTGGTGTGGAGAGAAGAGGCTGGGGAGGCCTCCTTTTATAGGCCCGACGGTGAGACCGAGCAGGATGGGCAGGCGACGGTGGCGACATGGCTACGGCTGGGTAGAGGCATGGCTGAGGGTGCAGATCGACGGGCGGTCCCCTGGCGGTGCTCTAGGAAGTGAATGCGGCCGTAGGGGCGGTGGCATGCGGTCTGGGCGAGGTGGCGCTCTGAGCGGCAGAGATGGCGGTGTCCACGGCGAGCGGTGGCTGTGGTGCGTTGGGCGGCGAACAGGGGTGTCTGGGGTGTTCCCTAGGTCGTGGCGGAGCGGCGGGCGCGGGCGTTGGTCAAGAGGCGGCTTGTGCATGCGGGGGCAGAGTGTGCTCTATGGGCGGCATCAGCATGGTGCGGTGGCACTGGGCGTGTGGTTTCCTCGGTGGTCCACTTCAGGACTTGGCTCGGGCAGGGAACAGGGGGTGGTGGTGAGGTGTGAGCTACCTCCTAGACATGGAGAGAGAGGGGGAGATGGTCTGCTACGGTGAGGGCAAGGTTGGCCGGCCAGGGGTGGCTCGGCATGGCATGGCAATGCCACTAGGGGTCTAGGGAATGGGTGCTAATGGCATGGTTAGACTCTGGGGAGACAAAGAGATTAAATGTAGATCATTTGGGGGAAAACCCTGTTCAAAACAGTGAGCTAGGATTAGGGTTGAAATCATGCATGCCAAGTGTTTGATGAAATGGCCGCATGAGATTTAGTTTTGAATTTTGAAAATATTTTTGGTGAGTTTGCTAGGAATAAGCTTGAGACTCTATGGGTTCTTGGGTTTTTAAAATTGAGCTTGTTTGAGTGTTTTTTGAAATAATGGGATCTTCCCATATGAATTAGATTCAATTTTAAACTGTCATTTAAAACTAGCATTTGAATGTTTTTAGCAGATCACAAAGTGGGCCTTGGTACCTCATTAGGTGTACTATCAAGGGGTGTAAAGATCCACACATGTTTTTGTTAAGTTTTGAGTACTAGGAATAGCCAAAGTAGGCATAAGAGTTAATTTTGCCAAAATGACCATTCACTTCAAATATTCATTTTGAGTTGTTCTTCTTTGGAAAAAGTTTGGGAATGACTTAGATGATGTTTATTTTACTTAAGAAACATTTTAGAAGCAAAGGATCACACAATCATGGCAATTCAAAACAAGTCCTATTTTAAATGTACACATATATGAATGCTTTCATTTTAAATTTGCAAAAGTTTGTGTTAACCCCAAATTTGATGATTTAGATGTTGATAAGCTTGGATTGAAGTTTTGAGATGTTACACTGCCTGGGTACCTTGAAAAGAATTTTGGATATTTTCAAGAGTAATAGTCTATCACCCTCACATGTATTCAAGTTTGACCTAATTTCATTTAATCGACTTAGAGTCATGCATTTAAGTTCACGTGGAGCTTTAGCTTGGAAGTTTAAAAGATACTTTAACTTGGGAACTGTAAGAAAGAATTGTTCACTTTGTACGAAAATTTGGTGGGGCCATCCTTTCTTATTTTTCTACTAGTAAAAGTACTTGAAAAACTCACACCTCTGGTATTGCCTACTATGTATGCACTTTCTTGGGTTTCAAGCCAAATGACTGATGACCCACAAGTATATGGGGTGTATCGCAGTATTTTCGAGGGAAGTGAAAACCAATTTATTGATTCGACACAAGGGGAGCCAAAGAATATTTATAAGCCTTAACAACTAAGTTGTCAATTCAGCTACACCTGGAAACAATCTTGCTCACAATAGTTTATCAGTAGCAACAGTTTTGTAGTAGGAATAGTAAAGTAATAGCAGTAGTAAAGCAAAGACAGTAGTAACAAAAGAAGTAAATAGTGGGATTCCAGTGTGGTAGGCATAGGGATGGATGGACGGGCGTTGCATGGACAAGACAATTCACATAGCAATCAGAACATAGGGCAATTGCAGATAAATAAGATAAAGCACCCAAGTACTAGACAATCCTAGGCATGTGTTCCATATATAGTCATACGTGCTCGCAATGAGAACTTGCACAACATCTTTTGTCCTGCCAGCCCGTTTGCAGCGGGGCCTCTAGGGAACTACTGGCAATGAAGGTGCTCCTTTTAATAGAGCACCGGAGCAAAGCATTAACACTCCTTGAACACATGTGATCCTCACATCAAAGCCTTTCCCTTCCGGTTATCCCGATTTATGTCACTTTGGGGCCATAGGTTCCGGACAACAACGTGTGTATACAACTTGTAGATAAGACCAAAAACGTGTGTATACAATACTATCATAATGAATCAATAATAAGTTCAGATCTAAAATCATGGCACTCAGGCCCTAGTGACAAGCATTAAGCACAAAAAGTTGCAATAAAGTCATAAAGCACTAATAAAAGATACTAGGCATCATGCCCTAACAATCTGATCTCATTACATGAACGATCTCATCCAATCCCTACCATCCCCATAGCCTACAGCGGGGGATTACTCACTCATAGATGGGGGAAACATGGATGGTCGATGAAGATGATGGTGGAGATCGATGGAGATGGCTCCGGGGGCACTTCCCCGCCCCGACAGGGAGACGGAACAGAGACTTTCTGTCCCCCGGATCTCCCCTTCTGTGGTGGTGATGCAGCGGAACTTTTCGTGGAAAAACGTCGAACCCCCCGGAGTTTTTAGGTCAGAAGGCTTCTAATAGGTGAAGAGGGAGACCGAGGGGGTGCCTGGGGCCACCACACCATGCCCTGGCGCGGCCAGGCCTAGCCCGCGCCTTGGGGTGGTGTGTCCAGGCCCTGGCCCTCCTCCGTCTCGTATTATGGCTCCTGGAGTCTTCTAGAAAAATAGGCACTTTGGCTTTTGTCCCGTCCAATTCCGAGAATATTCATTTTCTGACTTTCCTGGAACCAAAAACAGCAGAAAACAGGCAGCTGGCACTGTGGCTCTTGTTAATAGGTTAATCCAAGAAATCATATGAAAAGTACTCCAAAGCATGGACAAAACACAAGAAAGTGGATAAAAACAAACATGGATCATCAAAAATTATTGATACATTTGCAATGTATCAATGACCAAGGTCATGGACATACCCTGTCTTCTTCAAGATAATGACCGTGTGCCCATATTTTGGTATAGCTAGGTCGGTGCATGTTAGCATGCATGGTAAAGAAGTAAAGGTATTTTTTGGAAGGAAGTGCGATCAATATGGCTTAGAGTTCATAGAATGTGCCATTTATTTACTATAGTACATAAAGTGGTTTGATAAATTACATGTTATATTTTCGAGCTTAATTTTCTAGCTAATTTCACCCACTCAGACGACTTCCCATCAATTTGTCGAATTAGGTCTAAATTAATATTCTACAAGTGCGTGAGAGCTAGTTCAATAGTATAACCGAGTGTTAGGTATAACAAAGTGACATGTCATCTATTGTCGGCTTTATACCAGCATGTACAATACCTAACATTTGAACTATAGAACAGCTAACATTACATGCAGCAACCTCATCAAAAACCAAGAAGATTAAACAGGAGTAAAATGAAAAGAATTTCTATTCCCCGCTTGAAAAATCCTAAAACTTGGGAATTGTAAGAAAGCATGGTACACTTAGTCTAAAAATTGGGAACAGTGGCATTCTTTATTTATTTTTTGGAACCTGGGTACCGTAGGTCCTAAAGGAGCGAGACACTCCAATTAACGCACTAGGGTTTTTAGTCGTCACAATGTGGTGTGAGGACCTTTTTGTAATTATTATTATTACTTTTGAAACTTTTTATTGGTGTAGATGATTATTAATCTAGTAGATGGCTTGAATTTCAGGAAAAACGGTTGCTAGAAGTAGATCGGTGTGAAGTACCAAGTCACACATGCGCAGCGCCACGCTATGGACGAGGAAGAGACAAGACGGACTGTGCATCTGCGGCTGCAAGAAGAGATCGATGGAGGATGGATGGTGAGAGCCAGCGAAGGAGAGATAAAACACAACTTGTTTTGCGTGCATATTACTACTACTAGTAGGTCCATATATTTACTACTAATGGAGTGTACCTCGTGTCAGTATCCCATCATAGCTTTGCTCTAGCATCACACCGCCTTCCGATTCCTCCTCCCACTGCTCTCGTGCTGCCTCCTTTTTTGGAGAAGGAGCCGCCTCCCTTTTCGAGTAGTACTAGTACGGAAGTGGAGTAGTACTTTGCTTTATACAGAGAAAAATATATCCATCACTTAGAAAATTGGAGTTATTACTATTCCTAGTATTTGGGAACTCCCATTGGCAAAGCTGTTTACCAACGCCAAGATGCGCACATCTACTTTCTTGTAGTACTACTAGAAAATTCCCATAAACATGGGTATGTCCGTGACCTTGCTTGGTCACTCGTCCTAAAACTTGTTCGTACTTATACTACATCGTAAGCCATTTTTGTGAAGCGGCTTTTTTAAAAAGTTGTGAAAAACTCATGTTTATTATTTTTCATGGCAGGTATACAAGAAAAAGGACGCCAGGCATGAGTCCCCCTATTATTTTGGCCTATATCTCTCTCTTTTTTCAATGCAGGATCAACTTTGTCGGCATGCAAAGTCTAGAAAGAAGTTGAATCTTTGAAAACTCTCGGTCGTGTTCTCCATATATTGGCTGTCGGGTGGGCAACTTCAAAAGATTTTTGTGGAATTTAAAGAGCAATTGGCAGCTCACATGTGGTTCGAAATAATTTGACATAATTTCGACAGACTCCCTCTGATCCATATTTAATGTTCATAGATTCATCTAGATTCAAATGTATCTAGTCATGTTTCTGTGCTAGATGCATATACCCGAATCTAGACAAATCTGAGAATATTAATTTGAATCAGAGACAAATCAGATAAGAGACGTCTGATATATCATCACTATATAAAATTATAATAGGTAAAGCAGAAAAATATAAATTTGATCAACATATATAAAGTATGGGTGTATATTTGGTTCTTCTACTTTGTATCGTCATGTGTAGAAGTCAAATATTATTAGCTACCTAACACTTGAAATTTTTGGTAGTAACATTGGTCTAGAGAAACGAGTGATAAGATTCTAGTATGATGGGGAAGTGTGTTTTGAGGTTTGTGCATAGCATTAATTATGCTGAACACTATCAATAGAATCTTCTAGATGCTATAATGGAAAAAAAGATCCAGTGGCTGGAAATGTTGTTCAGATTCGCGAGTCTTGATCCAACGGTGAATATTCAAAGTTATTTGTATTCGTACACTATATAGTACTTGGTAAGATAAGATTGTATGAATAACTTTGAAAGCCGGCCGTTGGATCTCAATACTCGCTAATCCCAATATTTCCAACCGTTGGATATTCTTTTCCATTATAGCATCTATAAGATTGTATAGATAGTCTTCAGCATAATGAATGCTCTGCATAAACCTCAAAACACACTTCTCCATCATACTAGAATCTTCTCCCTCGTCTCTCTAGACCATATTACCAAAAAATCAAGTGTTTTGGGTAGCTAGTAATCTTTGACTTCTACATGATGATAGAAAGTACAAGAACCAAATATACACCCATAATTTATGTATGTTGATCAAATTTATAAGTTTTTGTGCTTTACCCATTATAATTTTATATAATGATGATATGTCATACGTCTATTATGCGAGTCTCACGTGCAGGGCACCCCTCTCGCTGCTCTCGCGCTGCCTACCTTTTGGAGTAGCAGTACAGAATGAGGTGGAGTACTTTGCTTTATAGAAAAAATATTTCCATCGCTTAGTAGAGTTGTTACTTTTCCTAGTATTTGGAAACTCGCATTGGCAAAGTTGTTTACCAATGCCAAGATGCACACATCTAATTTCCTGTAGTACTACCAAATTACCATAAACTATGATGTGGATATGTCCATGACCTTGCTTGGTCGCTCGTCCTGGAACCTGTTCATACTTATACATGGTTGGCCATTTTTGTGAAGCGGTTTTCTTCAAAAGTTGTGAAAACTCATGTTTATTATTTTTCATGGAAGGCAATACAAGAAAAAGGACGCCATGCATGAGTCCCCCCGTTTTTGTTGCCTATTTCTCTCTCTTTTTCCAAAGCAAGGTAAACTTTGTCGGCATGCAAAGTCTAGAAAGAAGTTGAATCTTTGAAAACTCCCAATCGTGTTCTCAATATATTGGCTATCTGGTGGGCAACCTCAAAATATTTTTATGAAATTTAAAGAGCAGTTGGCAGCTCACATGTGGTTCAATATAATTTGACCTAATTTCGAGACACTCCCTCCGATCCATATTAATGTTCATAGATTCATCTAGATTCAAATGTATCTAGTCATGTTTCTGTGCTAGATACATGTATCCGAATCTAGACAAATCTGAGAATATTAATTTGAATCAGATATAGTAGTGTAATTTAATTGGGTTAATTTATCTACGAACCTTGAAAACTCAAAGAACCTAGGAATCACAAGTAAAACATGGATGGTTCGCTATGTCTGGAAACATGGCGCGCTTCTCGCATTCAGTGCCACATTCTTCTGATTTTCTTCACTGCTAGTACAAAACATCCCCATAAGCAGTTGGAAATGTGAAAAATGTTTTTTCCTAATTGTTCGAAACTCCCACGGGCAACATTGTTTACAGGGCCAAGACACACCCATCTACCTGATGTCAGAACCCTATGTAAAAGTGTAGCTAGGGTATACATCGATATAGAAGGCCATGACCTTATTGGTCGTTCATGCTGAAAACCAAGAATTAATAATGTTACATCATGGTGGCCTATAATGTGAATCCATTTTCCCTAAGGTTGTCGAATCTCATGTTTATCATTTTTCATGGCAATTAATAATAATACTACAAAAGTACCCCACTCGTAATGAAGTCGCATGTTTTTGTCTTACGCTTTATTTTGTTTGAATGTTTTCCATACGCTGTCAAATTTGTCTGTATGCAAATACTAATCAGTAATGGCATTTTTCAAAACTATTGTTGGCCCATGATATATTGGCTGCATTGGTACCTTCAAAAGAATTTTGGATAATTTCAAGAGTAATAGTCTATCACGCTCACATGTATTCAAGTTTGACCTAATTTCGTTTAATTGACTTAGACTCATGCATTTAAGTGCATGTGGAGCTTTAGATTGGATGTTTGAAAATACTTAAACTTGGGAACTATAAAAAAGAATTGTCCACTTTGTACAAAAATTTGGTGGGGCCATTCTTTCTTATTTTTCTACCAGTAAAAGTACTTGAAAAACTCACACTTCTGGTATTGCCTACTATATCATGTACTACTATGAATGAACTTTCTTGGGTTTCAAGTCAAATGACCAAGGTCATGGACATACCCTGTCTTCATCAAGATAATGACCGTGTGCCCATATTTTGGTATAGCTAGGTCGGTGCATGTTAGCATGCATGGTAAAGAAGTAAAAGTATTTTATGGACGGAAGTGCGATCAATATGGCTTAGAGTTTATAGCATGTGCCATTTATTTATTATAGTACATAAAGTGGTTGGATAAATTACATGTTATATTTTTCAAGCTTAATTTTCTAGCTAATTTCACCCACGCAGACGACTTTCCGTCGATTTGTCGAATTAGGTCTAAATTAATATTCTACGAGCACGTGAGAGCTAGTTCAATAGTATAACCGAGTGTTGGTATAACAAAGTGACACGTCATCTATTGTGGGGTTTATACCAGCATGTACAATACCTAACATTTGAACTATAGAACAACTAGCATTACATGTAGCAACCTCATCAAAAAGCAAGAAGATTAAACATGAGTAAAATGAAAAAAAATTCTATGCCCGCTTGAAAAATCCGAAAACTTGGGAATTATAAGAGAGCATGGTACACTTAGTCTGAAAATTGGGGAAGTGGCATTCTTTATTTCTTTTATGGAACCTGGGTACCGTAGGTCCTGAAGGAGTGAGACACTCCAATTAGCGCACTAGGGATTGTAGTCGTCGCAATGTGGTCTAGGGACCTTTTTGTAATTATTATTATTACTTTTGAGACTTTTTTATTGGTGTAGATGATTATTAATCTAGTAGATGGCTTGACTTTCAGGGAAAAATGGTTGCTGGAAGTAGATCGGTGTGAAGTACCAAGTCACACGTGCGCAGTGCCATGCTGTGGACGAGGAAGAGACAAGCCGGACTTTGCACCCGCGGCTGCAGAGAAGAGATCGATGGAGGATGGATGGTGAGAGCTTGCGAAGGAGAGAGAAAACACAACTTGTTTTGCGTGCATATTACTACTACTAGTAGGTACATATATTTACTACTAGTGGAGTGTACCTCGTGTCAGTAGTACTAGTACAGAAATGGAGTAGTACTTTGCTTTATACAGAGAAAAATATTTCCATCGCTAAGAAAATTGGAGTTGTTACTTTTCCTAGTATTTGGGAACTCCCATTCGCAAAGCTGTTTACCAACACCAATATGCGCACATCTACTTTTTTGTAGTACTACTACAAAATTCCCATAAACATTGCTAGTTCCGTGACCTTGCTTGGTCGCTCGTCTTGAAACTTGTTCATACTTATACTACATGGTAGGTCATTTTTGTGAAGCGGCTTTTTTCAAATGTTGTGAAAAACTCATGTTTATTATTTTTCATGGCAGGTAGTATAAGCAAAAGGACACCATGCATGAGTCCCCCTGTTTTTTGGCCTATATCTCTCTCTTTTTTCAAAGCAGGGTCAACTTTGCTGGCATCCAAAGTCTAGAAAGAAGTTGAATATTTGAAAACTATTGGTCGTGTTCTCCATATATTGGCTGTCTGGTGGGCAACGTCAAAAGATTTTTGTGGAATTTAAAGAGCAATTGGCAGCTCACATGTGGTTCAAAATAATTTGACATAATTTTGTCAGACTCCCTCCTATCCATATTTAATGTTCATAGATTCATCTAGATTCAAATGTATCTAGTCATGTTTTTGTGCTAGATGCATATACCCGAATCTAGACAAATCTGAGAACATTAATTTGAATCGGAGACATTAGTGTAGTTTAAGTGGGTTAATTTATCTACAAACCATGAAAACTCAGAGAACCTAGGAATCATAAGTAAAACATGGGTGGTTCACTATGTTCGGAAACATGGGAACCTCAAAACGCTTCTCCATCATTCTAGAATCTTCTCTCTCGTTTCTCCAGACCATGTTACCAAATTTTGAAGTTTTAGATTAGCTAATAATCGTTCACTCTACATAATATACAAAGTACGAGAACCAAATATACACCCATATATTATAGATGTTGATCAAATTTATATTTTTTCTGCTTTACCAATTATAATTTTATATAGTGATGATATGTCAGACGTCTATTATCTAAGTCTCACGTGCAGGGCACGTGTAACTTACTAGTTTACTACTAGCACTACATGAATTTGTTGGATAAATTACATATTATATTTTTCAAGCTTAATTTTATACTCCCTCCGACCCAAATTAGTTGACTTAGTTTTATCTAGATTCGGATGTATCTAACACTAAATCAAGTCTAGATACACGAATCTAGATAAATCTAAGTCAACTAATTTGGGTCAGAGGGAGTAGATAATTTCGCCCGAAAGTGCATCATGCTTCAATCAACACGTTCGGTGGAATTAAAAGGTTACATCAAAAAATATAAAATTACATCCATGTCCATACAATTGGCCCAAAGGCCCCTAAAAATTAGCTTGGAAAGGCAGTTGGGTCCAGCTCAATTTCAACCGAGCAGCTGAGCCATACTCTTGCTACTACTATTTTCTTCACACACGAAACACAACGCGCACCTGCGTGTTGATAATGGTCGAAGGGACGAGAGTGCTTGGAACGAGTGGAGGAGCACACTGCCCCCATACCGAGTCGATTCCCCTAGCCGCACCTTCGCTAGCCGCAGGTTCCTCGCGCTCGAGCTCGAACTTGAGCGTGTCCTGATGGTGAGAAAGGGCCAGCATAGGATCGATAGGCTCGAGGGGACCCAGGATGGCGTCGTCTGCCATGGCCACGGCGACCTGGCGCCCTTCCGAGTTGTCTGCCCCGGTCGCATGCTCGATTGCCGCAGGTTCCTCACGCGAGAGCTCGAACTCGAGCATGTCCTAATCGTAAGCGAGGGCCAACATAGGATCGATAGGCTTGAGGGGACCTAGGACGGCGTCGGCCACGGCCACGCCAACCTGGCGCCCACCTGAGTTGTCTGGCACGGTCGCATTATCGCTGGCTGCAGGTTCCTGGCGGAAGGATTGGCCGCTGTCTTGCACGGGCTTAACTTGGCCACGGTTGATGTCCAGCCAGAGCGCCTACCCGGATGCAGCTCCGTCACAGTCAAAAGGGAGGCCCACCGGGACCGGCGCTTTGTTGTACATGTCCACTTTTGTTCGCCTACCATGTTGACGCCTCCGTGACGCGGCCAGCGCAGGATCGGTAGCCTCGAGGAGGCCCAAAATCGCGTCGTCGGCTGGCAGGGCCAACGCAGGTTTACCACGGGCGACCAGCCGTTCTACAGACTCCAACAGCGGCATGTTCCCGCCGAATGAACAGTTTCGGGGCCTGGCCTCGAGCCGAAGTAGACCTCCGAGGATGATGCAGCCAATCCACCGGGATTCCTTCATGTATTTGTGAGGGTAACATGCCTTTGGTGGAAGAAAGAAATTTCTCCGAAGAGTAGAATGAAGGAGAAAGTATAGTACTAGTAGTACTACTAGCGGTGCTACTCAGTTTGGACCTAGCATTTCTCCAAGGAGTACTTTTTTTAGATGCTCCAAGGAGTATGCAGAGCGACCGCTTGGCGGCGCGTGAGTTCTTTTGCAGTTGGTGGTTATCCGGGGCATTAACTCACAAGAGAAATGTCATATCGGTACTTGTAGCGGCTGTACTTTCAGCTGGCCGTAGTCTAATCAGATAGTAGGAGTGGTATTACTATATACTCTCGAAATAAAGGTGGCAAGCAGCTGGCAGCTCGAGCAACGAGTCTAGAAAATTCTTGGAGTATGTATGTACTCCAGTATACAGTAGTAATAAGTTGCACATGCCTGACCGTACAGTGACACAAGGTACAAGAACCAATTATACATCCTATACTTTATGGACGTGGCTCAAAATTATAATTATTTTCCAGTGATACCAACACAAATTCTCTTTCATCATTATAGTAGGTTGATTTCTATATGACACAAGGTATACGAACCAATTATACATGCTATACTTTATGGACGTGGCTCAAAATTATAATTATTTTCAATGATACCAACACCTCATCATTAATTACCGTGACACATAAGCATTTTCCATGCATGTAATAAGGTCTTTGACAATGGGGGAGTCACTTAGCGCAGCATACTAGGAAAAATGCTTTTGTGGCATGTCAATTACTAGTAGTAGCTAAGATACACCCCTTGCACGTAATCATAGGCAAAAAGAGTTGATTGCCCAATAAAATGCCTGCATGAGAGAAAAAACATTAAATTAAGATACAACCTCTAAAATACAATGCATTGAAGAGGTTGTCTATTAGGTATTTATAACTCCTATGGTAAGCTACACCCAATTATGAAAGGCCTAATGCATGATACAATACGTACCACCTGATACCCCCATTGGGGCTTGTCTCATACTCTCATCCCAAACAGAGGTATAGTAGTACTAGTACCTCCATCCCGGAGTAGTACTGGAGTACAGTATTTAGTCTTCCACGTAGCCCTAGGTCGTCAAAGCGACGTGTACACCGGGTCAGAGGGAGATAATTAATCGGGGAACACATCGCTTCCCTATTTTTCTCCGCGCAGGTCTCTTGCCAAAGAGATAAGGTATCGGTTCATGGCCGTTGAATTTGGATGGACGGATGATATTGCCTAGAGTGAGATGAGGAGTCTAGTACTCCTAGTATTTAACTATTGTACCAGTCTCTCTCGCTCGCTTCAACCCTCTCAGATCTGCGCTCCTCCCTCTGCTCTCTCGCTTGGTCTCAAAATCCCTCTTAGATCCACCGCAGTTGAAGAAGACGGCTCTATGGCAGACGAGTGGTTTGAAGCTATGATTGACATGAGTGCAATGAGGCAGGCCTTCAACTGCAGGCTGTGTTCTCAAATTGTTCATCGTCCCGTGTACATGGTTATTACTACTTCTTTCTTCATGATGTTTTCCACACTAGTTCGATAAAACTCTTGTTTTTGGGCTAAATCTCTTTTCCTTGCAAGAGCAGTGCTTTGGCAAGGCCGCGGCGCACACTGCATGCGCACAATGTGTTGGAAAATTGTCCGATGGCCAGTGCCCCGGATGTGAATACGGAGGTGTCTTCGAACCAACCACCATCGTGGATCATATGTCCTCGGGAATGAAGCTCAAGTGTAGCAACAAAGGTTGCGACATGGCTGGCAGCTTCCTCGAGTTCATCGAACGCCAGAGGGCGTGCCCGCACGAGCAGAGGGCGACATATGTTCTTGACAAAAAAGAACAGTATGATATTCGGGTGTCTATGTGTTTTCTGATTCCGTCTAGAGTATGGTTTAGTTTCTGCCGTGGTTATGTTGTACCTATACTAGTTATGTTATATAAAGAAAATGAATCATCATCACATCCACATAGTTTCTCACTTTTACCGATAGCAAGGGGAAGTACCACCAGCCTGTGCATCTACATAGTTGCTCTCTTTTAGCTAAAAATCTTGGAAATCCGTAGAACTTGGGTGGCCCTCCATAGCGTATGGAAATATCGGTGCCCAAACCACTTCTCATCCATCCGGCATCAGTGCCTACGCTGCACAGATGATGCCACAAAAAAACCAAGGATATGTTAAAAAATTTGTCTGCCCTTCCAGCTCAACAACCCTTCCTCTATTTAAGGCAGAGACAACAACCATCCCTCTCGTCACGTGGGAGTAGTAACTTGCATGTATTGGTGACATGACATGATAATTAATGATGAAAAAGAGGGAGGTATTACCATAACATCACACATTTATATGAGTCTAGAACCTAATTAATTAGGTCTTGCATGACACCACACACGGGGCTTGTTCGTCTGTGGTACCAAAGTTGGCAGGCCAGCGCATGGCGGTACATAAGTTGCCTGAAATTACCGCGTTTCGAAAATTTGGGCTACCAACTACCGAGAGGGGCTATTTCGATGCAAACTCATCTCACCCCTACCAAATCCAAACATGCCGTGAAACTGCCCCGTGAAGTAGACGGTCGGGACCCTCATGTCAGTAATATTTCCATGACACAAGCACCAACATGGAAACCACGTAGGAGAAACGAGATACTAAAGGAGCATGGTGCGTTGACCAAATTCACAAATCCACTCCCTCCCTCCTTTCGCATGAACCCTAGCACTGGCGGCGTCGAAATCCCCTCTCCAACCAGAATGATCTCTTCGGGCATTTGACTTCCGACGCCAAGTTGTTGTGCCTACTCACTGCTACCGAGCTCTAATGCCGAATGCCATGCCAGCCCTTGCGATGATCTAGCCCGCCTCTACCACCGACGAGATGAGCTGAGCGAAGGATGGCAGATCCATTTGCCGAGGAAGAAGTACTTCTGGCTAATTTCGGGTGAGCTACTCTTCTCTTTGCTATTCGCACTACCTATAACTGCTAGCTGGCTATTGGCATTACAGAGATATATCGAACATAGAATTGTTTTCTAGCATGACGCTGGCAAACAATTCTTATCTTTTGTCTCCAATTTTATGTCAACTAGGATCTCCGCTAAACCTGAATACACGGTTCTGGTGGCCATCTACGGCTACCTCATTAAATTAGCACATGGGAAGAGCACGTGGAAACAAGCTAAGAATCTGAAGATGGAAGTAGCGTATGTGCAGTTATGCACTGTCCTTGGTTTGGTTGTTGCTGTGTGTGAACTTGCTGAAATGAGGCCAGAGCAGACTGCATGGTTCAGCATCGTTGATGAACGAGGCTTCCAGGTTCCTATAGCGTGTGACCGTCAGCTAATTGGGTTGATGAAACAACATGTTAGGCTTTGCGTGGTTATGCTGGTGTGTAACATAGTGGATGAGGAAGCTCCTACTACTAGGAGTCGCCCAGCTATTATTGGATAGTGAGGTCTAATTCGAAACCCTGCTGTTGTTGAGCAAAATGTGGTTCCTCGTCCGCGACATGCTTCTGTCAGGCAACCTCCTCGTAGGAGTCCCCGTATTGCCGTTGTGGAAAACTCTGCTCTGGAATCTGCTGGTACTGGTCGTCCCCGTGCCCGTGTTGCTGCGGTTGTTGCTCACCCAATCCATGCCGCTGTTGAGCAAACTAAGGCTTCCGGAGGCTGCCCTGCTGTTGTTGCCAAGACCGCCGCCTTCTGTACTGCTCCTCATCAAAACCGTCCTCAAGTTGTGCGAACACGTGCTCTGGAATCTGCTGGTATTGGTCGTCCTCGTGTTGTTGTTGATCTGGACGCTGTTGACCCAATCCCTGCCGCTGTTGAGCAAACTAAGGCTTCCGGAGGCTGCCCCACTGTTATTGCAAAGACTGATGCCTTGTCTCCTCCTCGAACCCGTGCTCAGGTTCAGCAAGTTGCTGGTCTAAAGCTAGCTCGTGGTCTGGACTCTGCTAGCACTCGAAACACTACTGTTGTGGGAACTGCTCCTGATCGTCGATGTGGCATGGCAACAGCTGATCCTATTGTGGCTGTCGTTAGAACGGGCCCTGCCTGTCCACCATGTAATGTAGCTCCCGCTGCTAAGGGCCCTCTCCTTCCTCCTGGTCCTGGTACTTCCACCGAGGTTAATCTAGCTAACGATGACGCTGGTGATGGCGGTGGTGGCATTGGGGCTGGGTATGATGGTGCCGCTCCATGTCTCGAACCTCTCGGAGGTTTCTATCTTGAAGAACCTGATGATGGCAATGTAATCGTTCGTATTGGTGTCGCGGATTATACTGCAAAACTAGATGATGGCACAAAAAAATTCTATGACGAGTTTGATGTAATCGTTGGCAGATACGACCCTGAAGTGGTAGAGTTATCTGACCTGATGGCATCATTACATGTGAAGGTGTTGTGGGGGTCCTCCCAGGAAGCACGTTTGTTATATTATGGTTACAGGAGCAAAAAGGCTATCGAAGTGAAAGATACCAGGGATTTAGTCGTACCATTTACAAGGAAACATTATAGAGGTGAAGTTTACTTCCACTTGGTAGTGCTCACGGTTGGAGAGGAATTGGAACTCGACAATAGAGATGATGGACTTTTAGAAGGCATGTGACACCTGATCCGTGGCATCACTGGGGCTGGTGCGACTGAGGGTAGCTTCGAACAGAGGAGAGTCTTATAGAGGAGCGTCATAAAGAGGAGCAGGAAGAGCATCCCCAGAAAGGGCACCCCAAAGAAGAACGTCACCAAGGAGACCGTGCCAGAGAAGAGAACGCCCAAGAGTCGAACGACAAAAGGCACCACGCCACAGAGTACACCCCTGAGATCCAGTCAAAATGCCACACCGAACGGTAGCAGCAAAAACGCTAAGAGGGTTAGCACGGTGGTGAACACTCCCAGGAGTGGTACCAAAGAGGCAAAGATGGCCAGCACGGAGGCTACCACACCTAGTGGGAGCAGAAAAAATACTAATTTGGAGCGGAACACACCGCTGTCAGGGAATTATGCTAGCATGAAGGACAACACGCCCAACAGCAGCAGGAAAAGGGCTAATTTGGAGCGGAACACGCTGCTGAGGTCAGGCAATAATGCCAGCACGAAGGAGAAGACGCCCAATAGTAGCAGCAAAAGGGCTAATTTGGATCGGAACACGCTGCTGGGGTCAGGCAATAATGCCAGCACGAAGGAGAACACGCCTAATAGTAGCAGCAAAAGGGATAATTCGAAAAAGAACACGCCGCAGAGATCAGGTAATAATGCTAGCACCCTGGAGCCAACACCCGTGAGGGGAGGCAAGTAAGGAGATCACACCCAAGAGCAGCATTAAAAATCCTAGTTCGATGGGGAATGGAACGCGGATGTCAAGCCCTACTGATACCATCAGGAAAGATTACATCAGGCAGGAGGATGTACACAGGAAGAGCAAGAGGGTTCTGTACACTCAAGATGAAATTGATTCTGACTATTGTTTGTCCACTGAAGTACCTGGGATGCGTGCAAACGTAAGACCACCCCATGTGGTTGAAGCAGAACCAACCGAGTGTCTTGGAGAAAACAGAGTTGCCGGTGAGGTGGATTGGGGCAATGTTCCTGTCCATCTGGGTGGAGACGATGGTGCAGCCCCACCCATGGGAGTCAATAGGATGTGTGCAGTACTAGGCATTAGAGACGATGGCGAAGATTCTGAATCAGATGAAGAAGAAGGCACTGTAGAGGATCAAGAATCTGGTGATGATGAAATAGACGAGGAACTTAACGATGAGGCTGGTATTCTGTTCGATGATTTGGGTGTTGAAGTAGAAGAAATGAAACATGACCATGCATATCCTAAAATTTCGGTCAGCACCGAATTCAGGAGCATGCATGAGTTCAGGATGTCGTTCCGGCATTTTTGTATCAAGGGGGAGTTCGACGTTTATCGACTGAAGAACTCTGCCGAGAGGTATGAGGCCGTTTGCAAGTTAACATGGATGAATGGACGAGCCAAGGTACATTGTCCATGGAGGATCACAGCAAGAGCCTTACTTGCCTCGACTATAATTAGGGTATTGGGGGCAATGAATGTAGCAAACCATTAGAACTCTCTCTCTCTCTTTTCACTCTATCACTACAATTGATGTGTGATATCTTTCTTGCAACTAGTCGACTCCGCTTATCTTTTAAATGAATCTATATTGCAGGTGAACAAAATGGGCCCTCCACACATGTGTCCGACAGGCAGCAAACTGAAATCCTCAATGGCTGATACGGAGTTGGTGGCTATGCAATCTATGTCCATACAAAAGGATAACCCTAAGGAGACCGCGAAGAGTATTCAGACTAGCCTCGGTTCTAAATACAACATTGTCCTTATGTATTACACGGTTTGGAAAGGTAAAGAGAAAGCTCTGGGGGTCTTGCATGGGGATTGGACCAATAGCTTCAGGATGCTGTACAACTTCAAGGCGGAGGTACAAGCTAGGTGTCCGGGGAGTGTTGTGGAGATTGACACCGAATCAGAAGGTGGTAAAAGATATTTCAAAAGATTTTTCATGGCGCTTAAACCTTGCATCCAGGGATTCAAGGATGGCCATAGGCCGTATCTGAGTGTAGACAACACTGTCCTAACTGGCAAATGGAAAGGCTGACTGCCATATGCCACAACAGTTGATGGTCACAACTGGATGTTCCCAGTGGCATTCAGGCTGTTTGAAATAGAAACGGAGGAAAACTGGGTTTGGTTTATGAGGCAGCTCAGGAGATCAATAGGCCACATGGATCCATTGGCTATATCCACGGATGCATGCAAAGGGCTGACGAATGGAGTGAAGGAGGTGTTCCTGTGAGCTGAAGGCAGAGAATGCCATGCCCATATGATGCTCAACTTGTACTCACACTACGCAGTCAGCATATTTCGTTACATGTTTCCTGCTCCTAGAGTTTACAAACTTAGTAGCAGCGAATATTTCATGAGCAAGATTTTAGCCATCCATCATTCGCAGCTATGGAAGATGAGTCAATTGAACCCTGACATCAAAGTTGATTACATAAACAACAACCTTGCAGAATGCCTGAATAACTGGGTGAAGGACATAAAAGTGCGTCATGTTCATATCTTGATGGACAACATAAGTGGTATGATCATGAAGCTGTTAAATATAAGGAGAGAGATCGGTAGGAGACTTAGAGGATATATGCTACCGCCAGTTGTATAGCAACTACACAAGAGAAGCCGAGGACTTGCTCATCTTAAGGTTCTCCCGTCAACCAGCAGAAGCTGTGAGGTGGTCGATATGTCCAAGAGTGGCAAAAGGGATGTTGTGAACATCCAACTGCGAGAATGCACCTGCTTAGAGTGGCAGCATACTGGGAAACCTTGCAACCACGCGTTGGCCTTCTTGGTGAAGAAAAGAACTCTACCACATTTGGATCAGTATTTGTCAAACTACTACTCTATGGAAATTCAGAGCTGCGTAAGCCATGTACATACCCATCTCAGTGGCCTCAAGTCCAACTGTCTTTCGAGCTTTGCCAGCCAGTTACAAAAAGGGGCAGAGGAAAACCCCATGTGAATAGGTTGAAGAATTTTCTCGAAAAGAAGGGTTCGGCTTTCTGTGCTACAAAGAAGGGCAAAAACAGATGCAAGACCTGCCATCTTATAGGCCATAGAGCAGCTGGATGTCCCCTTAATGCTCCCAAACCTAGGTATGAGATGGTACATTCACACACAAAATAGTTTATAGTCGGTAGATATAAGGTAGTAATCCATGTACTATTTTTTTACAGGAAGCGCAAGGTAAGAAATAAGATAGCCAACTCAGTGATTTTGTTGTGGGAAGAAAACCAAAAGGAGTGGAGTGATGATGCCGGACAAGATTTTGGTGCTGATTAGCCTGACTTCCCTCGGCCCGGAGATGCAGGGTACGTGAAGGTAAGAAAATTGGCACCTAGGAAGAGGAAGAAGGCAGGAGATGAAGAAGCCAGTGGACGTGAAGGAAAGAGGAAGAAAGTTGGCACCCAAGCAAAGAAAGAGGGCTAGTAGTGTAGCAGCCTAATGATGTACTGAACTTGAACCTATATATGTAGTTCGGTTAAACTCTGGAGCTGTGTGCGTGGAACTTGTCGGGTGAAACAATCTGCCTCCCGTAATCGGCGTAAAATGTATCACGGCTTTAGGATTTGATACGGCCGACGCCACTAGTTGAATCCAAAACTGTGACTGTGCCACTACTATATGAACAATCGCGATAGCTGAGCAGTTAAATCCTCTCCAAAATCGATGGGTGTTAGTGGCACAAACATGATTTATTTATAGGCGCTTAATAAATCCGTGCTGTTGACATTACACTTATGATAAGTTTCCGGGCTGGAAAACAATTTCTTAAGCTGGCTGCTACACTCCACGAAGCAGCAACTTATTTCAGCTGCTGGACAACAACATGGCAACATAAACTGCAAATGCAACAGATAATGCCCAAATAATGAGGAAATTGTGTCCACTATCTGGCCTAATCTTGAGCCCGTCTGTCTCACCACCTCCCTGCCCTTGCCTCCCCTGCACCTGGCGAAGCTCCCGGATCTCTCGCTCCATCTCACGAATCTCCTCTTTCTTGTCCCACACAGCATCACGCAGATCCTGAATAAGCTCTCTATGAAAACCTGTCAGTGGCTTTTCGATCCACACAAACTTGTCACAGCCAGTCCCCCTCCCTTCCTACGTAGGAGATCGAAGGAAACAAAAAAAAAGAATTACATTACGCTTTCCGGATCCGGGTTACCATTGTACCTACAGTAGGAACTTACCGCTCTGATGCTGTAGTTGCTGAATTTTCCTGTAGTATTTTAGTCGGTCCACGAAATCCATCTTAGCATATTCTCACCGCACAAACACAACATATCCGGGTAATAATCGTAGGGCGCCCTCCGGTACCTGATGGGGGCACCCGCCTGACGGCGTTGAGCCGACCCTGATTCCGCCCGAGACGAACTACACGAGCTGCGAGCCATGAGCGAGGGGAGCGAGGGCAGAGGAAAGAGGAGCCTTTGGGTGTCATGGTAGTGGTGAAGCGTGATTTATCCCTACTTAATAACTCAGGCAGAATCCTACCGTCCACATTCGGCTGACATGTGGGGGACCTAGCGTGTGGACTTGTCAAAAAAACCTCGCGCCTTCGTGGTTCAAAAGCCCTCTCGTGCGCATTGGACGAATTTTTTTGGCACCTTCCCCGCGTACATATCACTGGGAGGCCTAGCCTTGCCCAGGAACCAGACACGCCTAGCCCACTGAACTCGCGAGTCGTGACACTCGCAACATGCCAGTTTGTCCAGAGCAAGCGTGGCCAATCATGCCGCAGAATAGCCTACTCGAGGATCGCTCTCACAAAGACCATCCCAATCATCCAATCGCCCCAATCGAACGGTACGTAACAATCATCAAGCAGAACAACTGTGTTGTGGTGTGCCTTCTAGAAGACTCGGTCTAACGGTGGATCCATTGGGGGTAGTGCTAGTTTTAGTATAACAACAAACATGCAATGACTCTAATGGATCCATATGTGGTTTGTGGAAAAATCACATATCCAATGACACTGCTTCATCCATGGAAATAACACACATGCAATGACTCTAGTGCTAGTTTTAGTATAAGAACATGCATGCAATAACTCTAATGGATCCATATGTGGTTTGTGGAAAAGAAACACACATGCAATGACCACTGGTTGATCCATGTGTGGTTTGTGGAAAAGAACACACATGCAATGACCACCGGGTGCTCCATATGTGGTTTGTGGAAAAGAACACACATGCAATGACCACTGGTGGATCCATAAGTGGTTTGTGGAAAGAACACACATGCAATGACTCCAGTGCTAGTTTTAGTATAAGAACACACATGCAATGACTCTAATGGATCCATATGTGGTTTGTCAAAAGATCACACATGCAATGACCACTTGTTGATCCATGTGTGGTTTGTGGAAAGAACACACATGCAATGACAGTGGTGGATCCATGTGTGGTTTGTGAAAAGAACACACATGCAATGAGTCTAGTGCTGGTTTTAGTATAAGAACACACATGCAATGACTCTAGTGGGTCCACATGTGTTTTGTGAAAAGAACACACATGCACTGACCATTGGTTGATCCATATGTGGTTTGTGGAAAAGAACACACAGGCAATGAACACTAGTGGATCCATCAGTGGTTTGTGGAAAGAACACACATGCAATGACCACTGGTTGATGCATAAGTCGTTTGTGGAAAAGAACACACATGCAATGACCACTGGTTGATTCAGATGTGGTTTGTGGAAAGAACACACATGCAATGACCACTGGTTGATCCATGTGTGGTTTGTGGAAAGAACACACATGCAGTGACTCTAGTGCTAGTTTTAGTATAAGAGCACACATGCAATGACTCTAGTGGGTCCACATGTAGTTTGTGAAAAGAACACACATGCAATGCCACTTCTTGATCCATAAGCGGTTTGTGGAAAGAACACACATGCAATGACCACTGGTTGATCCATAAGTGGTTTGTGGAAAAGAACACACATGCAATGACTCTAGTTGGTCCATATGTGGTTTGTAGAAATAACACACATGTAGTGACCACTGGTTGACCCATGTGTGGTTTGTGAAAAGAACACACATGCAATGTCACTGGATGATCCATGTGTGGTTTGTGAAAGGAACACACATGTAATGACTCTAGTGCTAGTTTTAGTATAAGAACACACATGCAATGACCCTAATGGATCCATATGTGATTTGTGAAAAGAACACACGTACAATGACCACTGGTTGATCCATGTGCGGTTTGTGGAAATATCACACATGCAATGACAGTGGTGGATCCATGTGTGGTTTGTGAAAAGAACACACATGCAATGAGTCTAGTGTTGGTTTTCGTATAATAACACACATGTAATTACTCTAGTGGGTCCACATGTGGTGTGTGAAAAGAACAAACATGCAATGACACTGGTTGATCCATATGTGGTTTGTGGAAAAGAACACACATGCAATGACCACAGGTTGATCCATAAGTGGTTTGTGGAAAGAACACACATGCAATGAACACTGGTGGATCCATAAGTGGTTTGTGGAAAGAACACACATGCAATGACCACTGGTTGAACCATATGTGGTTTGTGGAAAGAACACACATGCAGTGACCACTGGTGGATCCATATGTTGTCTGTTAAAAGAACACACATGCAATGAACACTGGTTGATCCATAAGTGGTTTGTGGAAAGAACACACATGCAATGACTCTAGTGCTAGTTTTAGTATAAGAACACACATGCAATGACCACTAGTTGATCCATAAGTTGTTTGTGGAAAGAACACATATGCAATGACCACTGGTGGATCCATAAGTGGTTTGTGGAAAGAACACACATGCAATGACCACTAGTTGATCCATATGTGGTTTGTGGAAAGAACACACATGCAGTGACCACTGGTGGATTCATATGTTGTTTGTGAAAAGAACTTACATGCAATGAACACTGGTGGATCCATAAGTGGTTTGTGGAAAGAACACACATGAATGACTCTGGTGCTAGTTTTAGTATAAGAACACACATACAATGACCACTGGTTGATCCATAAGTAGTTTGTGGAAAGAACACACCTGCAATGACCACTCGTTGATCCATAAGTGGTTTGTGGAAAAGAACACACATGCAATGACCACTCGTTGATCCATGTGTGGTTTGTGGAAAGAACACACATGCAATGACACTGGTTGATCCATGTGTGGTTTGTCAAAAGAACACACATGCAATGTACACTGGTGGATCCATATGTGGTTTGTGGAAAGAACACACATGCAATAACTCTAGTGCTAGTTTTAGTATAAGAACACGCATGCAATGACTCTAATGGATCCATGTGTGGTTGGTGAAAATAACAAAATGCAATGACACCGGTTGATCCATATGTGGTTTGTCGAAAAGAACACACATGCAATGACTCTAGTGCAAGTTTTAGTATAAAAACACACATGCAATGACTCTAATGGATCCATATGTCGTTTGTGAAAAGAACAAACATGCAATGCCACTAGTTGATCCATGTGTCATTTGTGGAAAGAACACGCATGCAATGACATTGGTGGATCCATGTGTGGTGTGTGAAAACAACACCCAAGCAATGAGTCTAGTGCTTATTTTAGTATAAGAACACACATGCAATGACTCTAGTGGGTCCACATGTGGTTTGTGAAAAGAACACACATGCAATGACCACTGGTTGATCCATATGTGGTTTGTGGAAAAGAACACACATGCAATGAACACTGGTTGATCCATAAGTGGTTTGTGGAAAGAACACACATGCAATGAACACTGGTTGATCCATCTGTCGTTTGTGGAAAGAACTCAAATGCAATGACACCGGTTGATCCATATGTGGTTTGTTGAAAAGAACACACATGCAATGACCACTGATTGATCCATAAGTGGTTTGTGGAAAGAACACACATGAAGTGAACACTGGTTGATCCATGTGCGGTTTGTGGAAAGAACACACATGTAATGAATCTAGTGCTAGTTTTAGTATAAGAACACACATGCAATGACAACTGGTTGACCCATAAGTGCTTTGTGGAAAGAACACACATGCAATGACCACTTGTTGATCCATCAGTGGTTTGTGGAAAAGAACACACATGCAATGACCACTGGTTGATCCATAAGTGGTTCGTGGAAAGAACACACATGCAGTGACCACTGGTGGATCCATATGTTGTTTGTGATAAGAACACACATGCAATGAACACTGGTGGATCCATAAGTGGTTTGTGGAAAGAACACACATGCAATGACTCTAGTGCTAGTTTTAGTATAAGAACACACATGCAATGACCACTTGTTGATCCATAAGTAGTTTTTGGAAAGAACACACATGCAATAACCACTAATTGATCCATAAGTGGTTTGTGGAAAAGAACACACATGCAATGACCACTGGTTTATCCATGTGTGGTTTGTGGAAAGAACACACGTGCAATGACCACTGGTTTATGCATGTGTGGTTTGTGAAAAGAACACGCATGGAATGAACACTGGTGGATCCATAAGTGGTTTGTGGAAAGAACACACATGCAATGACTGTAGTGCTAGTTTTAGTATAAGAACACACATGCAATGACTCTAATGGATCCGTATGTGGTTTGTGAAAAGAACACACATGCAATGTGTCTAGTGCTGGTTTTAGTATAAGAACACACATGCAATGACTCTAGTGGCTCCACATGTGGTTTGTGAAAAGAACACACATGCAATGACACCAGTGGATCCATATGTGGTTTTTGGAAAAGAACACACATGCAATGACCACTCGTTGATCCTTAAGTGGTTTGTGGAAAGAACACACATACCATGAACACCGGTGAATCCATAAGTGGTTTGTGGAATGAACACACATGCAATGACCACTAGTTGATCCATATGTGTTTTGTGGAAAGAACACACATGCAGTGACCACTGGTGGATCCATATGTTGTTTGTGAAAATAACACACATGCAATGAACACTACTGGATCCATAAGTTGTTTGTGGAAAGAACACACAGGCAATGACTCTAGTGCTAGTTTTAGTATAAGAACACACATTCCATGACTCTAATGGATCCATGTGTGG